>CM060962.1:163665898-163990898 GCA_030765045.1 Tenodera sinensis
CCCATACTAAACTCCATTGCCATTACAGGAAAAATTATGATGATGATGCCCATGGAGATTAGTATGGCCAGAAGCTCAAAAATTTTTATAGATATTACACCGCTGGTAATCCAAGTAGTGCCAATTAACTAAAATATTCATTATAATGAAAATTTCTTTCTCCAAGTTTTCCACCACAAACCAATGTGAGTTGCTGTGGAACAATGTATGATACCACAAGATGACGGTTCAATGTCACAAGAAGGTAATCTTTTACAAAACAAATGTAGATGGCATGCAAACTTTCATTTTTCGTCTCTTTCAGGCATGTTATTAAGTGTCTCATAGGAGCCACCTCCTCTACTTAGCTGGGTCCCTCCCTCCATACCAGTAGGTAACATGGTGCAGCTGAAACTAATAAACAACTGCTGTGAGTAATTATTTTCAAAACTTAATCATGTGAACAGAAGAGCCAGGTCTACATTAAGAGATATGAATTTAGTTTATGGTCTACAACTAATTGTTCAGCTTCCAAACTTCATTTAAATAAATTGGTAATGAGAAAACAAGGCCATCGATCTAGAACTAAGTGATTAAAAATATCTGCACAAATGGCATTAATTTTTACCATTACAATGTGCCATGTATACGTACAGGTAAACAACGGTGTAATGAGGGTGAATGTACAGCTTCAACCCTGTGTCATTCCGTAATGTGGTGTGGGAGCAGTTGCTATCCTCCCTCTGTTTTCCTTATTGACACCTCTGGCCTACTTATTCTTTCAGAACTTGGACAATTTTATGCATTGCTAGCTTCAAACCCATCATTTTTTTCAAATACACTCTTAAATTCCTGTTTAATAGCTTCTACTTTGAGAACTGAGTGAATTTAATTCATGTCATGCACCTCATTAATTTGTCAATAAACAAGTTAGTTGATTTCCATATATAGGGGCAATCAATGATAATCAATTGATCTTCGAAGATCCATGATTCAAATTTTTCAGTTCTGATTTTACCTTTCAAAGATGGTGGATGTCCCTAATGTTAGCTACAAAAAATGCTCAAATATGCAGATATGTAACAATCTTTTTATGCAGTAATTTTTGAGGAAGTACAATTTAATTCACCTATTATTGATTTAAAATGTTCAGCATTGTTTGCATAATACATTACCGTTGCCATAGTTAACTGAGTAACTGTAGGTCTAGGTGAAAGCACAAGATCTGGAACTTTAACTTTGAACAGACTATTTCTTGTTGCACCTTTCACAAACTTTCTTTTTTTTTTTTTTTACTCGAAATTAATCTGTCCACATCAAAATACAACGCACATACCTTCATAATTGCACATTCTGTGATAAGGTAAGTACATACAACTTACTATACAAGTTTCTTGTGTGATGTTTGGAAGTTTACAGAAAGGCCTTCTGCTGCCTTCTTCCTAAATGGAGCAGTATTCATAAGAAATACATATCCAAATTTTACCCTATTTTGCCGTAACAAGTGCAGACATTCATTAAATAAGTGAACCAATGTTATATAACTTGATGCTTATGTATGAGGGGGCACCCAAAAATAACCGGAACCAAACTGCTGTGCAGACATACTTTGTAGTTACGAGTTGTGCTGCTAGGTGGTATTACTTTGGGGTTTCCCACATCCATTAGTAAGCTGGTGTCAGTCTGAGTTAAGTGGTTTGTTTGTGGTGCTTTGCTGTTTGCATTCCTGTTTGAATCCTTTGGTGATTATTGAGATGGTTGACCACAAGGAACAAAGAGTCGGCATGAAATTTTTGTTTTCTGTTAGAAAAAACTGCAGCCGAGACCGTTGACATCTTCGACAAGCCTTTAATAATGATGCTTTGGGGAAATGACAGATTTGCCTGTTTCACATCTGGCAACATGTCAGCTGAAAACATGTCATACCCTGCTCGTCCTTTGACAGGAAGAAATGATGAAACCATTATGAAAATCAAATGTGCAATTGATGAAGATTATCAAAAACCACTAACCAAGTTTCTGAGGAAACAAATGTGTCATGGAGCACGGCTCAGTAAGTTTTAACTGAAGATTTGCACATGAGATGGGTGTCTGCAAAATTTGTTCCTCACTTGCTCACAGATGATCAAAGAGAAAACTGTGTGAATGTCTGCAGCGACTTGAAGAGTGAAATGCAGAACAATCCAAATTTTCTTAAAAAAGAATTGTGACTGGGGATGTGTTGCTACGGGTATGATCCAAAATCAAAGCAAGCATTGAACCAGGGGAAAGATCCAAATTCACCATGACCCAAGAAAGTGCGATCCAATGTGAAAATAATGTTGATTTGTTTTTTGATGTGAATGGCATTGTGCACAAAGAGTGTTCCACCAGGACAAGCAGTGAACCAACATTTTTATCTGGATGTATTGTGAAGATTACGAGAGAGTGTGCAATGAAAACGGCCTGAAATATGGAGAAATGGGAACTGGTTACTTCACCATGACAATGCTCCTGCCACACAGCTGACAGTTCGACAATTTTTGACAAAAACCAACATGGTGCTTGTGCCCCATCCACCCTACTCACCAATCTGGCTCCGTCAGACATTTTTTGTTTCCACAGATGAAGAAAAATCTGAAAGGAAAGTGATTCAGTGATGTGGATGGAGTGAAAGAAAGCATGCAAATGGCTTTGAACAGTAATCCTCCCTCAAGAGTTCCAGCACTGTTTTTAGTAGTGGCAAAAGCATTGGAACAAGTGCATTAATGCATATGGACAATACTTTGAAGGGAACTAAAGTACCATGAAGAGTTCAATAAAAATACAAATAAAAAAAGTCTGGTTATGTTTGGGTCCCCCTTCATGTGCTACATCAGGCAGCCTTAACTCAAGGAAAAGAGGTTGGCAGGCAAGGTCAGCATATTCTGTGCTGGCAAGCGGACATTGTGTTACAGTTGCTTATTCGAGTGCAGCACACGTTTAACTAGTATGCAGTGTTTGTGAAATTATAGGAATGGCAACTTCTCAAAGTGTGGCTACCTCATCTAACCCTTGCCCATCATCCCCATATACTGTCCTCTCTGTTTGGGAAGAACGGTATCTGTTTATAGAAGTAGGTAGTGCAGCAAAATGCTTAGTGTGAGGCACCACTGTTCATACAATTAAATAGTAAAGCTTACAATAACATTATGCTACTCATAATGGTGAATACGATGGTTATAAAGAAATGTAACATGATATGATATAGAGAAGACACCATGACTACTGAAAATGATCACATGCATAAGAACACTGGTATGTAAGGCTCTATGTCTTAGCTTTAAAACATCACTTGAAATTGCTAGGTAACTTAGATCATTTAAAGATGGCAAATTTGCCTAAGTTTCTTTACAAATGATGGCCAATGAAGTTTGACCTGAATTCTGCCAGCATATGAAGTTATCAGTTCATCTTCCTCTACTGTTCTGCAGGTATTGTAGATCTCAATGTTGAAGAGGCAGTTAATGGAGAGATCTAAGGCATTTATTTGTTACTCTTTGGCATTAGATGAAAGCCAAGATATGTATGATATGGCTCAGTTAATACTTTTTGTAAGAGGTGTCAGATCACGGAAAAAATGTTTGATTTGGTACCAATGACTGGTACACAACCACTTTAGATGTTTTCTGATGTGGTGGGAAGCTCTAAATCAGGTTCAACTAGATTTACAGTATTTCGTAATTTATATTAGAGATCTATATAGCAGTAAAAGTAACCACTTTTTAGAGACCACCATATTTTTACGTTTTGGTGGTCACATAGCTCTCTCACAACTCCCAGAATGTCTGGAGGACCACACCTGTCACTGGTTTACGGGTCTCACCGACCTGACTGGGAGAGTTATCAAAATAAATTCACCGACCATATCCTCTAATTACCAATCAGAGGATGCATTACATGCCATGACAGATCAGCATGTTAGGGAAATATTTTAGAGAAGTTAGAGAAGTGGAAAGGTTGGAAAAATAAAGACTCCTTAGACCTCGGGTACCCTAGTAGCATCAGGGTTGGATGAGAAGAAGAGATGACCAAGGTAAGGTCATAAGGTCAGATAGAAAAGCTACAGTGAGGAGCAAAACACCAGTAAGTCTCCATGTGTTTCAGCCTGTAACATAATTATTCACTGGTAAAACATATGGTCTGCTTTAATCCTATGGCTCTTATCTTTAAAAAGAGCAGAAATAAAATGGACACTTCTTATTTTACTTTTTTATAAAGCTTTATTTAAGGTCTTTATTTTAAGTCTTATCGCGACCACTTAAATATTGAATACATTGCAATGCATTTACACTGTACAACACACACAGTTGACAAGTAAAACTTACACGTTTTAAGAATAAGTTAAACATAATGATAAAGGTTACAATACTATAGAAATTCAATTATACTGTGCGTGAGAAAGGTGTCATTCAGTGCTGCAGGAAGACTTTTTAGGAAACCGTGTTGCTTGCGCTGGACTTCAAATTTTGGACAGGTGACAATGATGTGAAGTACTGTTATTGTTAGGCATATGTCACACACTAGAGAGCTTTTGTTCAGAAGATACAGATGTGTCAGCTTGGTATGTCCAAGTTGCAGTCGTGAAATTACAGTTTGGTTTCGCCACTGGAGATTCTTTATCGGATAATTGACAAATGAAGTTCCACACACTTCATGGAGTTTACTTGTAGAGTTTTCCATCCAGGAGGTTCGCCATTAGTTATGTATTTGGTTCTTGACGTATGTAACTGCGTTGCTGTAAGTAATTCCAATATTGTTTCTGATGCACTTAGTGCCATTGCCCCTTTTGCTGTGTGATCTGCTTGTTCATTTCCACTTATATTATTATGTGATGCTCTTTCCTCTGTTGAAGAGTGTGGTGGAAAGGTCGTGTATTTCTTAAACAATACAATTTAGTGTACATGTCTTAGAGGGCTTTTAAGGCCGACAGGAAATCACTTATTATTAGGTAGTCATCATGAGGTTCTATTTCCAATACATCTTCCAGTGCTTTCTTTATTGCAAACAGCTCACAGCTAAATATAGAGAACGGGGAAGGTAATTTGTATTGATAGGTGTTTACATTGCATACTATAGCACATCCATTTCCTTTTTTGGTTTTGGAGCCATCTGTATAAATGGAGATTTCTTTTTTGTATTTATCAAGTTTTTCTTTAAATAACTGTTTGTAGATCAGTGAATTGGTGCTTGTTTTATTGTGTTCACTTAGATCCATGTCGACAGTAGGTAATATTTTCCTCCAGGGTGGGTAGCCGAACTTGCATTGCCTTGAGGATATGCAGGGAAATGTAGTGTTCATTTCTTTGAGGTATCTGCCTAGTGTTGTGTGGAATGGTGAAGAATGGAGTTGCTGTGGGGAGAAACAGTTACGAAAAGGATTAAAGAAAACAGTTGAGTTCATTCTCGATCTCGGGGTGGCTGCTACTTTGATAGCATAGGTGATGCTAAGTTGTCTACGAATTTCAAGTGGAGCTTCACCTGCTTCTGTAAGCATGCTCTCTACTGATGTGGTGCAGTAAGCACCTAATGCTATCCGAAGTGCTGAAGCCTGTACTGAATTAAGCATTGTTTGATCGAGGGTCTGGCACTATTATAGATTATGGATCCATATTCCAAATTGGGGCAGATGAAGGCTTCATAGCTGGACACTAATACATGGTAATCTGCTCCCCAGTTGTGCGCCACTAGAACTTCTAAAATGTTCAGTCTTCTTTGACAGTCATCCTTAAGTCCTCTTATGTGGATATGCCATGTTCATTTTTTTGTCAAAGGTTAAGCCCTAATATCTTCAGGTTATCTACAGCAGTAATTTTATTGTTCTTAAAATATAATTCCCGAGTGCAATTCTTTTATTCCTGGAGAATAGAATACATTTGGTCTTGGACGAGGATATCTTAAAACCAGTTTCAGTGCACTATTGTTGAATGTTTTTAAGGCAGTCTTGTAAACATTCTTGTGCCACTGTGGTTCATCCTTTGCAGTAAATAACTAAACCATCTGCAAATAGGTTAGATTTAACTGGTGCTTTGATTCGCATAACAATGCTGTTTATAGCTGAGAATAGAACCTTGTGGCACACTGCTAAGAAGAGACCTTTTTTGATAACATTCCATTGGCTCTTACTTGTCCTTTGCATCTTGTAAGAAATTGTAAATAAAACTTAACATATTTCCCGTAAAGTTCTGTTTTAGTAGTACCCTTATGACGTATAATCACCAAACCATGTCATAGGCTTTATAGAGATGTAAGCTAATAGCAATTACGTGTTGTTTTTTATGGAAGGCTTCTAGTATTTCTGACTGTAAAGATATTAGATTGTCGGATGTTGAATGAAACAGGTGAAAACCACTTTGCATTTCAGAAAAGAAACTATTTTATTCAAGTGTCCATCTCAGCTGCTTATTGATTAAGTTCTCCATTAGCTTGGACATTGTGCATTTCAATGCAATAGGCCATTAATTTTCAGCCATTAGTAGATCTTTGTTAGGTTTAGGGATTGGAACTATTAAACTGTCACGTCAATGGTTAGGGAAGCATTTTTGGGTCCAAAAGTGGTTAAATATCAATTTCAGATACTCCAATGCTTTGGGAGGTAGAGGTCTGCACGGGCTCGGGCCAAGCTCTCGGGCCTAATTTGAAAAATGCTTGTCGGGCTCGCACTGGACTAGGGCCGGGCTTGGGCTTGAAAATTAAGGGAATAAACAACTGAAAATGGATTTTTAAAATTTTTCAGCCAAGTTAACTAAACATTTATTTTCAATACTGTCTTATACCAGCATTAGAGGATTTTGAATTGTAGTGTGATATATCCTTCGGTTTCCGAGTTACAAAATGTTGAATCCGGATTTTATTATGTTATGCCAAATGCTCTACATGACGAAATTAAAAAAATGCCTATTTTTAAGTTTCTATTATATTTATATGATTATAATGTACAAATCTGCCAAATTTGTTTTATTAGCCTCAGCTCAAAAGACAATAGTTTTTAAATTTTGTCGCTTGAAATTTCTAGTATAAATTTTTATAAGCTGCAAGTTTCTTTAGTAACTCAAAAGCGTTCAAAAGAAAAAAAAGTATATGGCAGATTTACTTGTTTGTGTTTTGGGAATGATACGAAGAATTGCATGAAAACTGCATCATGTGGCATTTTCAAAAAGTGAATATGGCGAAAACATAATTTTCAAAAACCTTAAATTTTAAAATGAAATACATTGTTATTCTGCATTTTTAGAGTACATTATGCAACTACAAGTATTTGTAATGTAAAAACTCAAAACGCATTTAGTATTTTTAAAGCCATGGAATACAAATGTAATGTTTTGCCAGATTTGTACTAAATTTCAGTGGTACATTCACTTAGGAGGCAAAAAATAATGCATCATATTTCTTAGTCACCTATGTTGAAATGCCGAGAATAGCACAATTACCGCAGCATTTCTTTACTAGGAATTCTAAATGATTACTCTGCTGACATGTTTCAAATGCTGCTACTGATGCTAGTAAAAGCAAAGAATGAGAGGGTTTGCAATTATACTATTTCTCACTACTCGGCTGCAATTCAATCCATTTCACATATAAATTCTTACACTCTTATCTTGAACCCAAAGCGTATTTGATTCGTTTATACTGCTATAATGTTTAGTAACACGTGTTTCTTCCTGCTTTGTAAAGTGTAAACACAGCATCAATGTTTATACTGATACAATTACAGTTTATTTTGTGGCTGACGCTGTAGTAATGTTACTGCATCATTATTGTTCAGCATTTCTTCAAATTGAAACGTTTATTTTATTATCATGACATGAATCACTATATATAATACATCAGACATCAGGGCCATTGCACATTAGTCAGCATCACCAAGTTGCAACATGCAAGTTGTGACACTTATTTTTCATTTGATACTGGTAACCAAAGACAGTGAAGGGACTTTTCGTAGAAAAGGTGGTAGCATTCATCAAGTGCAAGTACTGAAAGAAATTTTAGTGCAGCAGGATTAGTTATTCAAGAACATCGAACCAAACTGAGCAGCCAGAGTGTGGATTCTATTCTCTTTCTGCACAATTTGGGTCATTAAACATGGTGAGTCCTTAGCCCAATAACTTATAATTAATGTTTACTTTGATTTAAAACATGCACAGGCATGCACATATCCATCGTAGAAATCATTATAAGCAGAGACCGGAACATAGGCAGAATGCCTTTTTAAATGCGTCAAATTTATCTTCAGTTTGAAAGTGAATCTGTACGAATTATACCTTTGTGATTTAAATGCCACAGTTTTATGTTGCCTTTTCCTGCCTTTTTAGTATGTCTATTTTACAAAATAAATGCTTTTTGTTGCCTTTATGTCATTATTTATATATTATTTATTAATTATTAAACATTTTCTTCAGGTTCATTATATTTCAACAACCGTTAGACCGTGACAATGAAAGTTACTTCGCCGAATGTATATTATTGTCTTTAAGTTGCAGACAACATAGGCGTCCCTCATTCAATTCATTATTTAAATGTACTAACGTTATTTATGCAGGTACCCAAATATTTGAACGAAAATTGGATTTTGGCAAATAAATAAAAATAAAAATAATAATAACAACAACAACAACAACAATACTAATAATAATAATAATAATAATAATAATAATAATAATAATAATAATAATAATAATAATAATAATAATAATATCAATAACTGCAGGATAATTTTGCTTAAAAGAAAATTGCACAATCGGGCTCGGGTCGGGCCCGGGCCATGGCCTATACACTATTCTCGGGCTCAGGCCGGGCCCGGGCCATGGCCTATAGACTATTCTCGGGTTCGGGCCGGGCCTAAGAAAGTCGGCCCGTGCAAGCCTCTATTGGGAGGAAGTTGCTGAAGCATTATGTAAGGAATATTGTCTAGTTATCTTCCTTTCATAGAAGTTTGAAAACAGTGTTGTTATAATCAATATAATTTAAAAGGTGAGTCAATAACACTAAACAACACTTACATTATAATTTTCCGGAATGCGTTTCGGAGGTTAACTTTCCTCCATTATCAACCGGACAATAACTGGGTTTCCATGGTATTTCATGGTGTGGATGGCGATGCTTCTTCTGATGTTTCTTCTGGTAACGGTTCAAAGAATTTGCTGAAAATATCTTTCTGGGGAATGTCGAACTTAAATGCTCGTTTCTATTTTTTAAAATGAAGATTTGTTCCCATGTGGACAGTTCTTGTTTTCCGGTTATGTGTTTGAGAAGTTTCGGTTCAGGCTTTATGTCGTGATTTTTTGTCCAAAAGTGAAAGGCAACTGCTGATTTTTCTAATTGTTTACTCTTGATGTTCCTGACATGTTCCTTGAATCTAATTTCCAAATTTCTTTTGGTTTTTCCTATGTATACTTCATTACAATCACTGCATTCAATTTGGTATATGCCACATTTTTTGATAGGTGGAATAGCATCTTTGATGTTTGAAAGTAGAAGGTTTTTTTATGGAGTAATGGTTTACTGGTGCTAGCTGAATGTTGTATTCCTTGAACACTTTTTTAAATTTATCAAAGGCCCATGGATGATATGTGAATTTTTTGAATGTCAAAAAATTGTCCAGTCCTGCAATTATGTAAAACATCTTGTAGTTCAGATAAGATTTGATCGTTGTAACTATCTGACCTAACCTTGGTCATCTCTTGTTCTCTTCCAACCCCGATGCTATTGGGGTTCCCGAGTGCTAGGAAATTTCTATTTTTCCAACCTCTCCATTTCTCTAATATCTCTCTAAAATCTTAACCCCTAACACGCTGACCTGTCATGGCATGTAATACGTCCTCTGATTGGTAATAAAGGATATGGTCGGTGAATTTATTTTGATAACTCTCCTGGTCAGGTCGGTGAGACCCATAAACGAACGACAGGTGTGTTCCTCCAGACATTCTGGGGGTTGTGAGAGAACGATGTGACCGCCAAAACATAAAAATATGGTGCTCTCTAAAAAGTGGTTACTATTACTGCTATTGCTCTCTTCAATATAAATTTATGAAATATGACTCGAGGGGTAAAATGTTCCGGAGTTAAAATAGTCCCAAATTTGGATCTCCGGGCAGGGACTACTTCTTGAGAACTAAAACATTATATTAGTAGAAGATCTAACATCAGACCTCTACAATGGAACGCGGGTGGTCTCACCCAAACAAAAAGAGTAGAACTCAATAAAATTGTATTTGACTATAACATATTTTTCATACAAGAAGCAAATCTAACAAATGATCAACTTAAACACTTCAATTTTACTGGTTTTCTGCTACACCCACTACCCAAAAATAGACAGATAACTAGTGGAATATTAGTTGGAATCAAAAAGGATATTAAATCCTCCTTTGAAATTCTTAAAGAGATGGACAACACAGATAAAAGTGAATTAATAAAGCTAAATTTTTGGGATAACAAAACACATCTACATGTCTACAGTATTTACAATCCTCCCAGGAATGAACCAGATCTCTCAATCATTGACCAATTAAATAAAACAATCGTAATTGGGGATTTCAATGCCCATTCCAAAAGATGGGGTTATGAAAAAGTGGATTCTACAGGGAAAATAGAGGAAGAATTTTTGAATACCACAACTTTTGAACTGATTTATAGTAAAGAAGATCCCACAACCTTCATACATTACTCTGGAGCAGGCAGTAACCCAGACCTCTTGTTAGCTACAACAGATATTGTTTCAAAAATTAAAAAACAAGTTATAGAAGACCCAAGTTCTGGTCACACAGCAGTAATTGCTGATATAAAACTAGATAGTACAAATAACAGTCAACGTCACACAAATCTGTATTGGAACTTCAAAGACGCAGGTTGAAACAAATATAAAACTGAACTGGAACATAAATTTAAAGAACAAACTCACAGCTGCATGACCAACCAGATCATTTGAACAAAAATTTCTGTAAAGTCATCCTAGAAACCGCAAGAAAACATATTCTTCGTGGAAGAATTAAAAATTTCAAACCCTTTTGGAACCCCAGTTAGAGGAATTGAAAAAGCAAAGATATAGCTAGAAATACAGCTGAACAAACAAAAAACATATTGGATACACAAATATGGCGAAAGAAATGTGCCTCACTAAAAAAAGAAATTAATACAGCTAAAAAGAATCACTTTAATAATTTCTTAGAAAAAATGGATTATAGGACAGATGGTAACAAAGCCCATAAGTTCATAAAAAATGTCAAGGACAGGAAAGAAAACAACAGCACACCTATCATACACAACAATAAAATATTAGTAAATGATGCAGTCATGGCCGAAACATTCAATAAATATTATGCTAATTCACATAAAGTAACAAGAAATAATAAAAAGGAACATAAAGAATTTAAGAAAGATTTGAAACAAGAAAGAGAATGTGATCCTAACACTCAATGCAATATCTTTTTTCAAAATTTTAATATGCAAGAACTGAACATTGCAATAAATAACCTAAAAAACAAAAACTCTCCTGGACCAGATCACATACATCCAGAGTTCATAAAAAACCTTGGAAAAACAGCAAAACAACTACTAAAACTCTACAATCTATCCTGGAAAACCACTGTACCTGCCGAATGGCAAAAAGCAATAATTGTCCCACTCTTGAAGAAAGATAAAACAGCATCAGAAATTAAAAATTATAGACCAATAGCTCTTACTAGCATAATAGCAAAAGTGATGGAAAGAATGGTGTCAAACAGGTTAAATTGGTTTCTAGAATTACAAAATTTAATATCCCCATGTCAAGCTGGATTCAGAGAGTTCCACTCTACAAATGAACAAGTCTTACTTCTCAGTCAAGAAATCAAAGACTCCTTCAATAGGAAAGAAGATCATGTATCAGTTTTTATTGATTTTCAAAGTGCATATGATTCTACATGCAGAACAAAACTACTAAAGAAAGTAAAAAAAATTGGGATACAAGGTCCAATGTTTTTGTAGTGATGTCATTTCCTAACACAACGCTTTATTGCTACCAGATATGGAAGAAATATATCTAAATACAAACAAGCACACCGTGGCTTACCACATGGTGCAGTGCTCAGCACTACACTTTTTAATATATTTATTAACGATCTGCGACAACAAATACAAGAATCAGGTGTGAAGTGTGCACTATTTGCTGATGACTTAGTAATGTGGACTTCAAAACCAAAAAATCTGATGTGTTGCATTCACATGACTTTCTCTACTCTTGTACTAACCATTCTTACAAACTCTTATTCCTATATCTTCTTCGTGTTAGTTAAAATAAACATTTGCACAAATTATCTTATTGCTTATTTCCTTGTAGGTGCAAGGGGAATATTGGAATACAGTAGGCTTTGTGCGATAGTCAAATCTTTTAAAGCTTTGAGATTCCGTTCTCTTTGTACACGTAACATATAAAAAAATGAACAATGATGACCCATTTCACGAAAGTTCCAAGTTTTCCGAAACTCACACACATAACAAGGTATATCTCCGAAATGGTTCACCCTACAAGAAAATTTATTGAGACATAAATTGTGTATTTTAGCAAGATCTAAATTTTTTGTATAGTATAATTTGGTCTATCTCTAACGGTTAACCAGTTATGCAAAAGTCATCCAGAGTAAATACGACTACAGGGGCTATAGCCAGAAAATTCAAGATATACATTTCATTTGTCATAAAAATATCTCAAACATGTGACATTTTAATCAAAATCGTTAGCCATTTTCAAGAAAATCAAAATTTTCCAAAAAATTTCCATGTAAAGGGTAGTTTAGGGTGGGGCTATTTTCTTCTAAATCTTCGTGTCGCATCCTTGAAAGACATTAAACTTAAATACCAACTTTGGTTTCTAACCGACTTTTCCTTTTTGAGTTATGCTGCCCACAGACTGACTGACAGACACACAGACACACACACGGACCTTTTTCTAAAAATGCTTATTTTGGATTCAGGAGGCCTCAAAACATGTATTTCCGGTGAAATCTCGACATCGAATTTTTGGGTGGAATACAATACTTCCCCTACTTACCAGTGGAGAAAGTAAAAAGCAAAAGTACAGAACTAGAAAAAACCATGCAACAATCCTTAACCAACCTGCAAAAGCGGACCAAAGAAAATTTAATGACTGTTAATACAACAAAATCAAACTACCAAATCTTTTCACTAAAAAAAGAACCACTAAAAATAAACTAAACTTTGAAGGTTAACAATTACCAGAAACAAATGAAGCAAAGTATTTAGGAGTTACATTTGATACCAAACTTACATGGACCAAACAAATAGAAAATATAATGCAAAGAGCAGAAAGGCGCCTTTCACCGTTAAAACGCCTAACAGGAATAAAGTAGGGATGTTTCAGAGCAACTCTTAACACAACATACAATGTATATATAAAGCCATTATTTACTTACTGCAGTGAAGTTCTTATAACAGCAAATACAAAAATAATTCAAATCTTTCAAAATCAAAGCCTGAGACTAATTACAGGTTCTACCAATTGAATATGAAATAGAAAAAGCAGTTCTTACACAACACGAAAAGTTAATCAGACTCCCATTCAATACATGGAACAAGAGAAATTTTACAGATACACTAAAGACTCAGGAGAGCTTTCTTTCCAAAATTCAAGACATCAAGAAGAATATATACCTTCCTAATTCAAAGGAAAACTTCATATCTAAAGTCAATCCGACACAAACATTACACATCACACATTATTTACACCTGACAGAAAAAGTTAAGAAAAGTGATACTCCAATTAGTGTTCTAAAATTATTGGCATTATAGACAATCCATACTAGATTTCCAGAACACGAATGGCTCCATATTTATACTGATGGATCATTGAAATCAAACCAAGTTGGAGCAGGGGCTGGAGTCACGTGTCACCTCTTTTCCTATTACAAATCTTTAAGTTATGGAACTACAAACTTTGATGGAGAAATTGAAGCAATGCGAATGGCCCCACAAAATCTTTTGTACAGAATTTCACATTTTCAGCAAGCAGTTACTCTCTCAGATTCCAAGGCAGCAATTATAGCAATTACTTCCAAGTTGTCACCAAAAAGCCAAACTATTATAGAATGTTTGAAAATCCTCACCCATCTAACAGCACTTCAAAAACACCTTGTCTTCCAATGGATACCAACTCACTGTGGACTAAGTGGTAATGACAAAGCTGATTTTCTTGTAAAAAAGGATACCAGCAGTGTACAGAAATCTATAGTTAATCTACCATTTTATGCAGCTGAAAGATTAGTCAACTCTAAATTCAAAAAAATTAATTGCAAAATATTACTATGAAAAATCAAAAAATAAAAGATGGGAACTACCAAACATTCAAACAGTAATTCCTGAGTATCCTCGAAAAACGGCAGTTGCAACCTTCAAGCTGATTACGGAACATGATTGTCTGGCAAAACAATTGAACAGAATTGGGATATATTCTTCACCACTCTGTCCTCTACGTGGTCTGCAAGAGGGAATGGACCAAGACCACCTCCAAATATGCCCGGCCACTTCTAGCACCCCATCCATCAGTGAAAAATATATAAGAGCAAGAGGATTAATAACTTCACTGTCAGAAATCCAGCATTAGCTAACAACAACAACAGATTTAAAGTATTTGCTTTAAAACTGAATAAAAACTCTGAAATCACACATCATGATTATTATTCATTTGAATAACTTTGAAAATGCTGTACTTCACGTGTAAAACTAGATTCTGTACTAAAACTTAATGTTATTTAAGACAATTTCATGACCCTGTGCAAAATAGGCATGTGTGTCTTAAGAGTATTCACTCTCTCATTTAGTATCTAATTAGTACAATAAAAATATCTGTAACTGTATTAAAGCTCGTCTCAACCTTAGAAGACAGTACACGTTAAATGGGGTGCTACATTGCAATATGTACAATATGTATGCCTTCTTTCATTCTCGAACCACAAATCATGGAAGAACCGACTCAGAGTGGTCCTTGACAAATTTGGTAAGGTATCATCACCGTGATGATATCGTGGCAAAATTATATTCAATGTGGATGGTATATTTTCAGACACCAAAGAATGAACAATTCGCCACACTCCGCTTTGCACTAATCCATCATATTGCATTAACCTAGCATTTTGTGTTGTCCTGCCCTTTCTACTTTCTTTTTCGTGGCATTCTTAGAGGTCCTTTCATTACTTCCTTTTTAATCCTATACACTACTGCTTCTGAACACCCGATAGCCTTACCTGTTACTTTTACTGCCTTAATAATGCTCATTTGACTTGAAAAAAATAATCTAACAGATTCATAATTATTTGGCGTTCCTTACTTCTTAATTTACCAATATACTCTCTCTTCCTAGCTTCCCCCTCCACAACTACAAATATTTACGGAAAATGTTAAATAACGTAATAATAACACTTCACAGGTTCCATACAGTATAAATACACATAATTATTTACGAACTGATGTTAACTTTTACTGCTGCCTTGTGTCTAATG
This sequence comes from Tenodera sinensis, assembly GCA_030765045.1. Classification (NCBI taxonomy): domain Eukaryota; kingdom Metazoa; phylum Arthropoda; class Insecta; order Mantodea; family Mantidae; genus Tenodera; species Tenodera sinensis. Next base: position 163,681,387 of record CM060962.1, read on the forward strand.
CTTGACGCCTTTTATCTGAATAGGTGAATACCTTTTGTTTGCCTTACACCATGAACAAAAGAGGTTACAGGCTTCTGGATTATTTTAAAAACTGTCTCTAACCCTCCTTAACAATTTACTCTTGCTTTGTCCCCGATGTAAACTCAATAATAAAAAAGTTTCCCACTGTGTAGCTTTTGCAGTGCACAGATATAACATTTTCCGAAAACATTTAATTTAAAAAATTGTAACACTTAACAGAGTAAACATAGAGAATTCAAAGTAGGCAGGTGGCGGCACCATAGTTTACTCCAAGGAAAAAATATACACATAGCCTAGCAGTTAGTTTATTGGTTAGTGCGTGATGAGTATAGAAACAGCAAATATTGGAGTTGTAGAAATCAGAGTTGTTCTGTAGAAATTTGGGCTTATAGAAGTGTATAATGGCCCTAAAAAGGGTATAACCTATTAGAGAAAAAAAATTCTGCATAGAATAATGTGTTCAAACTTGAAATTTATAACAACTGAATATTTACACCATTCTCTTAAGAACCTGGCAATAGCGCAAGAGTAGAAAAGGATGAAGCTAACAGCAACTCGTATGCACTAGATAGAAACAGATATACCCCATTTAACTCCATACTGTCATCTAAGGGTGAGACAACCTATAGTTCGTAGTACAACTTCAAAAATACCTTTCAGGAATCTGAAACTTCTGTCTTTATTTTCTAAGAGAGCATTTACCCTTAGCTGCTGTCAACAAAAGTTCTGTTTAGTAACATTATGTGAATACAGGCCTTATGTTTGCATCTGTATGTGTATTGTTTGAAAGGTTGTGCAGTTTTAGGGGTTTTCTTGTTTATTTTGTAAGAAAGCATTCACTCAAAGCTTTTTAGCAAAGGCTAAGCTATTAGCTCAGAGCATGATACATATAGATCGTTTTTGCACACAGCATGTTTGACACATGCGAGCAGTGTGAAGCAAATATAGGTTTAGACAACTTTCTGTTCAGCATATACTGAGTTTAAAAAAAGCCCACTAGATTACAGTACCATATTTTTTTTTCTTTTATGAATTAACGTCCTCCAACATTGTGTCTTATCGGACGAATGAATGAACTGAAATGGGTGAAATGATGATCAAATGAACCCGAGGTCCATGGAGCTTTAAGTTACCCGACATTCGTCTTCTCAGGGTAGGGAAAACCTCGGAAAAAAACCTTACCCGGATAACTTACCCTAAGCGAGATTCGAACTCGCGACCTCTTGAACGTGAGGCAGACACGCTAACCATCACGCTACAGAGGCGGGCACAGTACCATACTGATGTAGTATGCAAGAAAAAGCACTTTAGCAGGACTACCAACAGGAAAAAAATAAATATAAAGCTAAAGCATTGTAAACACTGCATCTAGTGCCTCTCCCAACATTCCCCATTCACAGCAGCTGAAGTCCCCAGCTAAGGGGTTAATAAAGCTTAAGATTCAGTATTTATATAAGCTTAGGCTTCTAATTCACTGGAGGTTAGGCTAAGTTTAGTTTTTAACTTGCATCTACAGCAGGCATGCTCACACATGGCATTTTGTCTAGTGGGCACTCAGTAGAGTACACGGGCAGAGTAGTTGTGTGTTATCATTCTTGGCTACGTACACAAAGTGGCTGTCTCTCTGCAGTGACGGCTGATACTATGAATATGGATTTGGCAGAGAAGAGACCAAATTCTAGCACAAATAACATGCAACAAGAATCTTAATGAGAAGGACAATGGCTTTTGTACAAGTTGGAGAACGTGCTAGATGTTTAGCATGTGGACATTCTCTAACAGCAAAAAATATAATGTTGAGCGACACTACAATCCAAAACATGCTGACATGTATAATAGTATAAAATTTGAAGCTTTCACAGCGATGATTGTTAATTCTCGGTTTACCAGCTGTATAATATCTATAAAATTGTTCAAGTTTTTGACCATATTAAACTCCATGGCCATCATTAGGAAATGAATACAGTAAAGTCCCACTAATCTGAACTAATTGGGACCAAACTCTCCTCAGATTAGCAAAAACTCAGATTATGTGTATTTTCGTCAAATACGACAAGATATTCACTTAAGCATTTGTATGTTAAGTATTAAAATGATTGAAAGTAGGGAATTAGTACAGTATGCTGTAATTTAATTTACAACTACATTCTGAGGCTCCAAAAGTGTGAGTATCCTGGTGAAAGTCAGAATGGAAGTTGATAAAACATTACTCTTCAAGCCATTTCAGTGCGTTGCATCAAAAGAAGATCACTGATATCACTTCTAAGTGTTAATTTGCTTTTCCGTTTTTGTTTTCTCATTAAATGTAAAAAAATGGCATTCAAACTGTGTTATGCACATTATTAGTAGGCCTAGGCCTTCCGTTTTTTAGTTTTTGCATATAAAATATGCTAACAGCTCACTATTTACTCATGCTTTTCTGAGCTAATAAATTTACGTTTTTACTTGGAAAAGCTAGTTTAATCTTAATCTTTAATTTTTCCTGTTTTAAAACTCAAAACAAATTTGCTAGGTATTTTCCTAGCCCTGTTTGGATTAGGCAGATTTTCGGATTAGCAAGGTTTGGATTGGCAGGACTCTACTGTAATTAATTAATTAATTAATCATTTCCTGACGATGGCCATGGAGTTTAATATGGTTGAAAGCTTGAACAATTTTATAGATATTACACAACTTGTAATCTGAGAAGCTTTAATTAACATGTATAATAGTATTCAGGGAGACAAGCATTTGCGACTAATTGCAAATTTAAATGAAACCATCAACAATGAGGTGAGCTCTTTTATTTTGTCAATACACTTGATATCAACTATTAATATTATGAGAGTTTATTGTATAATTTTATTTACCGGACAATTTTATTTCTAGGAAGTTGATGGTGCGGTGAGGGCGAGCTTAAAAATTGCTCATTTAATTGCCAGGGAACTTTGACCATTCTCCACTGGAGCATATGTGAAAGAGTGCCTCAATATTGGCAATAAATTCCTATGTTCTCTAAGTAAACTACAATTTAATGCAATTTGTCTGTCTCCCCATAAAATTGCATGCTGTATAGAAGACGTTAGTGCAGATGTTGAATGACAACTAACATTGAGACGGCAACATTTCATTGCATATTCTCCGTGCTTTGATGAAAGTACTGATGTCATTGGTACAGCACAACTGGGTATTTTCTTCTGAGGAGCAGATAAAATCTCAATATTACAAGAGCTTCTTGATTTAATTCCCATGAAAGACACATGTACTTGCAAAGATATATTTCATGCTGTTGACAACATAAACCTATTCTGGAATAAGCTGGTTTCCATTGCCACTAATGGCGCCCAAATATGACTGGCTATAAAAAAGGATTTATGGGACTTCTAAAATCGAAGTTGAGCCTTGGACAGACATTTCGTTCAGTGCATTGTGTAATTCATCAAGAGGCATTTTTGCCATGAGTGTCAATTTGACATGGTTATGAATGTTGTTGTTAGGATTGTAAATTTCATACGATCTTCGGGACTGAATTTCAAGAGTTAATGGAACCGTTGGAACCTATCTTTGTTAGTTAAGATGGCTAAGAAGGAGTAAAATCCTTGAATATTTCTTCCTTTTGCTTGACCGGATAAACTTTTTAAGTATATGAAAGGAAGGTCTGTTCCTGAGCTTTCTGACTTTAAATGGATTGTTAACCTGGCATTTGCTACTGGCATAATGAGTCATTTGAATGCTCTCAATACTTCTTTGCAAGGGAAAGTTAAATTAATTGTATCCCTTTTTTCTACAATTGATGCAATGAAAATGAAATTGAAGATATGGTGAAATCAATTCTAGGACCATAACTTCATGAATTTTCCAATGTGACAAGATTCTCAGTTAACATTAATAATGATCACTTGAATCATTCACTCAGTCTTTTGAAGACCTAAATGTAGCATTCGCAAAAAGATTCGAGGATTTGAGGTCACTTGCTGGATTCTGATATCTTCATTTCACCATGTTCGGCTGATGTCAGAACTGTGTCCACAGAGGTGCAATTAGAGTTAATAAATATGCAATATGACATCTTTATTAAGAAGTTTAGGATGGCAAATGACATCATTCAGCTTTATTCGTGCTTTCTAAGGGATGGATTTCCTTGACTACATGCGAAAGTGGTAGCTATTATGTGCATATTTGGTTCTACATATTTATGTAAAAAACTTTTTTCAACCTTAATGCTGTGCAAATCAAAACATTGTTCACAAATGACAACCATCTGAGGGACGTTCTTTGATGCACACCACTAGCAGTTTGTGCCCAGACATTCCCTCGCTTACAGCAAAACATGGGAAATGCACATTGCAATATATAAATGAAAGTAAATAATGCCCTATGTAATGTTGTTAGCTAATGCTGGATTTCTGACAATGAAGTCATTAATCCTCTTGCTCTCCAATATTTTTCACTGATGGATCGAGACTACCTCCAAATATGCCCTATGTAATGTAAATACATAATAAAACAGTATAAGACAACCTGCCACCACTGAAGCCCTATCACCTCCAGTTGTGACTACCTACTCGCAGTGCCTGCCCAACTCAAACTGGGCAAGCCCAATTTCCTACCAGTCTGAGCACAGCTAATCTATAGTACATGCAGGAAGTATTGCATTCCACCCAAAAGTTTTATAACAAGATTTAACTGGAAATATATGTTTTGAGGTTTCCTGAATCCAAAAGAAGCATTTTTAGAAAAAGATATGTGCGTGTGTGTCCATAAATAGCAGCAACTTAAAAACGAAAAGTTGGTACTAAAGTTAAGCATCTTCCAAGGATGCAACACAAAGATTTTCAAGAAAATCCCTCTAACCCAGACTACCCTTTACAAGCAGCATTTTTTGAAAATTTTGATTTTATCAAAAATGGCTGAAAATGACTGATTAAAGTATCATGTGTTTATATTTTCACCACAAATGAAATGTGTATCTTGAGTTTTCTGGGAATGTCCTCAGAAATCCTCTTCATTCTGGGTGACTTTCATAATTCAAAAACTGTAGTAAGGGATACAACATCTTACTATACAAAAACCTGATGTGTTGCACTCACATGACTTTCTCTACTCTTGTTCTAACTACTCTTACAAACTCTTAATCCTCTATCTTCTTCGTGTTTGTTGAGATAAACATTTGTACAAATTATCTTATTGCTTATTTCCTTGTAGGTGCAAGGGGAATATTAGAATATAGTAGGCTTTGAGTGATAGTCAAATCTTTTAAAGCTTTGAGATCCCGTTCTCTTTGCATGATTAACACATAAAAAAAGTGAACTACAATCCATTTTCGAAACTGTCACAAATGACAAGGAATATCTCCGAAATGCTTCACTCTACAAAAAAATTTATTTAGACATACATTGTGTGCTTTAGCAAGATCTACATTTTTTTGTATAGTCAGATTTTGTCTCTTACGGTTTACGAGTTATTCAAAAGTCATCCAGAGTAAACAGGACTACATAGGCTATAGCCAGAAAATTCAAAATATACATTTCATTTGTCATGCAAATATCTTAAATATATGGCATTTTAATCAAAATGTTTACAGCCATTTTTAAGAAAATTAAAATTTTCGAAAAATGTTCCATGTAAAGGGTAGTTTAGGGTGGGGCTATTTTCTTCAAAATCTTTGTGTCGCATCCTTGAAAGACAAAACTTAAATACCAACTTTGGTTTTCAACTGACTAAGAATCTTAAGTACTTAAGTTCTAGACTTTAAGGCATGTTTAATTCAACTAGCCTGACACATGGATACTATTAGGTTAATTAGTGATCAGCCACACCCTCCACAAGCCATTTTCTGAGGAGGAATTCTTTAATACCTCATCAACAGGTTCACTACATAGGGCAGACTGCATGTAACGGTGGCTTACACTATTGTAAGGCATGTTGTGAGGTTTTACTCTTGAAATGATGGCTTATGAATTTTCAAGTTTTTTCTTACATAATGCAAGATAGGTGATAAAAAGAGTATTATTGGTGATGGGTATATTGCTAGTCATGATGCATGCTCCAAACTGTATGACGTGTTCAATGTTCCTGAGTTCTGCTCGCAATGAAACCTAACAAACAATAAAGGAAAGGCTCCTAAATAGGTAGGGTGGATGGACCAGATGACTTCACCGAGGTAACATCAACATAACTATTTTTCGCCATTTCTAAAGTGCCTCAAATTGGGCCATAGTACTAAAGAATGTCTGACAAATCTAAAGGAGTAGTTGTGTTTGGACTAGATTCGTCCCCCTACAAATTAATTTTTGGCTTTTTAACAAAAATAACATTTTATTCATAAATTGCTAAAAATATGGGTAATGCATAGGTAAAGCTATCTCATTCCTATTCTCGTGAAGTCCAACTTATACATGATTACAAATGAAACTGTAATTCTATAACACTACTGTTCTAAACAATTGAGTCGTCTAGTATCAAAACTGGCCGTCACAAAATTTTTAAAAGTGAGTTTTTACTAAACTGAAAATAGAACAAGTACTCTTTGTGTTGATAAGTTAATATGCAGCAAATTCGGTCAAGACAACAAATTACATGTCGTTAAATTTAGAGTTCTGCAACAGATTGGGCCAAGTCACACAGAAAGTGCATTCAAAACTGGCCAAGTCAATGAGGAAGGTTGTTGTTGTAACAATAACATACTGCTTAAGTGTTTTTGCTTTATAACCTTATTATTGCTGACTCAACAAACCATCGGCTCTAAATGGATACGCAGCAGTTAAAAATAATTTATCACTTTAGCTGCAGATGTTACGTTGGTACAAATGACATTTTTAATTGGTGAAAAAGCACTTTTCTTAGTGCCACATTCACATATACCAAGAGTACGACAGGTATCATAATCTAATGTAAAGTAGGACTGAGGTGTGTAAAATTATATCTATCACTATGCTGTTGTTTTAATAGAAAATTTGTATTATTTTTCATGCCAAATCTCCCCTGTATTAAAGCTTAAAGTGAAAGGAAAAAATTAGTGTTTTTTTTAGTTTTCTTATGTTTTTACTCATTTTTGTTCCACTTTAATATTATACTGCATTTTTTATAATCAATGAATAAATTATGCTTTTTTATTGATGTTGGGTACTGAGTGAAATAAAGTCCTCTTTGTTTGAAAGATTTAGAATTAAAAAAAATGTCTGTCTGCAACAAAACTGGCCAAGTCGAAACTTAAAATTTAGAAAAAATATAGTAAATCATTAATATGATTTTCCATATTAATACATGAACCCATCATATGGAGCCTAATAAAAGTGCAACAAAAATTTTACTAACTTTCATTGGTTTGTCTGCAGAAATTTTTAATGAATACTGAAAAAAAAAAACATTTTGTGACTTGGTAGGTTTTGATACTAGGCACCTCAATTAGCTGCAAAATTAATACTGGCAACATTGTAATTCTGGGGCCCGTGGAATTTCCCCTCAATCTGCAACCTCCCACCACACCTCTGTGCAGCAGCATGTGACTGCCCTCACCATGATAGCACATCAAGTGACCGTCCACACCCTCCATGCAAGCGAATTGTGTATTCAAGAATGTAAAATAATGTGAACTGTACATTGAAGAATGAAATAAAAAGTTTAAAACTAGTAATTCTTGTCCGGGCAAGAGTACCTGAATTGTGTATGCAAGAGCGGAGTAAGTACAGCTTATTTAGACCTGACCCTGCAGAAACGCAGAGGACGAGAAGGTAGTCTAGGATGGGGGAGAAAGGCTGGTAGTATACTCCTTACCTGCTTTTGTTACCCGCATTGTGCACACACTCGCTGCCCAGCTACTACCAACCCAAAACCCCTCTCAGAAGATAGTGACTAGTCCGACTACTGTGCATACAACTAAGCAGGGTCAGGTCTAAATAATCAAGCTGTATATCATTGCAGAGGGCAGTCATGGTGGCAGCTTGCAAGAGGGTATGGGTGGTCACTAGATGTGCTGTCACAGTGAGGGGCAGCCACATGTTACTGCAGAGGTGTGGTGGGAGGTTGCAGATTGAGGGGAAATTCCACAAGGCCCCAGAATTACAATATTGCCTTAGTATTTCGTGCCCTGTACCTGTTTATTTCAAAGTAGTTTGGTATGTAACAACTTACCTTAACTGTAATAAATCTATAAGAAACAAGATTTTTATAACATTTTGTTTTTGTCATGCTTACCCTCGCTTTCTCTCTCTTTGCTTCCAATGCAGCCTTTTTTGCTTCTGCTGCGGCTTTTTTGGCTACAGCTTGTGCTTTCTTCATTTCTGCTGCTACCTTCTTTGCTTCAGCAGCACACTTTTTGGCCTCCGGAGAAAGTTTTCTCCTCCTGGGTGTTTTTTCTTTTTTGTTATTTGTTTGCTGCTTTGTAACTTTTAAAGTGGTTGATTTACGACCTCGAGAGGTGGTGATAATCACAGGTGACGGGGGCCTGTACTCGTCACTGGAACTGTCATCGCTGTGATCGTTTTTGATTAGAGGATCCGGTACTTTCGGCTTGTTCAAACCGTTTGTGCTAATATATTTTGCTGAGAGGTTGTCTCTGATGTTCTGTAGCTGACACTCAAGTACGTCGAACTGATCTACCAAATGAAAACACGGTAAACATATCACCATTGACATTTCAGAATGATCCGGAGATACCCACTTATCACATAATATTGCTTTTAGTCTTTCCTTCACTAGTGTGTCACTTTGACTGGTCCTTGAAGTAATTAATGTCAAATCCACATAATTTGCCAAAGAGTCTGTCCCACACACTAAACAGTGATGATTTAAATTACTTGTATGGAAATTCATGGCCTCCTCCATGATTTCCGTAGCACTTTGTATAAATTTTAGGGAACTAATTTTTCCGACAACTTGGCAGGTTAGGTTGAGGCAGCCTTTTGCAGGCTCACTGACCCTACTTCAATCACGATCTACAAAGTTAAAGACCTACCCTAAAATTGAAGGGTATAACTGTAGCACTTATGGACCAAACTGAAAGAACAGTTGTTTTGTACCAAAGTAAAATTTGACAGAATTCCGAAATTTTCTTCCGAATAACAAAGGCCGCAAACAATGTTATTATCAACGCCCGAGCAACACCGATAAGCAGTGTTACCACAGTTGCATGTAATTTACCCGCAATTCACTTCCAAATTGCCCTACTCCTTCATAATCCGGTTCCACCTTCAAAGCTTGAATGCCGACGCTCAAATATACTTACTATAGAGCTGTGCTATAGGTGACCACACGTCCGGATTAATCCGGACATGTCTTGTTTTAATAGATCTGTCCGGTGTCCGGGCGGATTTTTAAAAAATCGTCAAGAGTCCTCCATTTTAGGTTGTTTTGTATTTTGTTTTTCCCGTGGGTTTCGAAACTGAAGAATTGGAATTTTCGAAGAATTAGAATTGAACAAGAGAAGAGGAGTTCGTGAGTACTTCACTAAAGAGGGCCCTCTTGTTTACTACAATAACATTGAAGGAGTATCATCCACAGAACACTCTATTATCATCAACGTATAGAATCACAAGCAACAAGAAAGAATGGAAGTTATTTATCGATGGGACTACCCCCGCCCCCAAAAAAAATCAAGTCTGCACTCTTACACATAACTAGTGCAAGGAATTTTAGGTGCTGCACCTTAATTTTTTTATTTGCTATTAAAATGCCCAAATATGCGTATGTTGAAAAGAAAACGTTAAATGAACACACCCCTTTGAGTTGTGGTTGCACCTTTTTCCAATCCCACCACCATTTTACACGTTTTCTTAATATGATCACATTTTGCACTTTTTCCAACCATATTTTGTTCCTATAGCGCATTTTATTCCCAAAATTCTATATTTTTATGTTTCAAGGGTTGGTAAAGCTGCCCGGTATCAGTCCTGCGAAAACAATTTCTTACACTTCAGTGGAGTGTTGTTAGCGTTGTTAGTTTGCACCTTAATGCATCACAGTTATGCGAAGCTATTGTTTAAGGAAGAACGATTTTTGAGTGCAGGAAGAAATGTTTCAGTTAAAAATATTATTTGACTAGTGCGGTCTGCCATTTCCCAATAAGTTTTGCAGAATGCCGGAAACGAAAGTGAACGGCTGCAAAGTACATGAAGTTGCTAAATAGTTTAGTGCAGATGGAATTCAAATCATCTCTTTTGAGATGCAGCGTTTGTGACATTTCAATTAAAATTGACGAAAAACACCAACGCAATCGTGATATGCAGCATATAGGCAGTGCAAAACACGAAAAATAAGGAACTAAAGTGCAGTAAAGGTGGAGGGCGTCAACAGTTTATTGGCGTGGCTCTGGCTTCTTCAAGTTCATTAAATAAAAATGAATTTTTCAGTGATACAGCAAAGACATTTGTGGCATGTGGTATTCCCCTTTCCAAGCTCAACAACCCTATTATGAAAGTGTATTTGGAAAAATATACTGGGAAGTCTGTCCCAGATGAGAGTACCTTAAGAAAATATCTTCAACCTCTGCATGGGCTCCGCGAAGGGGGGGGGGGGGGGGGCAAAGGAGGGCCGCGGCCCCCCTTGGAATTTAATGAACTTAATGTGGTAACTATTAAACTATTATTTTAATTTTAATGTAAAGAACAATTTCTGTTTAGCGCAAATTTATACGGTTATCCGCAACAAATACTATAACTTTTGACAACAAAATAATGAATTAATATTATCTGATTGCAAAATTCTAACATTTCCCCCCCCCCCCCATCCCTGGAAAAAAGTCTGCCGACGTTCATGTTATTATTGTATCTTGCAAGTTAAGCTTTAAGTGGAGGGGATTGCAGTGTTATAAATCATTAAATAAGCTATCAAACTATGTATGTTGTGTCGTATGTGCGTTGTTATTCTTTGCACTGATATCGATATTCATTTGACATGTAGGTAAATGTTAGGTTATGTTGTCCCATTGAGATCCTATATTTAAATTGGTATAGTTCCATGTATAACGTTTTAGTAATAATATTTTATATCACCGAATACAGTATTTTAGGCGATTATAAAAACAGTATATCAACCTAACTTATTTAATGCAAAGAAAGCTGAAAATCTGGGAGCAACTGACTGCATTTTCTCAATGTACTATGGTCTACTGTCATTTGATTTTAATCAAAATCGTCAGAGCCATTTTCGAAAAAATTAAAACTTTCTATGTAAAGAATAGTCTGGACCTTCTAGAGGGTCCTGGATTAGTCTGGGTGGAGTTATGCTGTTCACAGACAGACACTTTTCTAAAACAGCTGCTTTTTTATTCATGGTGGTTTTTTATCACAATTAAGCGACAGCTTTCCGAGAAAAATTAAACTAATTTTCCTGTAGGTTGCAAAGCAATACTTAACAATAAAGCATTGCTCATTATCTGTTTGCAAAAGTGAATGTGGTCGAATTTGACCACATTTGAAATATTTGTTGTTTATTAACTAGTAGGGTAGGCTACTGTTTATTCCATTGAAGTTCGAAGGAGATATTCATTACAAAAATCAAACGCATCTTATTTGTGTAGTGGATATTACAGATGCAATGCGATCATTCTATTATGTTACAGTACCTGGGTGACCGAGCTTCGCTCGGATTTTCTTTTCTTTTCCTTTTGATTAATCGTTTATCTACTTATTTAGATAAAATTGAAAAGCAAAATGTTAGCTATGTTGTTGTTGTTTGGGGGTTTTTGGACGCACTATCACACTCCTGGCAGGAGTAATCGATGTCTGCGTCGAATCGAAATATGTAGGAGAACTGAGATAAACGTTGCATCACTAAAGGAGGATCGGAGCACAGATCATAGTTTCATTTTGCAGTTAACGAGATGGCGAAGTAGTAGCCGTGGCAAATCGGTATCCGCACTATATACCAGGGAGGAAATATTCCATGGGCCATTTCCATAACGCTTGGCTAGTCTGCTGATAAATTGCGTAACAGGGAGTGCGTGTGGGGGGCAATTAAGAAAGATGTGGTTGATATCACCGTAGGCACCACAATCACAATTTGGGGAGGCTCTTTGGCGGATTTTAAATAGGTAGGCCGGTGTAACGGCGACTCCTAATCGGAGTTTTGAGATCAATGAGATTGCAGCTCTACTGAGAGTGGATTTCTTAAACCATGGGTAGCACTTCGTTAGGGGAGGTGCGTCAGGATAATTAGAGAGGTGTGAAACCACGTGGTTATATATAAACCGTGCAGCATCTCTCCAAGGGAGGGTTATCGGTTCCATCGGTGCTGGGAGATGAGCCACCCCCCTAGCCAGGCGGTCTGCGGTTTCGTTGCCCGAAATATTTGCATGTCCCGGGACCCACAAGAATGGAATTGTATTGCTGCGGTTAAAGTGTTTTGAGATTTCTAGTCGACACATCACCTCCCACCAATCCATCCCCGGATGCATACTGGGTGAGCTGATGCTTCGGAGGGCACTCAAAGAGTCTGAACAAAACAGGATCGTGGAGTTGGAAATACCAAGAGTAGATCGTAGAGCTTGATAGAGGGCATAAATCTCAGCAAAATAATTGCCGAACCCCGCAGGGAGAGAAACCCGTGCCGACGTTAGTGTTGTCCAATTTATGAACGCCGCTCCTGCACCTGTTGGGGTAACGGAGCCGTCGGTATATAGGTGGAAAAATGGTTGAGTCATGGATGCCTTGTGTTGGGACATGAAGTGGTGGAATCGTTGTGGAGTAAACGGGTCCCCGCGATGCAGATCGGCAGTCAGAAGAGTCGCCTGTGGTTGGTGGACTAGGTAGTCCACTAAGTATATCGGTAGCCTGGGGAAACTGGGCATGCCCTCTAATTCTTGGCATTTCCGAAAAACTAATAAGTAAACCAACGGATGGCGTGTGGAAGCAACTACTTGGTAAAGTGGTAAGCGTGTACTTAACAGGAGTTTCGCGTACAATGGCGTTTCTCGATATTGAAATAGTTTGGCTATAAATCGGACTGCAAGATCCACCTGCCTTTGCAGAAGAGGCTGCATTCCCAGCTCCTTGAAAACCTTATTCATAGAAGGTTTGCCCCCTACCCCAAGTATGGCTTTGCCAATGCGGTATAGGACCGAGTCTATTTTCCTCTGCCACACCTTAGGAAGATGAGTAATGACTATCAAGCCGTAGTCTAATTTTGCCTGACATAAAGATAAGAAAATGTTGTGTAGACTCTGGGGGTGTGCTCCCCAGCTACGCCCTTGCAAGTAGCGGAACAGGGTACTAGAAGCCATGAGGGATGGGTGCAGGTGTATCGCCTGCGATTTCCAACTCAGGTTATGGTCCAGGTGTAACCCAAGAAATTTGACGGATCGAGCTAAAGGCAGCGGATTTTCCCCAATGGTCATATTAGCATGTAGCAGAGGTGGACCGCGTTTAAAGAAAATCGATACGCACTTGTCAGGGTGAACCGTCAGGCCAAGGTCTTTGAGCTTGCCAAGAAGGAGGTCTAAATCGGCCTGAAGGGTAGTCGGAGAGTGACTCACAGTATGTAGTAGAGGGGTTTGGGAATATAAGACTAAGTCGCGGCATATAAAAGTAGTTGGCTATGCTTAAATGGTAATGTACTTAATGTGTGAATGTATAGGATAAAAAGGAGAGGACTGAGGGACGTGCCCTGGGGGAGACCTTGGGAACAAAAACGTGGGGATTGTAACGTATAGCGCGGATGAAGGTAAATGCGGCGATTTGATAGGAGGTTGATAAAAAGTGTAATTAGGGATGATGGGAAGGCAAAGTGGCGTAATCCTTGGATTAATGGGCCAACAGACACAGAATCATAGGCATGTAATATGTCTAAAAAGTGGGCTAAAACCCCTTGGTTCTGATGCCACTCTAACGTCGTGTGTAAGTTGTACCAGATTATGCGTAGTAGAGAAACTCTTACGAAAGCCATACTGTCCCTTCGGCCACAGACCAACGCGATCAAGGTAGAAGGATAGCCGCGAGACCAATATTTGCTCTAACAGCTTGCGCAGTACGGAGGCGAGCACTATCGGTCTATAGTGTGCTGCTTCGTCGCCCGACTTGCCCGGTTTAAGGATAGGGATCACATAAAATGTGTTCCAACCTCCGGGAATCGTTCCTGTGGTAAGGATGTGCGAATAGCATTCGGTAAGTAGGTGGAGAAGATTGCTCGGAAAATGACGAATCATGTCATAGGAAATACCGTCTGGACCCGGCGTGGAAGAGTGGTTGTGTCGTTGGAGAGCCATTTTTAGTTCTTCGATTGTCACTGCGGAAATCAACTCTCGTCTCCCAGGAATACACTCCACACAACTGTCAGTTGTGTCCTCCACCTCCGGTTTCTCGGCTGCGTAATCTGGAGTTACGGAGCATAAAAATTCCTGTTGTAGCTCAGGGTTATATTCCATGGGAGACATTGGTCCCCGAACACGCGACGTAAACCATCGAAGTTTACGCCATATCTCACAGGATGAGACGTGGGGTGCGAGGTTAGAACAGTAATTCCTCCATCCGAGGCGCTTCGCCTGTTGTAGAATCCGTCGAGTTTGGGCATATTGTCGTGGCCAAGTAGAGGGATCTGCTAGGGGATTCTTTGTACTGTCGCAGGGCCTGGCGCCGTTTAGCTACTGCCGCAGAGCACTCCGGTGTCCACCACGGAGGCTTCGCAGTTCGTGTCAAGGCATACTGACGAGATTTGGTGTAGTACTTAGGGAGGGTAGTGTTTAGTGTGGCATCCAATAGGTCGAGGGGATTAGAGGCTAGTTGTGTGGAAGTAATTTGAAGAAAGGCACTATCCAGGTCCTGCGTGAATTGGTTCCAGTCTTGTATTTGCGGGCGTATCGGGATATGGCGAAGGCGTTGAGCCGGACCAAGCGGAGAAATTTGCAGTAGTATGGGCCTGTGGTCACTGCCGAGGCTGTCAAGATCCACCCTCCAGGTAGATTGTGGCCAGAGTGAGTCAGAGATAAACGTAAGATCGGGAGACGTCGGACGTTGGGGAGGTGGCCCATAGCGCGTAGGGTCATCGTTATTCAGAAGCTGGAGACGGGAAGAAGCCAAGAAGTATAGCATCCGGTGCGTGTGTGCACCGTCCCGTATCTGCTGTGGTGTGAGTCCGAGGTTATAGTCGCCACATATGAGGGTTGGTAGATGGGGTTTAAGCAAAACGTGAGAGTTCCAAAAGGTTTGCGATATATGGTGTGCCGGAGCATTGTAAACCGTGAGGATCTGCAGTTGAGGAAGTTGTAACAGCACTGCTTGAAATTGTTCATCAAAACTAGATATTTTCTGGACGGAAAGAATAGTAAGGGAGGGATGAAGTAGGAGGAGTAGACCTCCCCCCTCCCGGTTACGATCGTGCCTAATAATCCGGTGAGGAGTCCAGCGAAATGTGTGGTGCGGCGCTAGCCAGGATTCTGAAATAAGTACCAAATCAACATATTTATTAGCCAGGTACTGTTGGAGTTCCGCCCGTTTAGAGCGGATGCTACGCGCGTTCCACTGGAGTATAGATAGTGGCTTGTCCATGGGGCAATTAGGAGGCATACTGAAGCGTCTGTGCCTGGATCAGGCCCGCGAGAATACGCCCTGCCTGTTCGACCCAGTTCGACGCTTCTGTTTCCACTAAGAGACGTAGATCTTCGAGTTGTCGGCGAAATGCGAAACTGTCTACTAGTTGTGTTACAACGTGAGGTTTGTTGGCGGGAGCCTCCGCTTGGGATGTGAATGAGCTCAAAGGAGCACTTGGGGTGTGAGAAGCATATACAGGTTGAGAGGGGCCTGCCTGAGGTAGGCGACCAGAGGAGTGGGGGAATGCGCGCTTCGGAGGCGGCTCTTGAGCCAGGCGAACACGTTTGGAAGTGCTAAAGTATGGCGAGGTTTTTTCGGCGACAGGGGGCGGGGGGGCAGCGGTCCCTCCAGCCAGACGTTTCTGTTTAGTCAACGTTAGAGTCTGGGGTGTCGGCGTTGTCTCCCCGGGTCGTTCTGTACGTGGAGCATTTTCTCGCACTTTATCGGCAAACGAGGAAGACCCCCTAAGCATCGCCAGAGCTTCGTAGCGCGTGACCCGGAGCTCGGCGACACGTTTCAGGACTGCTTCCTCTCTAAGGCGGACAAGGCAAGTTTTTGCATTTGCCGGATGTGCAAGCTTGCAGTGTACACATCGTAGGTTATTTGATGTGCAAGATGAGGTGGTATGTGATTCGGCACACTTAAAGCATACTGTATTGCTGCGACAAGCTTTAGCCGAATGTCCATATTTGGCACAGTTGTAACACTGCATCACGCGGCTGATATAAGGGGTAATTTTAAAAGAGCTGTAATATAGTCGGAAAGAACGAGGAAGGGTTTGACTGCGGAAAGTAATGACACAAGTCTGTGTAGGGTGGTATACAGTTTCACCCTGCGGGGTTACTTCTTTGCGCTTGAATCGGTAAATATGTTGAATGGGGGTATTAGATTCAGTATTTCCAAATTCCATAATCTCCTGCTCAGTAATGTCAGTGTCCACAATTCTTATAATGCCCTTCGTCTCAATGTAATGTTGAGGAATGAAAGAGCGCATATTATTCTCAGAGTCGAAACCGGATAGCAAAAATGCATTCGCCTCGGAATACTTTTCAAAATAAATTTCAAATCGATTTGTTCCAGCTTTTTGTAATTTAGAGATATGATATTTCGTATATTTTTCAAAGAGAAGTTTACCGAGCTTCAATGGGTGTAGAGAAGCTACATCACCCTTACTACTTGTAATGACTACTAAAAATGGAGCTAAATCATTAAACGAATATAAGAGTTTTTCCTTAACGGGAGTCGGGAGGCTAGCAGTAGTTTCCGAAACCGGCAAAACCGGAGCTTCGGCTTCAGCCATTTCTTTGTCCGAGTCCGGGAACGATGGCTCGGCCATCGGCCGGCGAGTGGTACGGGATCCCTCCCGTCACCGAGGAACACTTAAATGTTGGCACCTGACCGTATCAATATATTTAAATTATTAAAGAAGACAAGATGAAACGACAAGATCAAAAGTACGTGCACTGTAAATAAAATGCACTTTGTATGGCACCACAATCCTGTGACTTGAAACACAAGCACACTAGTTAGTCACGAGCACTGCACTACGAAAACGTGCACCAGGTTTCTATATATTATTCCAATATCTTCGTTTCCTCTGTATAACACCAACTTGACCACGGATTGCACAGTTAACTTGCTTTCCCTTGAAAACCACAATTTGTGTAGTGAATATTACAGATGCAATGCGATCATTCTATTATGTTATAGTACCTGGGTGACCGAGCTTCGCTCGGATTTTCTTTTCTTTTCCTTTTGATTAATCGTTTATCTACTTATTTAGATAAACTTGAAAAGCAAAATGTTAGCTAAATATAAACTTTTATCCTAATTGTTGGAGCTGTTTCCATGACGAGACCTTTAATATCCTGGCTTGTTTGTTGAAACTGGCCCATTAAAAGAGAAATTATGGCCAAAATAAGGTTTAGAGTAATATGACTGTTACTCGTAAAATTGGGTTTTTTTTTTCAGGAATGACGCCTATATAGATAAACTTAATAAGCAAAACCCTGTCTGAATACAACATTTGATCGAAATCGTAAGAATTACTCATTTAACTATATAGGAATATAAATATAGTAGATACTTTAGCTTTTGTACATTGGCACGGTGGGACTTTTGTTTTCGGTATGTTTCACTCGCTTTTGTTCAACTGAAATACACGTTGCCATAGAATTTCAACATCAAAATGTGGTTTTCAAGGGAAAGCAAAATTCTTCCAGTAATCTAATTCGCAAAGAAAATCTAAATTCTTCACTACGAAACTGGGGAAGCCCGCAGCACCCGAAAGCAGAACAAGGGTTAAAAACAGAACTATCCATAAAAAGCAGTGTATGTTATGAGCGTTCGATGATGTGTCGAGAACTCTTATGAGCTGTCCAACTGAAACGAACGAAGAGAAATTGTTTACTATGGATGAAAACCAAAGGAAAAATTTTCTAAAGGCATTAAAAGGTCGGGGCTCTATAAAAGTTATCGATTCCGTTTGTCGGAGAAGAAGATCGTGGTGCCGGAGGAGAAGTTGTTCACGAAGGAGAAGTTGTTCAAGAAGATGGGGGAGGAGTTGTTCAAGAAGAAGGAGAAGGAGAAAATGTCCAAGAAGAAGGAGGAGGAGTTGTTCAAAAAGAAGGAGGAGGAGCAGAAGTTGTTCAAGAAGAAGGGGAAGGAGAGGTTGTTCGAGAAGGAGGCGTAGAAGTTGCTCAAGAAGAAGACGACGTGGGTCCCGTTGCCGAAGACGAAGTGGAGACAGAGATATGTGATGGAACTTAACAGTTACAAATCAAAGCCGGTATCATTAAGCGTCAGCTATAAGCCTTGCAAAATTAATTAGTGTATAAAATTAATCGTTGCGATACTACTGTATTTAGGCTTCTAAATTATACAAGTAATGTTTACTCAACTTCAGTAAATATATTTTGACCAAGCAATTACACCTGCATCAATTTGTAAAAGTGGAGAAAGCGTTGAGACATTGTTTACACATACCTGGTTATTGATGGTAGGAGTACATAGTGTCTCTAACACATGTCCCTGTCATCCTGTTCATATACTCACACTAACTGGTGTGCTTACCTAATATGGGCTGCACGTGAACGGCACGGGGCCGTTTCACATACACATAAGCATATACACATTCTCAACTCTGTGTGCAAGAACAAAATCGTATGCAAGATCGTGTGGCAAGCTATTGTATTTCCTTTGATTAATGTCCAATATTTGGCTGTTCAAATATACATACTACCCAATTTTTTGACAGGAAAAATAGAAAGATGCACATATTCACTTGTTAAATCCAATTCATAAAAGAAATACAGATCGAAAGTCAGGTATGTGTTGAGTATAAGAACAGGAACCTATTTATTGAAAAAAATCTAACACTTGGTTTAAAACCTTGCCAATCTAGCGGATTTCAATCTCTCCATTAGGTTATACTCGCGTCCGCGCATGCGCTATAGCAGCAAGATGTCGTGAGGATCATAGGCTCCAGAATTAAGGTAGTTAATCTAGTTGTTATTTATTTATTATTATTATCATCATCATTATTACTATTACTCTTCTTCTTCTTCTTCTTCTTCTTCTTCTTCTTCTTCTTCTTCTTCTTCTTATTATTATTATTATTATTATTATTATTATTATTATTATTATTATTATTATTATTATTATTATTATTATTATTATTATTATTATTATTATTATTATTTATTATTATTATATCATCGTTACTGTTATTACTATTATCATTATGGTTCTCATTATTCACCTTGAAGAAATAGGCGTCGCGAAGGGGGGGGAAGGGGGACCGCGGCCCCCCCCCCCCTTGGGAATTAGTGGACTTAATGGGCTGACTCTTAAACTATTATTTTAATTTTAATGTAAAGAACAATTTTAATGAGCACAAATTAATACGGTTATACGCAACAAATACTATAACTTTTGCCAACAAAATAATGAATTAATATTATCTTGATTGCAAAATTCCAACATTTGGCCCTCCCCTGGAAAAAAGTCTGCCGACGGTCTTGAACCTCTGCACGAAGAAAAATTAAAACAGATCAGGCAAGTAGTAGCTGAAAATCCAGTGTATTTTATATTACATGAAACCACTGATAGATGAGATATGCTCTTAACATTGTAGTAGCACCCCTAAATGGAAAGCAAGAGAAACCCATGTTGTTGAAAACCTACTTTCTAAACAAAACAGACAATGCTAATGTAATGCTTAGTTTCAACGATGCATGTTGCGTACTGTGGCCTGATAGCATTCAATATGATCGAGTGTGGCTAGTACTTACAGACCAAGCATCTTGCATGTTACTGGCCATTTCTAACCTCAAGCCTATGTACTCTAATCTGAAACACGTTACCTGCATTGCACCGAGTTTGTGAGGCAACAAAAGAATATTCATATGAAAATGAATTTCTGTCTTGCACCAAGAAATTGTTGAAAAAGGCTCCAGCTAGGATACAAAAGTACGTAGAAGTTACAGGACTTCCTCTTCCAATTTCTCCGATTCTCACCAGGGGCGGCTATTCAGGGGAAGTAGGTGAAGTGGTACTTCACCAATATTTGTACCTTGCCACACATATTTTTAAAATATATTTATCTTCACAGGTCTATGTGTTTTTACTACCTATTTCCCTATTTTTGTACTGCGCGGTGCTCTATTGTAGAAGCAAGCGCGCATTCTTACTGCGGAATCGAAGTGAAGAACAAGATGTGGCAAAGAGCTTTCTCCTGTTCAATCTTAGAGAGGTGGAGCCTACAGCATGGTTGCTACAGCAACCGTGACGTCGCCTGCTTCAGTTTGTTTGTGGAGGGGCATTAAGTGAGGTAGACGGAGCTCTTTCTCGTCGCTACTTCCTCGCTGTGAAAGACGTGAAATAGTCTATACTGTTTGTGTTTAGTGCAGTAATGCTTTATATGAATCCTGCTTATAATATAATGTTTATTTTATCAGAAACACCCTTTTCACGGTGGAAAGACGAAGATAAGAAGGATGTTTCAAATTGTGGGCACCCTACTGAATTTCTAGGAATATATGGTACGAAAGAAGTGAAACATTCAGGAAGATGCTACAAGCTTAGTTTCAAACAATCGTGGTTTGTGGAATCTCCATGGTTGTGCTCCTCCCCAACTCTGCAGAAATTGTTTTGTTGGCCATGCCTGCTTTTTAGCAATAAAAGCAACATTTGGAATAGAGGAGGATTTGCTGCTTTGTTGAATATAACACGTTCATTACAGAAACACCCGGATTCAGCAGAACTTTTAAAATGCCAATTTGAAAACTTTTGAAAGAAATAGAAATACAATTTCATGTACTAAAGGAGAATACTAGACTGTAAGTGCAGTTCAATGAAAATGTACGTCTGAACAGGCTTTTCCTGCAGTGATTGCAGCAGTAATCTATTTAAGCAAGCAAGTAAGAATTAGCATTCCGCAGTCACGATGAAACAACAGGCTCAATATTAATCGTTGAAATTTTAAGGGACTGCTTACGTTGCTGGTATCCAGGAGTCCTATAGTAATACAGAATCAATATTCCAAGATAAAAAGTGTGTTGACGCAGACGCTCCTCTCCTTCGAAGACGTCGCCTTTAAGATCTATAAGGTCTCGTGTTTGGTGTCCGGACTAGCTCTAGCAAGAGGTCTTAATCTCAGGGTATGCGCGAGTTATGGTAGGAATGGAACCAAACGAAGAATCAACCCACAGATCACTTTATTTGTAAATTTCCAGATTTGTAGAGAACTGCCGACATATTTAAATAGAATGTAACTTTGTAACTTCAACTACAACGTTATAACACTTTAACTTAGTCACCCTTTAGCAACCGCCGAATTATGTATACGTGCTAGCTTACGTACAACTCCCAAGTTGCACGTGTGTTATCTTGACTCGATTCAAGACGAGTGTGTCTTGCGTTGCATTTGTTTTTGCGCAGCAACACGAAGGAAGCGATTTCCATTGGCTAACTTTAGAGCACGTCATGGTAAGATAGGAATCAGCCCGCTGAATAACTAAGGCTGAGTACAAACAACAATTGTAACCTTATCACTCATTTAAATCTGCCTAGGCTTCCATTCTTGAGACTTTAACATATTCAGCTTTATTACGTTTTCCCCTTAACTATTGACTAGAATCTCCTTTTTGTTTCTTTCGATTATCAAATATATATATTGACATTATAATTTCGGTTTCAGTGTTCAGTGGCGAATTAAAAAGAATGCAAAATGAACAATTGGATTGCATTTCGGACTACATCAATTCATTTGTAAAAGCTGAATTGGAAACTGTTGATTATTTTTTCTGCCCAGGTAAATGATGCGACAGGTATTACACAGGTGTCTCAGTGTTCTGTAATAGTGAGGTACATTAATGCTGAAGGATCTGTTGTGGAGCGTTTCTTAGGTTTCTACGACGTAGATGCCGACAAAGCATCAGAAAAACTGTTTATTTTATTGGACATCTTGTAACCATTTGACTACAAGCAGAAATTAGTAGGCCAGTGTTATGATGGTGCAAGCGTGATGTCTGGCCATTTAAATGGACTCCAGCAAAAAATTAAGGAAAAATCTCCTTTTGCAGTATTTGTACACTGTTTTACACATCGTCTAAATCTAGTCTTGCAACAAAGTAAGTACGACGTCGTTATTTTCTTCTTCTATTACTGGAATGCCTACCTTTTCCTATCACTCAACAAAGAGAACCTACGCAATTACTTCGGTATCGGGACCACACATTCCAACTGTAACACATGTCCACTGGAGCTCCAACTCAAAATTGTTGCGTGTAATTGTAGATGGCTGGGAAATGTTGAAAGAGGTTTTCAATGCCATAGTTTCCTGTAAACAACCTGATGATAATTGCATTCTGCTTGCCAGAGGCTTTCTGAACAACATGAACAATTTTGAATTTGCGTTTCCGACAGTAGTGTTTCAGTGAGTGAGTGAGTGAGTGAGTGAGTGAGTGGGGTTTAAGGGCCCGTCGACAGATAGGTCATTAGGGCCCCAGTAGTGTTTCATGACAGTTTATTTGACAGATATATTGTTCGTTGGTTTGCACAAGAGGTCACTGGATGTAAACTACTGCGTATCGAAAATAAGGACCACTTGTGATATGCTAAGGAACAAGAGAATTGAACAGTGTTTTCCAATTATGTTTGAAAAGGCCAGCAAAATGGCGGATGTGAGCCTCTCACGAGAGTACAATTCCCTTCCTTAGGATGAGCGTATTCGAACGTGTCGAGCCTTGTATTGCGAAATTCTGAATCACGTTTTGATGGGAATGGGAGCGAGATTTTGTGATTGTTAAAAAATTAGATTTGTTTGCCTGGCCGATACTACGAAATTTGAAGAACACCACGCATGTTTTCCTTCAAATGTACTTGAAAACTTCTTTGGGCCTGTATTCCCCAAGATACAACGTTTAAGAAATGAACTTTCTATTGTGTATGCCGATGAGAAGACAGAACTATTCCCACTGGAAAGATCTTAGAAATGCTTAATGAGGATAAGGACTACTTTACAGATACTTATAAACTGTTCTCCCTTATTCTGTCAATCTCTTCTACTACAGCGTCCGTGGAGCGAAGCTTTTCTTGTTTAAAGCGTATAAATATATATCTGAGGAATGCGATATCAGAAGAGGGACTTTCTAGCGAATATTTCGATTCAGAAAGAATTTCTAGTGCAGTTAATAAAAACGCAGCCATTCTATGAACACATCACCGATAAGTTTGCAGCGTTAAAGGACAGAAGGATTCATTTGGTATACAAGAAATAGCTCAGTGCACTTATTAAAATAATCTTTATAAATATAAGTATACTTTTTTCCCCCACTAAATCTTCTCCTAATTTCCCAGCCACGAGCCGCCACTGATTCTCACTAGGTGGGGCACTTGGCTGAAGACAGC
This sequence comes from Tenodera sinensis, assembly GCA_030765045.1. NCBI lineage: Eukaryota > Metazoa > Arthropoda > Insecta > Mantodea > Mantidae > Tenodera > Tenodera sinensis. The sequence continues at coordinate 163,704,819 of CM060962.1, forward strand.
AGTGTTTGTTTGTAACAATTTTAAGGCTATATGCAATTTCTTAAGTGAAATACCAGATGATTATTCTGGTGTATAAAAAGCCAGAGAACTAGCAAGCAAACAGGAGTTGCAAGATGAACTTCTTTTTGTGCATGACTACTCTTTTCTGATGATGGCCATTACAAGATTGGAGGAGTAGTGTCCCGAGAAAGATTCACAATGGGCAATTTTGATGGACGTAAAGACAGCACTGGAGAGGGTTGGAAAGCATAAGCTAGAACAGAGCTTAGCCAAAAATCCTGATGTTGCGACGAGCAAGGATTTCGATTACAGACTGCTAACAAAATATGTACTACTTGTATCTGTTGACGTTGAACGTTTCTTTTCAACATGCAAATACTTAGTGACCGAAGGTGCATCCTCACTGAAGGGGAAAAAAAAAAGTTTGAGCTGTTAAACAGCATCTGCTTCAGTAGTTTCCTGGAATTGTGGCAGTGAATTTTGTGTGCTTGTCCTTAGTTATTTTATGTAATTGCCTAATTGGTTTTTGTGTTGTTGAGTGGAAATTAAAATGGAAAGTTTGCATCTTTTTAATCAACATTTTGCACCTAAAATTCCTAGCTCTAAATATAATCAATAAGTATGGTTCGATACCAGTAGAGTATTCTTACGTCTTGAAGGAAATCTACGAAGCCCTTGCAATGGTATTAACGACAACAGAGTATTCAGTACACGAATGGATTGGGTGTGTTGAAATAAAGGTCATAAGAATGCCTCTTGAACCAGTGGCGGATCCAAGGTGAGGAGGGGAGGGTGGGATAGGAGGTTGTATTCCCCAAAATTTGGAAACTATTAAGGAATAACTAAAGACAAAAGTATTGACATTAATTCACAGATATAGTCAACAAATCTGAGCGTTCCCTACTTAATTATTTTCATCGTAATACTAAATGTACATCTAATGAAATATTTAAATATATTACAATAATGCCCTGCGATCGTAATTCCGAGTAAAGAGATTTAGAGCGGTTCACTATAAAATATGCTTTCTATAGTTCCGTATCAAATCGTATTAACATCTACGGCAATACGATAACACAAACCGCTCTGTAGTTTCAGGAAACTCCTAGATTGCGTCGGTAGTGACAACGGAGGGTCTGCCGTTACCCTTGCTCCAAATTCAAAGGGTGGGGAAGCATACGGCTTCAGAGGTCTTGCAAATGTGACGCCGCAGTTGAATCGTGCAAGCAAGTGGTGAAGGGCAGCCTAAGCCAAACAAGCGCTTCTAGAGTCAGATGAAGCTTATTGTCCGTATTGAAAACACGAGCTAGCTTTGAGTACGTTGTATGTTAGTGCTTCATACAGTTATTGTTTTAGTAATACGATGGAGAAAAACATACGCCACATTACTTAGTCCTTTTCAAACATGAACAAAAAAGTGTTTATAACCTACAGATCAAATTGCTACAACTGATTACAAAAATTCGGAACGTGGCGCCGACCACCAGTAGACATCAGGAACAAAAGAACCAGATTACAGATAGACCTTTCAGCTAACGGAACCAGAACCACCAGGTATTTCTTGTGACAATCAAACCACCAACGTTCTTCCTAACTCTAACTTCAATCGATACGACATTGGCACCTTTTCGGAACAAAACTACCATGAGAAAGACCACGAAAATTGCAGTTATATTACATCTACCTTGGTACCAACTGTAAACTATAAATTTCCATGTGGTAAAAGAAATTTGGAATTTCAGCATCAATAGTTGACAGAGTTTCAATGTCTGGCTTACTCACAAGAAAAAGGAGCATTCTGCAAATGTTGTGTCTTTTTGCAGCTACATTTGATTCCGGGAAAAGTTCACATTTTCATGTTGGCTCCTTAGTAAGTGACTTATCATAAAATGGAAAAATACAAAAAAAGAATTGAGAGACCATGAAAATAAAGGTATCATCCGAAAGCCTGTATTGCCTTTCAGAATTATATTTCCATTTTTTAAAACAAGATACAGGATATTAGTATTCAGCTTAACACACAACTGAAAAAAAAGTGAAAATAGAGAAAAACTTACCCCTATTGTTAACACAATCCTGTTATGTGGACGGCAAGGACTTTCACTGCGTGCACATGGATTATGAACAATTGTCGGTTAAGGACGGCGAAATTTTAAATGATGGTAAATTTAGAGCATTATTAAGATTCAGGATTGAGGCAGAAGATGTAACTAAAAAGATCTTGGCACTACAGGCGTTAATGCTACATGTCTAAGCAAAGGCATACCGAATGAGGTTATTGCCATTGCTGGTGGTTTAGTTGGTCAAGCCATTGTTAACAAGTAAAAATCGACGTGTTTTAGTGTACTGGCAGACGAAACAGTTGACATTTCTGGCACAGAAGAGCAAGCACTCTCCGCTAGGTATGTTTACAAAGAAAATTTCCCAATTGAGAAGATTTTCTGAGACTTGTTGCGGTGTTTGAACTTTGTGGATTTGCCTTGGCTGACTTTTGAAAGAAAACAACGATGATTTGAGATTAATTCTCAGTAATGTTCTTGGATTAGGATTTGATGGGGCAACCAATATGCGTGGCGTGTTTAATGAATGTACTGCAAAATTTCAACAATGTTGTTGTTGTTTTCTAGTGCCTTGCATCTGGCAATGAAGCCATTAGCATTCGTGCTTTCCAATACTTTTGAACTGTAGTTTCTTCTGATCTTAATGCTTCACAGGTCTTCAAGTGTTCTTCATTCATTTCTGCTGGATCGTTACACAGGACACATATTGGTGAGGCTGAGATACCCACTCTGTAGAGATGACTTGCCAAGCAGTCATGATTTAATTTGGTGCCCGTTAAGAAAACAGTTACATGAAAGCCACATACATGAATATGAGTCCTAAAGATAAACATTCCGGAGTTAAAACTGTCCCCCAATCGGATCTCCGGGTGGGGACATCTTTAGGCAAATTTCATCACAACAATTTCAACAATGTTACCCATGGGCAATTTACATTCACTGAGATAACCACCTGTTAAATTTAGCCCTGAGCCATGCATGCACATTTTCGCCAATAACATATATAAAATCATTACATTCTTTGGAGCAACGCCAATGAGTAAAGTCTTAATGGTTAATAAAGATGGATGGATGGATGGATGGATGGATGGACTGATGGATGGACTGATGGATGGATGGATGGATGGATGGATGGATGGCTGGATGGCTGGATGGATGGATGGATGGATGGATGGATGGATGGATGGATGGATGGAATAGATGGATGGGTGGATGGATGGAATGGATATATGGGTGGGTGGATGGATGAGTGGATGGATAACTGCAGTCCATGGGTTTGAACCATCAGTTGCACTACAGAATTACTTCAGTTTTTCAGCACTTATTTTTATTTGATACTGATTCTCACCTCCAGATACTGATTTATTCATTCTTCCCTTAGCTGTTCATTGTTGAGAGTCCTTTGAAAGCGACGTCTTAATACATTAACTCTTTTGTCCTGAGCAAGGTACACTTTTCCCTTTTAGTTTTCTTTGCTTGTCTCTGCTTAGGCGGTATGTTCCGCTGCATGCTTCATTGATGCTGGTGTAGTAGGTCTCAATTAGGTGTTCCATATCTAAACAAGCCTTTACGTTTTAGATAGTTCTTCATCTACAGTTTCTATGCTCCTATTACAGCTGAAATTAACGATTAAGCTTCTTGTTAAGAGCTCTATGAATTTGCCATAGTTTTCTGGATTTCTTACATACCTGGTTCTTGTGTGTGTATGTGTGTGTGTGTGTGTGTGCGTGCGCGCGTGTTTGATTTTGTTACATTTCCTACGATGAAGGATATTATTTTATGATCAGGACTGCTTTCTTCTATTCCCGGGCCCATTACTGTACGTCGCACAACAGTTTGTTGTTACCATGGTCAAATCAATCTAGCTTCTACCGTTCTGTGCTTCAGAGGTTTGTACTCCATTGTCTTCATTGACTATATGTAGGTTAAATTGCGTAAGCTTTCACGGCCGGTGTCATAAAATATAGAATGAATATTCCGACTTGTGTGTCGACGCAGTTTCGAACGAAACGTATGGAAGAAGAATTTCCACTATACCACGGCTCACAAGCCCGAATATTGATTTTATATGTAGGGTTTTCATAATAATGAATGCTTCAAAGCTTCTGCCTCGTTCATTGGATATGGTGTCATATCACAATCTGCTTCTAGCATTGCTGTCTGCTAGCATCATTAGGCCATGTCCAGTGGTGTGTTGTAGATGTTTCCCCCTTTTTGAGTGTCATTTTCTATGTTGATATGTCCATCAAAGTACATACCTAAAAAAAGTTTTATTCCTGTGCATAATTTGTATAATTACACAGTCTTCATCCGATACCTGGCTGAATGTGGTGGCATCTATGACTTGATTGTTTATTATAATTGCTGCTCTTGTCCTTTGATACCCAGCAGTAAACATCCTTGATGTCAAAGGTATACCAGCTAATTTGTTATTTACTATATAGGGCCCCTGTATAAAAGCCTTGTCTGCATTATGTTCATTCATTAGCTGCACCAAATTAACAGTTGCCGGAGTGTTGAACATTAACTTGAAATCACTGAAGATTGTATTTACTGCTATCCATGTTAGTAATCTGAATGTTGTTGAATTCTTCTCAGTGTACACTGATAGCTAGAGCACTGTGGATCCAGTGCAGAGTGATTTGCACTTATTGTTTCGTTGTAGTTTTTGTAGTTGATACAGTTTAAGCACCTATATTCTTCTTTACCTGCAGAACAGTTCTTCAGTTGACGCCCTCCTGAACATTTTGGGCATGTTTGCCTGCCTTTGCAGTCAGAAGCCTTGTGATTATATTTGCAACATTTGTAGCATCGATTTACTCTGATGTAATTATCCCAGTTACAAATATTTGTAGCTGAATAAAAGCTTCACGTTGTGGACACATACTTGTAGCCGACGATCTCACGTTGGTAGCCAATTTGAAGTGTATATGACGTTAAATATGCCACTGATGGGAAGAGTCGCCACTGGATGCTTTAAGGTGTTCTTGGCGCCATCTCCTTGGCTTAATTTGGTAGATTTGAAGTTCTCAGGGTACGTTGTGTATTAAAGGAATATCCCAAACTTCATTTTCAAATATTTATTCGAAGCATTCCTCATTATCAGCATTGAGAGGAGCCGACCACGATTATTTTCCAACAGCTCTGCTCACACTTTCATCGTACTACTGCAACGGTCTCTCATAGCATAATGCCGTTACCATACTCGTGCGACCCCTAGGTTTTAAACATTCAACCGTTGGTCACGTGAAGCCGGTATGTTAACCTCACGGTCAACACGTGATCCTTGTTCGCGTACACTGAATTCCTGTTTCATATGCCAGCCAATTTTCAGCTTCCTTCCATCATCCGTTTTCTTGCTGCAGCAGTCAGTTCCAGAACAATGTTCTTTTGTTTCTTCATATCGTCAGATGTAAATAAAGACTTTATTTCCCCCCATGCTCTTCCATTTCTCTGTTTTGTGTAGTTAGAGCTGCTACAACAATATCAGATGTGATGTGACCCAGAATGTTGAATATAACTCTATTCCACATTTTTCGTTTGCGCTCTTGCAAATAATCTCAATTTCTTCGTTTTTCTCCGATTCGATCAAAAGCTGGCCATTCCTTGTAGCTTGATAGAATTTATTCCCACCTTCATTTCCACTGGTTTTAGCTTTGTTTAAGTCAGGGTTTTCATGTACTCAGTACTTTGATTGTTCTTCAATGTCACCACTAACCTGTATAGTACGGACAGTAGTTCTATGCCGGTGAGCTACTTACCTCGCGCACTGAGGAGAGTCTATGTCTGATGTCACCATGCTGCTGTCAGTTGTCTGCTGGAAGACGAGCGGCTTAGCTGACAAAATACAAACACCGCCACACCACTGAATGACTGGTTCAATGTCACTGCATTCAACTAGCTTTATCGTAGTTTATATTTACACATGTACACAAACTCCGTCACACCGAATACTTCGGTTTAAAGCAGCAGGGGCTTTATTCGTCCGAATAGCACCATCGGTTTTTTCTTCAGACTTTTCCCTTTAACCATTTTCTTCTTCTTCTTCTTCTTCTTCTTCTGCTCCTCCTCCTCCTCCTCCTCCTTCTTCTTCTTCTTCTTCAGTTTCTCTTTCTCTTATTCGTCTCCATTCTCTTATTCGCCTTCACTGTCACTGAATCCTCCACCTTGGATTACAAGACTTTCTATGACATTTTCAAACAGGCCTTCTTGTTCAATATATTTGTCCTCCAGCTTTATAACGTGTTGACAGGCATTTTCCCACTTTTCCACGCTGACATCATCAATATGCTGTTGGAAAAACTTCATCACATCATCTAATTTAAATGTTGTGTTCTGACCAGCTGCCCATTGTTTTATATCAGCCCAGATAAGCTTTATTGGGTTAAGATCTGGTGAATAGGGTGGTAATCTAAGGACACTGTCCATGAATGGCCAACAAATTGTCAATGGCGTATTTTTGAACTGGTTTATGAGTAGGACTAGGAAGTTCATGCATTTGCATGTTCTTTCTTAGGGGTTAAAAATGTATGCTTTTACGTTATGTGCACGAATTATGGAATTTTCAGTTATTTGGACATGATTTTTTATTGTATATAACGGCATATTTTCTTGATTTTGATAAATGCATATTATTTCAATATTATAGCCCCTATATTGCATACTTTAATGATTTTTATGGTTTTTTAATTATTTTTCCATCTGGATAATATTTTTCATATTGGTAGTATTGCACATGATGATGCAACTCGCGAGGTGAGTCATGTTGTCATGCAGTGAATCCCCTGTTTCCACGCTTTCATTACATGTATGTGCGTAGAGAATGATCAGTGCGTTGTCTGAGAGGTCTATATTAACAAAGATAAAGTGCAGGTCAACGTTTTGAGCAGCACGATTATAGCAACGCTTGCCTGTCCACCAATAGCAGTGTCGTGGTCTTCAAACGTCACAGTGTTGTGAACTGGTTCCCACCAAATTAAGTTAGGCGTATAAAATGTTAAAAGCTCTTCAAATGCCGAAAATAAAACCAACTTCGAGGGCTAGACTAATTAATTAATTTACAGAAAGAGTTTTTGGGTGATTTAATATCTACAGATAATAGGGTACTGTTTTGTGGGGCGTGTGAGAAAAGATTTCAAATAGTTCAGCACATAAACACAGCAAAACATAAGGAGAATTGAGTCATAAAACTCGCAAACAAAGAACCTGTTCAAACACAGCTAATAGAGTGTTAATGAAGTAGGGTTACTGAATTTTCCTATGACTTGTGCCAAGCATTTCTAGCTGCTGATATTCCCTTGTTCAAAATTAATAATCCGACATTTAAAAACTTTCTTGCCAAGCACACTCGACAACATGTGTCTGAAGAAAGTACACTGCGTAAGACTTATGTAGGACATTGTTACAATAACGTATTGTCAAATATACAAAATGAATTAGCGTATCAGTTTGTGTGGTTGTCTGTTGATGAAATCCCTGATTCTGAGCGCCGCTCTATTGCTAGTATAATCGTGGGTGCTTTAAATAAAGAACAAAATACTACACCTTATCTTCTTGATGTGAGCGAATTGTCGGCCACTGGCAATGTAACTGTGACACAGTTTGTGATGGACTCTTTAAAATTACTATGGCCATGTGGAATCAAATACGACCGGTTACTTTTATTTGTTAATGATGCAGGTCCTTATATGGTAAAATCAGGATAAACTCTGAAATGTATTTTTCCTAACTTAATTCATATAACTTGTTTGGCACACGCTCTTCATCGCATTTCTGAGACAATACGTGATTCTTTCCTATTGTTAGATAGATCTGTGTCCAGTGCAAAGAGAATTTTTGTTAAATCTCCTAAAAGAGTTAAGATGTTTAGCTCAACAGCACCTAATACCCGACTTCCTCCTGCACCAGTGCTAACTCGATGGGAAATATGGGTCGATGCAGTTTTATATTATGCTGAGCACATAGAAATAGTCGAAGAGGTTGTTAATCCATTGGACTCGAAAGATGCTTCATCAGTAGAAACTGTGCAAAATATTCTGTCAGGCACTGGGTTAAAAGAGGATCTTAGTTTCATATCTGCCCATTTTTCTTTCTTACCAACAGCCATAATGACATTGGAAGCTGCAGGATCTCCCTTACATGAATCACTGTCTTTGAAAAAACAATATGTGATCTAAGTTCGGTTCCTGGTAGCATAGGACAAAAAGTGAAAGAGAAAGTGAATTATGTAATTTCAAAAAATTTTGGTTATAAACATATGCGCGATATTCGAGACATCCTCGAAAGAAAACCATCTGTCACACCAAGAGACTTGACTCTCTCTGTGAAGCAGTTAACATCATTTAAATATGCCCCGATGATAACATCTTGTGACGTGGAGAGAAGTTTTTCACGTTACAAAAGTGTTTTGCGAGACAACAGACGATGTTTTACAGTTGAAAATTTGTGCAAAGTGTTGGTTGTGAACTGCAATTTAGCAGTTAATACTAGCAGCGGGACCACTTCTGCTCCAACCTCTAAGGAATAAGGTAACTTTATTTATTATTTATACTTACTCGTCTTGTCTACTGCAAAGGAACATTAATTGTTTTAATTAAATAGTGCATACTTCTTGGCATATTTTTAAGAGTATATTGGCATGCATATTTCAGTGTTTTTAGGGCATGAACTTCCGAGCCCTATTTATGAGCCATAATTAGGTTGTAAAGCTCCAACTTTAACATCCTTTCGTCAAATGGTATATTACTTGCTGCGAGCCAGTCCTTCATCTCACTCTTGGTTGAAGCCGATGTTGGAGCCTTTTGCAACTGGACATTATGGTATGATGTTTTGTCAACCACCAAGACGGATCTGGGAGGCAAATTAGGATTAATTTTTCTACTAGCCATTTTTTGTAATTTTCCCCATTCATTTCGTGGTGGTAATCACCTGTTTTTTGTTTTGTTTGATTTATACATTAGAAATGCTGCAGGGAAAAATCCAGTTTTACCTCCTGCATGCTCGATGATTGCTCTTGGCCCATTTTGCAGCAGGTGCATGGAAACTTGAGATGCTATCATCACTCCAGCTGTTTGATCTTGTATGGATGCTATGGATGTAGGTTTCATCCTCATATATTATGGGCCTTTCTTCTTCCCTATATTGTGTAATTGCCCGCAAGAATGAAATACGAAGAGTGTGAATGTCGTGCCTTTCCTGCAATATTCTAGTGTTTTTTCTTGTTTTCCGCCACTTGAATCCCATTTTCCTCAAAATTATTTTCAAACTTGTGCTACCTCCGTTAAAATTTGTGGCCTCCCTAACCTTAGGTAGCAATTTATTGATGGGAAGCGTTTTTTCAACAATGTAATAATTTTTATATAATACGTCGAATAATACACTTATAAAATCGTCTATATTTGTGACACGCTTTGGTACAGGGTGCACTTTTCCAGGAGTTCCAAACGAGGTGCTATGTTCTTCGCATTGTTTCCCTTCCTTGAGAATGTTTCTTCTAGTTCTTTCAGGCACTTTAGTTGCAACACTTACTCTTTCTTGCACTTTCTTCAATGGAATCAATAATTCACCAGAATCTGCTTCGCTTGTTATGAACGCATGGATATTGTTCACAACTTCCCTAGTTTGGCTATGCAAAGCTTTTGTGCCAAGTTTTGATAAAATTGGAGGCATTTTATTTCGTATAAGAACGCAAAAGGCAATAACCTAACAAAAATAATAACCCAATAATAATTACCTAACAATAATAAGACAACCTAACAATAACCTAACCTTCAATAAACACACGCCAAAACACAGTCCAAGTTTAATTATATAAATGAAACTGTGCACAGCGAGTTCCAATGTCATAAGCAGATGGCAGCAAGAGAGACGTCACTCGCAATCACAGAACACTCTATTAGGAAGAACGGAAACTACGTGTTAAAAATGTGTCAACAAAAAAGCGCTCCAAGTGGGGCAGGATTGAACTAAAGTATAAGAAATCGCGCTCCCGAATCCTCACGCTACCGGTGGCTCTTACGGCTGTATTTTTCATACCTGCTTACCTGTCAACCTCAGCTGATCATATGCCCTAACGCCATATTGCTACACTGGCGCGTCAAGTTTAACACGTGAGCTTCCTTAGTTGTCATTAGTGTTTAAGATTGATGCATATTAAAGCTCACGCAAATTAACCTTTGCTTTAATAAATGCGGCACTCTTAAAAACTGCAATCACAACTATGGAAGCTCGCGTATTAAACTTTGGGCGTCATCGGAAGCAATATGGCATTAGGACATATGATCAGCTAAGACTGACAAGTAAGCAGGCATAAAAACAGTTTATTTGTTATAACTCCTTTTTATTAAAATGGTCCAATTTTATTAAAATTGTCCAATAGTGTGTTCAATAGCTTTTATGAAATATTAATGAGTTCTGTAATGGTTGCAGGTTCAAATGACTAGTTTTCTTAATAGTAACAACAAAATGTGTCTTTTTCAATTCTGACGCTGCCACTAATTACTCTGCATGGCATAAAGTAAAATATTTTATACTTTATATACTTATATTTTATACTTTATATACTTATATTTTATATACTAATACTTTATATACTTATATTTTATACTTCAATGAGCTGCCACAAATTTTTTGTGTAAACTTGTAACCAAACATTAGGATGTGGTATTTGACAGGGAAGTGGGAACAATTACACATGTTTGACACTTATTTATTCCTTCTAGCATTCCGATAGCATAACACAATTGACATATTTGCGTAACAAGCACAATTAATAACCTCACAAAGAGGTTTCTGCATACATTATATACAACACTATTGCTGCATATGCGAACACCTGTTTTGTCAGTCACTAGATCATTATTAGCCTGACAACAAATGTCCTCTAACAGTTTCACGTCATTTAACACTTTTACACAATTTCACTATATTCAGCACCAGCACTGGACACCAAAAAGGCACAGCTTGCGAAGTTATACACCCACAATCACAGGAATGCCAATAACTCCAACTTTCCATCATGCATATCCTAGAAATAAACCAAAAGCAATGCAACGAATAGCAACATTTATGTATAACTAAAGTCTAAGTAATGTAAGTGACCTGGGTAAAGAAGAGCTAGGTCTTTATCCTATTTACATTTAAAATATAGATAATTTTAGATGGATTATAATTAGGCTTAGCAGTCGAGCTACATTCAAGATGAATCAAGTTATCGGCATTTGTAGTGGTCATGTGACAGAGTGCACAGTGTGCGGAAACAGTTCAGTCTGCTGTTCAGATAAAACGTGCACAACTTCATTCTTTTTGTAGCTCACCTACTAAGTTTAGTTATAAACAATTTCAGCAGTTGTAAATATGATTATCTAGCAAGTAATAAATTTTCTATCAAAAGTCGCAGGTTTGCAATCTTAACACTCTCATGACAACTTTAGCCAATATTATTATAATATCAATATGCTCTATTTAACACATAATTCGGTTAACGGTTTGGCAAATACCACTTGAGAGTTAGATATCAAGAGTATGATTATCTTGTTTTATAGGCATTCATTAAAATATCAATCATATGTTAATATACTTGTATGTTAATGTACATATAAATTCATTTATGTAAATTTGGTTTGGTTCGGCAAATAACAGAACACTCAACTCTTGAAGGCAATGTCAATGACTGTTCGTTGTTTCATATGACAATTCTATATTTGTTGAAATAGGTTATGATGAGCACGATTTCTATTATCCACAGTTTGTTGCATCCGTTTGTATTTTCTGATGTGGTTGTGTTATTGCTGCATTTGCTTATTAATGTAATTTAAAATATGTGAAGTGGTGATAGGTAAGGGAACTGAAGAATTTAAAGAAAAGGGTATTATATTTATTAGAAAATGTTTAATGTACAAATACTGGTATGAATTAAGCCTGGTTAACAACCACACGGTAATGGAAACCAGAACGAGAATGCATATTATCCATCAGCATATCGTTAGCAAAGTGGAGGTTCATATTGTGCATTGGAATTAATTTGTTTCTAATGGACCACTAATATATTTTCTAGGTTACATCCCTATTCTCATGCTATTTCATGCATTTATGCACTACTTCGCTATTGCTTGAACGCTCTATACCATTCCTTGACTTCTCGTCTAATCGAATAGACAGTATACATATTTCACAAAACCTCATCTTAGTCAAAACATCATGTGCCTATTACTTTGCACAAAGACCAACGTGTAATGTTTTTTTTAAATACACATTTCTTATAATATATCTTGCAATTTTGATTACTATTCCACATCTAAGGGAATGTCAATTATGTATTTTACAACTCGTTCAACAAATGGATGGAAGTAACTGCCACATGTGCGCGAAAAGCTATGATAAACGTTTTGGCAAATACACTACCTTCATCCAATATCACTGGTACAGTAAGAAGCTCTTAAAACTTATTGGAAATAAATAACGTACCTTCAGATTCTAACTTTAGTTTCCACTGGAGATTTACGCCGCAATGCTGCAAGGAATATATTGTATGCATATCCCACTTTCTGCGTGGCTGAAAATTAAATACAAATGAATACAATTATCAATAAAATACAATGTCAACACTTCCACTATAACAATAACCTGTTAAAAGCATCTTACACCTAATTGCTACGTATTTCACCAACATTAATAGAATACCAATATTAAACAAATATATATTAAGTAGAAATAATGCAAATGTTTAATTAACTCTCTGTCGAAGATCATTTTGCGACGAAAAACTTATTTTACCAACATGCAACATGGCTCACGTTTCCAGAACGTTTGTTTTCGTTACAAAACTTCAAAACTTGAATCAGCCAATCAGATTTTTCTTCGGGTCTAGCAGTGGCACCAGCGCCATCTCTTGTTCGGGCAGGAAACTACTACGACTACTGACTCGTGTTTCCAATTCCGCAATCTAAGTGTGACCGGTGTGCTCGCAATACTGCTTCCGCTTGAACTAGCTATATTCACTGCGCATGCGCGACAGTTGTGGGCTCACTAGCTGTCCAGATAACCACTGCGCACCCAAGCTTTACCGGCACAGAGCTAGCGCCCGAGTCATACATCTTCGGATGATCCAATTCGTGTTTCCCAGCTGGAACAATCGCATAACTTCGACTCCCAACACTAGATGGGAGCGACCGTTGCGAGCGCATCTCTAGAGCTAGCGCTACGGCACCCGCAATAGATGGCGGCAGTTGTCTAGCTAGCGATGGAAATCCATGGGTCCCGGAATGCTGCTGCTTCGATTTCATCTCGATTCTCAAGGCGTTCAACTTGTTTTCCTTCTCCAAAATGTAACTTTTCAGCTTTACAAAAGCATTCCTCAGTTTACTTACGGCTTTCACGATGTCATCCTTCAAGTGACTTCTTAAATTTTGCTTACTACTGTCACACTTGTCAATGATTTAAGAGCACTTCCAACGCACGAAGCAACATCATCCGTCATTTTGATCACCATCAGTGTATGTGTGTCAGTGCCTGTCTCTGTGTGTCTCTCTGTGCTCTCTCTCTCTTTCTGTGTCAGTGTGTATGTCTCTCTATCTTTCTCTGTGTGAGTGTCTGTGTGTGAGTGTGTCTGTCTGTCTGTCTGTCTGTCTGTCTGTCTGAGACTGTGTATCTCTCTGTGTGTGTCTGTGTCTGTGTATGGATGTATGTATATGCGTGTATATATTTACAAAATGCTTATTATTGCTATAGGTAGCGTATTTTATTGTTTTTACAATTTAAGTGAGTTAACATGTTTACAAAATGGTTTTGGACACTGTATCTCTCTTTCTCTCACCCTCTCTCTCTCTCTCTCTCTGGTGTTTCTGTGTGTCCCTCTGTGTGTCTCTTTGTGTAACCCTATGAGTGTCTTTCTGTGTGTCCCTCTAAGTGTCTCCCTGTGTGTTTCTGTGTGTGTTTCTCTGTGTGTGTGTGTGTTTACCTTTATCTTTCTTCATTGGTACCAACTGCACGCCCGACTACATTGCAATAACACATGCATTAAAATACAAAATTCCATTGTGCATTGCAATTTTACATGGTTAGTTAAGATTCTTTTTCGATGGATCGCCTAATGTTACATTTACAATCTACTTTATATATACTTACAAAATGCTTATTATTGCTGCAGACTATTTTATTGTTTCCACAATTTGAGTTAATTTGTTTACAAAATTGTATTAGATACTGTGTCTCTCCCTCTCTATGCGTGACTCTGTGCGTGTTTCTGTGTGCCTCTTTGTGGGTCTCTGTGTGTCTGTGTGTCTCTTTGTGAGCCTCTGTTTGTGTCTATGTGTGTGTCTCCCTCTCTCTCTGTCTGTATGTCTCTTGGAGTGTCTGTACGTGTCTCTGTGTGTGTCTATGTGTGTTTCTCGGTGTCTCTCTGTGTGTCTTTTTGTGTGCCTCTATGTGTCTCTCTGTGTGTGTCTCTCAGCCTGTGTCTCACTGTGTGTCTCTATGTGTCTCTGTGTCCCTATGTGTCTCTGTGTCACTCTGTGTGTGTCTCTGTGTCACTCTGTGTGTGTCTCTGTGTCACTCTGTGTGTGTCTCTCTGTGTGTCTCTCTATGGGTCTCTGTGTGTCTCTCTATGTGTCTCTCTGCCTGTCTCTCTATGGGTCTCTGTGTGTGACTATGTATGTGTGTCTGTGTGTGTCTCTGCGTCTCTATGTGTCTCTGTGTCACTCTGTGTGTGTCTCTCTGTGTGTCTCTCTGTGTATCTCTCTGTGTGTCTCTCTATGTGTCTCTCTGCCTGTCTCTCTATGGGTCTCTGTGTGTGACTATGTATGTGTGTCTGTGTGTGTCTCTGTGTCTCTATGTGTCTCTGTGTCACTCTGTGTGTGTCTCTCTGTGTGTCTCTCTGTGTATCTCTCTGTGTGTCTCTCTATGGGTCTCTGTGTGTGACTATGTATGTGTGTCTGTGTGTGTCTCTGTGTGTGTGTCTGTGGGTGTGCCTCTGTGTGTGTGTCTCTGTGTGTGATTCTGTGTGTGTGTCTCTGTGTGTGTGTATGAGTCTCTCTGTGTGTCTCTCTCCTTGTGTGTCTCTCTTTGTGTGCCTCTCTGTGTGTGTCTCTCTGTGTGTGTCTCTCTGTATGTGTCTCTATGTTTCTCTTTGTGTGTGTCTCTCTATGTGTCTCTGTGTGTTTCTCTGTGTGTGTTGCCTCTGTGTGTGTGTCTCTGTGTCTGTTGCCTCTTTGTGTGTGTCTCTCTGTGTTTGTCTCTCCGTGTGTCACTCTGTGTGTCTCTCTAAGTGTCTCTCTCTGTGTGTGTCTCTCTGTGAGTCTCTGTGTGTGTGTCTCTCTATGTGTCTCTGTGTGTATGTCTCTCTGTGTGTATGTCTGTCTGTGTGTCTCTTTGTGTGTGTCTCTCAGTCTGTGTCTCTCTGTGTGTGAATCTCTGTGTGTCTCTCTGTGTGTATGTCTCTGTGTGTATGTCTCTGTGTGTGTGTCTCTCTGTGAGTCTCTCTGTGTGTGTGTCTCTGTGTGTGTGTCTCTGTGTGTGTGTCTGTGTGTGTCTCTGTGTGTGTGTCTCTCTGTGTGTCTCTTTGCGTGTCTCTGTGTGTGTGTCTCTCTGTTAGTCTCTGTGTGTGTGTCTCTCTATGTGTCTCTGTATGTATGTCTCTCTGTGTGTATGTCTGTCTGTGTGTCGCTTTGTGTGTGTCTCTCAGTCTGTGTCTCTCTGTGTGTGATTCTCTGTGTGTCTCTCTGTGTGTCTCTCTGTGCGTCTCTCTGAGTGTGTCTATGTGTCTCTATGTGTCTCTCTATGTGTCTCTCTGTGCGTCTCTCTGCGTGTGTCTCTCTGTGCGTCTCTCTGCGTGTGTCTATGTGTCTCTCTGTGTCTCTCTCTGTGTCTCTGTGTGTGTCTCTCTGTGTGTCTCTCTGTGCGTCTCTCTGTGTGTCTCTCTGTGTGTCTCTCTGTGTGTCGCTCTGTGTGTCTCTCTGTGTGTCTCTCTGTGTGTCTCTCTGTGTGTCTCTCTGTGTGTCTCTCTGTGCGTCTCTCTGTGTGTGTCTCTGTGTGTCTCTCTGTGTGTCTCTCTGTGTGTCTCTCTGTGTGTCTCTCTGTGTGTCTCTCTGTGTGTCTCTCTGTGTGTCTCTGTGTGTCTCTCTGTGTGTGTCTCTGTGTGTCTCTCTGTGTGTCTCTCTGTGTGTCTCTCTGTGTGTCTCTCTGTGTGTCTCTGTGTGTCTCTCTGTGTGTCTCTCTGTGTGTCTCTGTGTGTCTCTCTGTGTGTCTCTCTGTGTATCTCTCTGTGTGTGTCTCTGTGTGTCTCTCTGTGTGTCTCTCTGTGTGTCTCTCTGTGTGTCTCTCTGTGCGTCTCTCTGTGTGTGTCTCTGTGTGTCTCTCTGTGTGTCTCTCTGTGTGTCTCTCTGTGTGTCTCTCTGTGTGTCTCTCTGTGTGTCTCTCTGTGTGTCTCTCTGTGTGTCTCTCTGTGTGTCTCTCTGTGTGTCTCTCTGTGCGTCTCTCTGTGTGTCTCTCTGTGCGTCTCTCTGTGTGTCTCTCTGTGTGTCTCTTTGTGTGTCGCTCTGTGTGTCTCTCTGTGCGTCGCTCTGTGTGTCTCTCTGTGTGTCTCTCTGTGTGTCTCTCTGTGTGTCCCTGTGTGTGTCTCTCTGTGTGTCTCTCTGTGTCTCTCTGTGTGTCTCACTGTGTGTCTCACTGTGTGTCTCTGCGTGCCTCTGATATTGTGTCTGTGTGTGTGTTTGTGTGTGTCTGTGTTTCTCTCTTTGTGTCCCTCTGTGTGTCTCTCTGTGTGTCTCTGTGTGTTTGTGTATGTGTCTCTCTCTCTGTGTGTCTCTCTGTGTTTCTCTCTGATTTTCTCTCTATGTGTCACTCTATGTATCTCTGTGTCTTTGTCGCCAGTGGAGAAAGTGTTATAGGTCCAATTTTTTTTCGAGTCAACAGTTGACGTGAATATAATTTTGGCTTCTTGTTTTAAAGAATTAATCAACAGGGAGCGTGATTTTACCTTTTTTCAACAAGAGGCTGCAGCAGCCCATACAATCAATCTTTCGATGAGTACAATGGAACATGTAATTCAGGACAGAATTATTAGTAGAAATTTTTGGCCCCCTCGGTCCCCCGATCCAACCCCCTGCGATTTCTAATTCTGGGGTAACTTAAGCATAAAGTGTAAAAGACAAACCCACGCACCCTGAAAGAGTTAAAACAAAATATCAAACAAAATATGAGTCAGGAAATTGCCAGCATTTCTCAACGTGAACTACGTCGAGTGATGGATAGTTTCATAAACAGATGCCCAAAATGTATGGACAACGACGGTGGCCTGTTTTAGCATCTTCTTTAATTATATTGATAAGGAAAGCCTTTAAAAGTAGTTTTAAAAATGTTGTATGGTTTTATCCGCGCAGTTCTATGACAACGGCAGTCGACGACGAGCTCAGAGGACCCGTACAGACTAAACACAGCGCAGCCGGTTCAAAGACTTTTGGGGCACCCGTTAGTTTGAAAAAAAGCCTAAGAAAACACGCTTTAATAACAAACGAACTAAAAAGTAGAAAATAATTTTAAGTATGAAGAATTTGCTCTATAGCGATATAAGGTCTGCTGGTTCATTATAATTAAAACATTTGTAATGTGTTTAAAATTAAAAAGTTATATTAATAAAAATAATAAAGGTAATTGTAAACAAGCCTGGGGGCTTTTTGCGATATTTTTAGCATATCTTTATCTTTATAAATAGCTACCAATGACCTACCTATAGCATTTTCTGCAAGTACCCCACTTTTTTTTTTTTTTTTTTTTAAGAAAAACATTAACATTCATAAGTTTAGGCGGCGCCGTGGTCCAGAGGTTAGCGCGCTCGCCTACCACCTAGGCGACCCGGGTTCGATCCCAGGGACCCGCATGTGGTATTCGTGGTGGACGAAGCGGCGTCAGGGCGGGTTTTCTCCAGGTACTCCGGTTTCCCCCGCCATCTCATTCCACTGGTGCTCCATCTTCATGTATCATCAGTGTCACCGCCTGCGATGCCGTAGTAGTAAAAGCGGGCGTTAAACACTACAACAACAACATTCATCAGTTTGTTAAGACAACTTTTTTATTTTAAACGTACTACAATTTTTTTAGTTATAATAAACCAGTGAACTTTATGTCGCTATACAACAAAATCTTCATACTTAAAATTATTTTCCACTTTTTAGTTCGGTTTGTTATTAAAGTGTGGTTTTTTAGTTTTTTAAACTATAACTTATTGTTAGTAGAGTAAACTTCGATCCGCAATCCTTCACCCGAAATCTCGTGTCCCTCTCAGATCCTCTCCTCTCTCTGTATTTCAATATTTTCAAGCGATTTAATTTCTTTGTCCAGTGAGACTTGTGTTGATTTCTAAACTACCAGCTCTTGTGGGTGTCTTGGACATGGGTGAACTCCGGTCCGAGATCCTTCTCCCGGGTTTCGAGTTCCTTTCAGGTCATCTCTCCGGTCATGTACTTCATCCAATATATAAGTATGCATTTATTTAATTAAACCAATTTTCAGGGTGCATGCAGAAAAGTGCCTTAGCGTCGTCGTGATGGTGTCATATTTGTACTATTTTCTATACATTTAGCTTAGTCATTCTTTCTCCTGATGACCCTGGTCAGGATATTTGGAAATATTTTGTGTAGTGTTTAACCCCCGCTTTTACGACTATGGTACCGCAGACGATAATGTTTGGACATAGTCATATTATTGGGCGATTGGAAATTGCGCTGAAGGTCTCCACACTGAACCATTAAAATTACACATGGTAAATAGCACTGCTTATTTTTGTACTTACCGTGTAAGCTGCACTGGAACATTATAGCTTGGGATACAGAATGCACTGACGAAGCTTGTTGGATGTGTTTGCACCACGACTGACTGTTCTTTACTTCACTTTGAAAAATAATAGCAGGTGCTCTTGACCAGTGCGAAGCGATCAGCTTGACCCTGTTCCTATTTACCGATTTGCTTCTCAATGTAGTCCTGTTTATTTATTGTGAAATAATTGTTTTCCTGTGTGATTTTTCGGGAATGTTTATTTTTATATACACTTGGTCTGATAAGACGTTAGCTCTTCCACGAATACATATAAAGATGGATGAGAGGAAATTGAAATGGGGATAAAAAGATTCGCATGCATTCGTAGTTCGTCCAGTGTCTGCTGATTTGGCTGCCCACTTAAGGGGAGGAAATTTGGCAGTTTCGTCAATGTAGTTTTCTACCCAGTAAAAACAAAATTTTACGTTTTCACTTTCGGATTGCAGTGGCTTCAAATCGTTTATAAACGAATCACCTACTTAAAGTGCAGCCGTGGAAGTACCCGTGGTGGTGGAAATAAGAACTACCCCGTACTAGCAGCGCGAGTTCATTGCGACATCTGGTGATGAGCATTGAGTAAAGCCTAGAAAACTGCTCGAAAATAGTAATGGTAACACCGTTCTGCATTTTAAAACATTTTTTTTTTTTTTTTTTGAATCTGATAGGTGATCCTAAACGGATTTTTTGTGTTGAATTCGAAGATAATCTTCATTTTCTCCCATCACGTCAGGTTTTCAAAATATTCATAAATAACAGAAATGAAATTAAAAATTTGTGAAATACAATAAAAATTACTTTCAACAAGAATTTTGTATGAAAAACTAGTCCATAATTACAATTCGTTATTTGCCACTGATTAATCACTAATTAATAATAATTATAAGCACATTCATAACCTTACCTCAATATTGTACCTACTTCAAATTTTCTGCTCTCCAGCACCAATGAGTGAAGTTTCCCTGATTTGTGTAACTTTGTATATATTGATAGGCATTATAGATCAACAGTGGCTTGTCTCGGCTGAGTAAGTTGAAGTAACAAACCCAGCTTCAGGTAACAACAGGGGTGATTTCCCCCACTACCGCCTCCCAGTTTACGCTCGACCCAAGCATTGATAGTTTGCCAGAATTGAAGTGCAACTGTCACTAAGTGCAAGTCTCGCCGATTCTCGCTGACACGTGTGCAAATTATCAAGTCAACCAGAGCACTCTTAAGTTGGTGAAAATTACGCCGAAAGTTTCTGTTGCACTGATAAATTTATCTTAGCCATTATTTTATCCTGATGATCCTGGTTAGGACATTAGGAAAGAGTCATATTCTTGTGTTGTCGTGGGCCTCTGAGACGTGTGCAAAGTTTTGGATCAATCAGAAGACTCTTAAGCTGGTGAAAATTACACCTTTTTTTTTTTTTTTTTGGTAGTGTTTAACGCCCGCTTTTACTGCGTACGGCACCGCATCCAGTGACACTGGTGATACATGGAATGAAGATGGAGCACTGGTGGAATGAGATGGTGGGGGAAACCGGAGAACCCGGAGGAAACCCACCCAGCGCCGCTTCGTCCACCACGAATCCTACATGCGGTCACCTCGGACCGAATCCGGGCCGCTTTGGTGAAAAGCGAATGGTCTAACCAGAAAATTACACCGAACAATTCCGTTACATACACAAGTGCGTAAAGGTAAAACTAACGGAATAAACGCATGTTAAAAATAACAAATGTTATTGTAAAAAAGCGTGGGGTGTTTTTTTGATAGTTTTATCATACATATATTTACTTTTATAAATAGCTGCCATTGAACTATTTGATGTCAGATACCCCAAGCTTTTTTACAATAAAATTTATTATTTTGTTAATGTTTAAATGTTTAATTATAATGAACCACTGGACTTTGTCGTTATATAACAAACTCTTCATCCCGAAAAATTACTCTTCACCTTTTAGTTCGGTTTGTTATTAAAGCATATCTTTTAAACTGTTGTTTATTTTTAATATTTTTTGTCACAATTTTTCAATTCATCTTTTTTCAAAATGTTTAATTGGAAATCCTTTTAAAATGTCTGAATTCCAAAGTTTTCCCATTTTTTGGAAATTTTCAAATCAACCTTTTGCAACAGTATTAGATTAAAATTACTGTTTTAACTACACTATCAGCTGTTGTGGATTTCCTGGTCCTGAGTAAACTTCGATCCGCAATCCTTTACCCGAAGTCTCGTGTCCCTCTCAGATCCTCTCTCCGGGCATCTCCGTCTTACAATATTTCCAAGGGGTTTAATTCTTTTGTCCAGTGTAACTTGTGTAGATATCTAAACTACAAGCTTTGTGGGTGTCTTGGCCCTTGTTGAACTCCGGTCCGTGATCCTTCCCCCGGGTTTCGTGTTCCTTTCAGAGCATCTGTACGAGCATCCACGTCATCCTAAATATATATATTCAATTAAAGAAATTTTCAAGCTGCCCGTAGAAAAGTGCCTTAGCGACATCATTTTTATAGTAATTGTACAACTTTCTATAAATTTATCTTAGTAATTTATTTCCAAATGATCTCGGCAAGGACACTAGGACAATGCCATGATATCGTATTGTCATCAGTCCTTGACATCTGTGCAAATTTTCAAGTCAATTAGACCACTCCAGTTTGTGAAAATTACGTAACACTGATAAATTTAGCTCAGTCACTTTTTTATTCCTGATGATCCTGGTCAAGACATTTGGACAAAGTCATGATATTGTATTGTCATCGATCTTTGACACGTGTGTAAATTCTCAAGTCAGTCAGAACACTCAACTTGGTGAACACTAGCCAAATCGCGTTTTATCCTGATGATCCTGGTCAGGACACTAGGGCAATGTCATGATATTATTCCACTGTCATCGTTCCTTGACATGCGCGAAAATGTTTAAGTCAATTAGACGACTAAAATTAGACTTGCTGAAAATTGCGTCGAAATATTCCATTGTATTGATAAATTTAGCTTTAGTCATTTTTATCCTGATCATCCTGATCAGGACATTAGGACAAGGTCATGATATTACTGTATTTTCATCGGTGCTTGAAACGTGTGCAAATTTTTAAGTAAATTACACGACCCTAACTTGCTGAAGATAACGTCGAAATATCCCGTTGCATTGATTCATTTAGGTTGTAGATTTTTATCCTGATGATTCTAGTCAGGATAATAGGACAAGGTCATGATATTATTATTATTACTATTATTTTTATTATTATTATTATTATTATTATTATTATTATTATTATTATTATTATTATTATTATTATTATTATTATTATTATTATTATTATTATTATTATTATTATTATTATTATTATTATTATTATTATTATTATTATTATTATTATTATTATTATTATTATTATTATTATTATTATTATTATTATTATTATTATTATTATTATTATTATTATTATTATTATTATTATTATTATTATTGTTATTATTATCGTTGTTATTGTTATTATTATTATCATCATTATTATCATTATTATTATTATTATTATTATTATTATTATTATTATTATTATTATTATTATTATTATTATTATTATTATTATCATCATCATCATCATCGTTGTTGTCATCAGCCCTTGACACATGCGCAAATTTTCAAGTCAATCAGACGAATCTTAAGTTGTGAAAATTACGTCGAAAGATTCCAATACATTGATAAATTTACCTAAGTTTTTTTTATCCTGATGATTATGGTCAAGACATTAGGGCAAGGTCATGATATTACTGTATTTTCATCAATCCTTGACACGTGTGCAAGTTTTGAAGTCAATTAGACGACTCTAAGTTGCTGAAAATTAGGTCGAAATATTCCGTGGCATTGATAAATTTAGATTTCTAATTTTTTATCCCGATGATCCTGCTCAGGACATTATGACAAGGTCATGATATTGCTATTGTCATCAGTCCTTGACAGATGCGCTAATTTTCAAGTCAATCAGATGAATCTAAGCTGGTGAAAATTACCATCTGTGCAAATTTTCAAGTCAGTCAGACGACTCTAAGTTGGTGAAAATTAGCTTGCATTCATACATTTAGCTAAGTCACTTTTTTATCCTGATGATCCTACTCAGGACACTAGGACAAAGTGATGATATCAGCGTATTCTCAGCAGCCCTTGACAAGTGTGAGAATTTTCAATTCAACCAGACGAGTCTAAGTAGATGAAAATTCCGTTACATTGATAAATTTAGCTAAGTAATTTGTTTTATTCTGATGATCCTGGTCCACACATTACTAGTCATGATGTATTGTCATCTGTCTTTGACATCTGCGCAAATATTCAAGTCAATCAGATGACTGAAATTGGTTCAAGTTACGTAACATTGATAAACTTGGCTAAGTAACTTTTTATCCTGATGATCCTGGTGAGGACATTAGGAAAAGGTTATGATATTATTGTATTGTCATCGGTCCTTGACCTCAGAAGGATGAGGGCTTAAGAGAACATTCTCAGAAAATGCAAGATATACGTTTCATTTGCCATAAAAATATCTTAAAGATGTGATACTTAATTAAAATTGTTAGAAACGTTTTTGAGAAAATGAAAATCTTTGAAATATGTTCCAGGTAAAGGGTAGTCTGAGTTGGAGGATTTTCTTGAAAATCTTAATGTCCTATCCTTGGAAGATGCTGAGCTTAAATATCATGTAGGTATTTAAACGATTTTCGCATTTTGAATTATGCTGCTCACACACAACCACCCACTCACGCACGCACGCACGCACACACAGACCTTTTTCTAAAAATGCAATTTCTTAGATTCAGGGAGCCTAAAAATATGTATTTCCGGTGAAAGCTCGGTATCAAAATTTTTAGTGGAATACAATACCTTCCCTACTTACTATACGCAGTAAGGAAAGTACACAATCTGATGTGTTGCACTCACATGACCTTCTCTACTCTTGTACTAACCATTCTTACAAGCTCTCATTCTCTCATCATGTTAATACAGATAAGTATTTGTACAAATTATGTTATTGTTTATTTCCATGTAGGTACAAGGGGAATATGGGAATACAGTAGACTTTGAGCGATAGTCAAATCTTTTAAGGCTTTCAAATCCATTCTCTTTGCACGGTTAACATATAAACAAATGAATAGCGATGTTCTATTTCATAGAAGTATACGTTCTCCAAAACTTACACAAATAACGAGGAATATCTCCGAATTGGTTCACTCTATAAAAAATTTGTTGGGACACAAATTGTGTGTTTTAACGAGATCTAAATTTTTTGTATAGTAAGATTTGGTCTATCTCTTACGATTTACCAGTTATGCAAAAGTCATCCAGAGTAAATAGGATTTCATGGGCTATAGCCAGAAAATTCAAGATATACATTTCACTTGCCATAAACATATGTCAAACATATGGCATTTTAACAAAAATCGTTAGAGCCATTTTTGAAAGAATCGAAATTTTCGAAAAATAATTTTCCATGTAAAGCGTAGTTTAGGGTGGAGCAATTTTCTTCAAAATCTAGAAAGACATTAAACTTAAATAGCAACTTTGGTTTTTAACCGACTTTTCGTTTTTGAATTATGCTGTTCACAGACTGACATGCATACAGACACATAGTACATACACACGGACCTTTTACTTAAAATACTTTTTTTGGGATTCAGGGGGCCTCAAAACATATATTTCCGGTGAAATCTCGACATCGAATTTTTGGGTGGAATATAATACTTCCTCTGCTTTACTAAACGTAGTAGAGAAAGTAAAAATCTGAAGCGACTTTCTCTACTCACTCTAGTAGGTATGAATACACAATTCTTTAAAAACGCTTTTTCTGCTGTCTGTCGTGTTAATTGAGATAAACGTTTGTGGAAATTGTTTATTTATATGCTTCCTTGTAGGTGCAATGGGAATAACGTAATACAGTAGGCTTAAGCGTTAGTCAACACTTTCAAGAGACGGTTGCTACATAGGTATATGATGGCTTTCAAGTTCCATTCTCTTTGCACGTCTACCACATAAAACAACGAATAACGCTTCCCATTTGAGAGAAGTATAACTGGAAAGTTTAAATAAATAACAATGAATATGTCTGAAATGGTTCACTCCATAAAAAATGCATTTGACAAATTGAGTGCTTTAACAAGATATACATTTTTGTGCCATACGATTTTTTCTACCTCTTACAGTTTACAAACTATGTAAAAGTCATCCAGGATGAGGAGGGTTTATTAGAACATTCTCAGAATGTTGAAGATGTATGTTTCATTTGTGACGAAAATATCTTAAACATATGATATTTTAATCAGAATCGTTGGAGCCATTTTTTTTATCAAATCAACATTTTTGAACAATGTTTCACGTAAAGTGTAGTTGGGGGGAATTTTTCTGAAAATATCCGAATAGCATTGTTGGAAGATACTGAACTTACGTAAAAAGTTTGGTATTTATCCGACTGTTCGTTTTTGAGTTATGGTGTTCAGGGTCAATCAAACCCACAAACAGATCTAATGTGTTACACTCACATGACCTCGTCTACTCTTGTACTATTCTTATAGACCAGCGTCCAACGTTTGCCAAAGTGGGGAGGATGGATTTACCTCCTTCCACTATACGCTGACTTTGCCATTCTTTAACACTCGGACGAGTACTGTGTTGCAGTGGCGGGTTGGTTACATGTACGTGTGTTTGATTTACGAAAGCGCTTTCAAATCTTATGCGATAAACGCCTGTTCGTCAGTGAGTTCTTTGGTACTGCTTACGTTTAAGAAGTCTATCAATATTTAGTGACAAAGTCGAAGTGCATAGCCTTAGAAGATACACCAAGTGATCGTCGCGTAACCTATTGCGATACAGACTATTTATATAGTTTAATTTGGAGAAACTCTGTTCGCAAATATATGTCGAGCTGTACTCATTCTTATACACACTATTCTTGCAAATGCTTATTTCTCTATCTACTACATTTCAACCCACATAAGCATTTTCAGAAATTATCTTATTGCTAATTCCTTTGTAGTGCAAGGAGAATATGGGAATGCAGTAGGCTTTAAGCGATTAGTGAAATGCTTTAAGAACTGGTTGCTTTGCGGTGCCTTTGAAATTCCATTCTCTTTGCAAGGCCAAGGGATAAAAAGTAAATAAGATATTCCTATTTGAGAAAAGAATAAGTATTGGCAAATTCAAACACATAATGAAGAATATCTCTGAAATGGTTCGCTGAAAAAGAGACGTATTTGACATAAATAGTGTTTTAACAAGATCCACATCGTTTATTTAGCAAGCTTTTGTCTGTCTCTCACTGTTTACTACTAAAGAAAAATCATCCAGAATGAAGAGGCCTTCTGAGAACATTCCCAGAAAATTCAAGGTATGAGTTAGAAACTGCCATGGAAACGCCTGTTTGTGTCCGTCGCTGGATACTGGCCGTCTATTTATGAGTCTACAGGCCACAGCCGTGATTCACCGTCCGACTGATGAAGGAAGTGGGGAGTAGCAACTAATTACGTTAGCTTCTCCAAAGAGTCAAGGCTGGACATCGCTGTTATAGACCAGGCGTGTCAAACAGCACTCGCCACGTGTGAAAATATTCCCCTATTTTCCCTCCCTTCAAATCGGAGAACGAGAAAAACAAAGCGAAAACCGGTTCTATTAGCGCGTGCTACTGCAGTTAAGGAGGGGTGGACTCCTCTCTTCACACCCTGGGAGTGATGTTTGACATGCCTGTTATAGACTCTTATTCCGCTATCTGCTTCACCATGCTGCTAATTTTCTTGTAGGTGCAAGGGGAACGTGCGAAAACAAATAAACGCAATCTGAATACTACAGCTCGGACTATGCCTTACTATACCGGGCTATGTAATTTAAACATTTCTTTTCTATTTGTAATTAATTACATCAGTTACATAACTTTTCAGAAACAGTTATAAACTACAAACTTAAATATAAACTGAGCGGGAAGTCTCAGGCAGTAACATCTGTGGCCCGCATTCGGGAGTTTCGGGTTCGATCGCCGTGGCCGCGCACTCTCACATGGGCTATTTCGTGGTTTTCCTATGTCACTTAGGCGAATGCTAGGGTGCATTAATCTCTTGTCCATGGATTACTTTCCGTTCATTTCTAATTTCCCTCCCTTGTCATCTTTCAGGTTTGGCTGGTACCGCGGTACGTTCTGGCGAATGCGGACACATGGCACAGTTGTCTACGCTCTAGGACCCCTTCCCTGGCCCTCCCTGGAAGTTGCTGCCCGGGTCATAAGTGTCGTCTCGTCGCCCTCTTCCTGGGTAGAGGAAACACTTCGGTTGTGCGCCAGGTTTTAATATCTGTAACTATTTGAACTTCTGTGCGTCTCTGGACTTCGCTAGCTCCGCTCTCTGACAAGGATACGTCTCATTTCAACTCATTCCTCCCCCTGGGGGGGGGGGGGGGGTAGCCCGCATCCTGTCGGGATCGTGGTGCGTCGAGGTATCCCGCCTCCGTCACCACACACACACACACACACACACACACACACACACACACACACACACACACACACACACACACACACACTCACACACACACACACACACACATTTAAATTTAAATAACAAAACAATGTTAAATGCTACAAATTTCTACCTTGCCAGGTTACTAGTTACGAACAACCTTCCCTAAACAACTGGTATCCAGCTTAAACTACGGTCTACTGGTAGCACTGGCACAAAGTACTACTAACCTACTATAACTGTGTAGTAACTGGTTTTAGTTATTATTAGTATATCCTTTTATCTACCTAAAACTATTACTATCTTTGTCAGATACATTAGCTTTATAATCTTTAAATTTACTGTCAATGTGTTTTAAGCCAATATTACAACTAGTTTTATTTTCTTGGCTAATTCAGCCACTTGTGTGTAATTTATTACTAGTTATATCTTGAAATTTCTTTATATCGCTACTCATAAATTCACATTTAAATTACATGTTATATTCATACAACTTGCAAAATTGTCTTTAGCTACAATTCAATTTTATTAAATGGTCTTATCATTTTTGTGCAATTCAGGAACGCCGCTTAAACCTGACACTTCTCACTTTATTTCTCTGTTAATAAAGTCATTTTCCACGTTCAATTTACATTTTATATCCATGCAACTTGTAAGTGTTTTAGTTCACTATAAACAAAACACTTGCAAGTGTTTCTTCATTCTTATCCACCATCTTTATTTCCTATCTCCAACCTCTGTAGTGCGAAAAGTCACAAAGTTGCTCCTTCCCACTCCACCATCTGTTGTAACTGTTTCAACCACCCTTCTGCTGCAGTGGTAAGCTCACCCTCTGCGATGGCAAATCTTATCTAGTCAAAACGTCAACGTTCTTCTCCATTTCTTTTACTCTTTATCTTCATTGTGAATTCACATTTTTCTGCATTCTGTTCTTAGTATTTCTTTCTTTCTTTCTTTCTTTCTTTTCTTTCTTTCTTTCTTTCTTTCTTTCTTTCTTTCTTTCTTTCTTTCCTTTCTTTCTTTCTTTCTTTCTTTCTTTCTTTCTTTCTTTCTTTCTTTCTTTCTTTCTTTCTTTTCTTTCTTCTCTTTCTTTCTTTCTTTCTTTCTTTCTTTCTTTCTTTCTTTCTTTCTTTCTTTCTTTCTTTCTTTCTTTCTTTCTTTCTTTCTTTCTTTCTTTCTTTCTTTCTTTCTTTCTTTCTTTCTTTCTTTCTTTCTTTCTTTCTTTCTTTCTTTCTTTCTTTCTTTCTTTCTTTTCTTCTTTCTTTCTTTCTTTCTTTCTTTCTTTCTTTCTTTCTTTCTTTCTTTCTTTCTTTCTTTCTTTCCTTTTCTTTCTTTCTTTCTTTCTTTCTTTCTTCTTTCTTTCTTTCTTTCTTTCTTTCTTTCTTTCTTTCTCTTCTTTCTTTCTTTCTTTCTTTCTTTTCCTTTCTTTCTTTCCTTTCTTCTTTCTTTCTTTCTTTCTTTCTTTCTTTCTTTCTTTCTTTCTTTCTTTCTTTTCTTTCTTTCTTCTTCTTTCTTTCTTTCTTTCTTTCTTTCTTTCTTTCTTTCTTTCTTTCTTTTATTTCTTTCTTTCTTTCTTTCTTTCTTCTTTCTTTCTTTCTTTCTTTCTCTTTTCTTTCTTTCTTTCTTTCTTTTCTTTCTTTCTTTCTTTCTTTCTTTCTTTCTTTCTTTCTTTCTTTTCTTTCTTTCTTTCTTTCTTTCTTTCTTTCTTTCTTTCTTTCTTTCTTTTCTTTCTTTCTTTCTTTCTTTCTTTCTTTCTTTCTTTCTTTCTTCTTGTTCTTCTTCTTCTTCTTCTTCTTCTTCTTCCTCTTTCCTCCTCCTCTTCTTCTTCTTCTGATATATTTCTCAAACCTCATTTTCTTGTTCCCCATTCTCGTCTGCCTAAAAATATAACATATCTTCTCCAACTTGTTATTTGTTCGTTAAATTCATCTATCAAAACATCTTCTTTCCTTCTTGTATATAATTTTTACTTTCTCTACTATGTATAGTAAGTAGTGAAAGTATTGTATTCGACCCAAAACTTCGATGTCGAGATTTCACCGGAAATATATGTTCTAAGGCCCCCTAAATCCACAAAAAGCATCTTTAGAAAAAGGTCAGTGTGTGTGTGTGTGTGTGTGTGTGTGTGTGTGTGTGTGTGTGTGTGTGTGTGTGTGTGTGTGTGTGTGTGTGTGTGTGTGTGACTGTCTGTCCGTGAACGCATAACTCAAAAACTAAAAGTTGGTTGAAAAACCAAAGTTGGTATTTAAGTTTAATATATTTTAAGGATGCTACACCAAGATTTAAAAGAAAATGAATTCGCCCTAAACTACTGTTTACATGGAACATTTTTCGAAAATTTTGATTTCTCAAAAAACGACTCTAACGATTATGATTAAAATGCCATACATTTAAGATATTTTTATGACAAATGAAATGTACATTTTGAATGTTCTAGCTATAGCCCATATGGCCCTGTTTACTCTTGATGACTTTCGCATAACTGGTAAGCAAATCTTACCTTGCAAAAAAATGTAGATCTCGTTAAAAACACAAATTATATCCCAATGCATTTTTTGTGGAGTGAACCATTTCGGAGATATTCCTTGCTATTTGTGTGAGTTTTCCAATACTTTAACTTTTATCAAATGGAAGGTCGTTATTCACTGTTTTATCTCTTGGCATGTAAAGTGAACAGAATTTCAAAGCCTTCATATAGTGACCAGCTTTAAAAGATTTTACAATCGCTCACAGCCTGCTGTATTCCCATATTCCCCTTGCACCTACAAGAAAATTAGTAATAACGTAATATCTCAAATGTTTATCTCGAATAACACGAAGAAGACACAGGAATAAGAGATTTGAAGAATAGTTAGTACAACAGTAGAGAAAGTTATGTAAGCAGAACACGTCAGATTTTTTAATTTTCCATCACACCATATCTTCTATCACATTTCTTTGTTGTACTTGTAGGCGTTCTGATCTTTCTATCTCTATCCTAGGTGTTTTTTCTCTAACGTTAATGTCTTGTATATTTAGTCCAAGCTTCTTGCTAATAAATTTTTTTTTATATATATATTTTGTAAAACCAACAATAAAATTATGACTAAAAATTTCATAAAGTGCATACGTAGCCTCTAAACTCTTGTTTTTCATCTATATTATGGTGTAAATATTCTTTACACTCAAGTGCTGTGTGTTCAGGATACTTTGGACACCACAAACGTCACATATATTATTTTTTTTTTTATTTTTTAAAATATATTTTACATAGTTCGTGATCAGTAATAAAATGAAATGCTGCTTTTGTTGGTTGTGTAAAATATATCTCCAATCTTTCTACTATGTCTGGAAATAAATCACGTGTTCTTCTACGTACTTCCGTATTATATTCGAATACAGTAGCCTTAAAGCAATAGTCAGATCTTTTAAGGCTACAGCTGGTCGCTATTTGATGGCATTGAAATCTGTTCTCATTGCATGGCCAAGAGATAAGTAAACGAATGAAGTATTCTCATTTGTGAAAAGTATAAGAATTGCAAAATTCAAATAAATAACAAGGAAGTTTTGGGAGATGAAAGTACATTTTTTGTGTGTAGAAACATTTTGTCTATCTCTTACAGTTTATCTGTTATGCAGATGTCATCCAGCATGAAGAGAACTTATGAGGAAATTCCCAGTAAGAAATACATTTCATTTCCCATGGAAATATCTTAAACATGTCCTATTTTAATAAAAATCATTAGTAATTGTTTTAGAAAATAAAAGTTTTCGAAAATTGTTCCAAGTAAAGGGTAGTTTGGGGTGCGGGGGGGGCGGGTTCTTAAAAATCTTCGTGTTGCATCCTTGGAAAATGCTGAACTTAAGTACCACGTTTGCTATGTAATCGCCTTTTAGTTTTTGAGTTATGCTATTCACAATCACATGCACACGCGGGCGTGCACAGACCTTTTTCTAAAAATGTCATTTCTTAGATTCAGAGAGCTTCAAAATGAGTATTTTCGGTGAAAGTGGAGCCTCAAAACATGTTTCCAGTATTTTTAGTAGAATACAATACTTCCCTACTTACTACACGTAGTAGAGGAAGAAAAAAATCTGACGCTTGCACTTACATGACTTTCTCTACTCACTCTTGCACTTACCTACTATTCCTAAAATCCTTATTCTACTGTCTTAATTCGTGTTGAGATAAACGTTTGTAGAAATTGTTTAATTACACATTTCCTTATAGGTGCAATGGTAATAGGGGAATACCGTAGACTTAAGCAACAGTCAACACCTTAAAGCGCTGGTTGCTATGTGATGGCTTTGAAATTCCATTCTCATTGCATGGCCAAGGGAGAAAAATAACGAATAGCGACTTCCCATTTGAGAAAGGATGCTTCAATAAAGTGTTCATTATCTGGAGTAGAGTTCGTTGGCGGCGCCGATGCCGAGCGGTTAGCGCGCTCGCCTACCACCTAGGTGGCCCGGGTTCGATCCCAGGGACCCGCATGTGGTATTTGTGATGGACGAAGCGGCGTCAGGGCGGGTTTTCTCCGGGTGCTCCGGTTTCCCCCGCCATCTCATTCCACCGGTGCTCCATCTTCATTTCCTGTATTATCAGTGTCACCGCCTGCGGTACCGTAGTAGTAAAAGCGGGCATTAAACACTTAAAAAAATAGAGTTCGTTGCTATTCCGCTTCCATTCAGTAGGAATCGATTCATATCTAACTTGAGTCAGTCAGGGACATCAGAATATCTTCCCCACGTGGAGTAAATCACGTGACAGGAGTTGGTTCCGTTTTACTGCTGATAGTTCTGTTGCGATATCAGTCTAATTACAAAATGGACTACCTATACGAAGGGTGTATCGCCGTTGTTGGCCCATGGCGAGGTCACCAAGGCCAGTGCACTGCAATAGCGTGAGCCTATCTTGTTACATTAACATAGTTTAAATGGTTGTGGAGGAAAGCGTCCATGACAAGGAGAATCTCGAGGAGCGTAAAACAAGATGGTATAGTTTTTTTGTTAACTGTTATCGCTCGTTATAGCTGAATGCCGGTTGAGGTGAGTAGCTTGAGCCAGTCCAGTCTACTCCACGCCTCTAACTGGACTGCACCGGACCACGTGTGTTGCTCTAATAAGTGTTCAAGTGCCAGTGCTGTTATTCGTTGAGTTTCGGTAAGTTGTGTTCGGAGATGCGTGTGACATTAAGCTTTACGATCGGAAGGAATCCTGAGGAATAATTCGCCCCAACTTCCGCGTTCCTCAAACAAAAGTGAGTAGTTAAGATAGTGTGGCCTCTAAGTATTAGAAAAGTACAATTAGAATGAATACGTCAAGTAGCATTCTATTTAGAAAAAATTCTCACTCTCGCTGTCTTATGAAGTGTTCTGGCTTTGCTAGCTTTTAAATTATCTCACATGCTTAAAATTTAGATAAATAAAATAGCTACCAAAGAACTGAAAACTAGTGTAATTAATTTTCGCAAGACTGTGGAATTCGAAGTTGAAGGACTAGTTACACAGAAATTATAGGTATTACTGATAAATACAAAGTTAGACACCCATTATAGCTTTGCACAGAACGAACATCTTATGCGTTACAATCACACAACTTTCTCACCCCCGTGTAGTTATTATTTTCATAGTTGTTATACAAGTTGTACATTAAAATGCTTGTTTTCTGCGTACTTGCATTTCAACACAGTGTTGACAGAAATGGTCTTAATGCATATTTTGTTGCAATTACATGCAGGAGCATGCAGGGGGTAAGAGCGGCATTTAAATTTAGAAAGCAGATCACAATATGACAGGGAATTATTTACATTTTATTTGTCATGTAAATATCTTAAACATATATTTTTAAAAAATCCTTGGTCAATTTTGAGAAAATAAAGTTAAATATATTTATTTTGTAAAGGGTGGTTTGGAATGGGTAATTTTCTTGAAAATATTTGAATTACATCTTTGGATGATCACGTTTGGTATTTACATGACTTTTGTTTTAGAGCTATGCTGTTGACACGCACGCACACCTACACACACAGACACGCGCGCGCAGCTTTTCCTAAAAAATGTTTCTACCTGAAACCATCCCCCCCCCAAAAAAAAATTGTAAACAAAGTTTTGTGTGTGTGTGTGTGTGTGTGTGTGTGTGTGTGTGTGTGTGTGTGTGTGTGTGTGTGTGTCTGTGTGTGTGTGTGTGTGTGTGTGTGTGTGTGTGTGTGTGTGTGTGTGTGTGTGTGTGTGTGTGTGTGTGTGTCTATCCGTCAGTGAACAACATAACTGAAACATAGAAAGTTGAGTAAAATCTAAACTTGGAATTTAAGTTCATCTTCCAAGCGTGCAACATGAGTTTCGAGAAAATACCCCACCCCAAACTACCCTTTACATGGAACAGTTTTCAAAAATTTTTATTTTATTATAAGGATTTTTATTAAAAATCCATATGCTTAAGATATTTTTATGACAATTGAAATGTACATGTTGAATTATCTTGGTATAGTCTCATAAGTCCTTTTAATTTTGTGTGACTTTGAATAAGTGGTAAAGCGTAAGAGATAGACAAAATCTTAATACACAAAAATGTAGACTTTCGTTAAAGCACAAAATTTATTTTTATCCAATGAATCTCTTTGTGGAGCAAACCATTTCCGAAATATTCCTTGTTATTGGCTCGAATTTTCCAATATTTCTACTTTTCTCAAATAGAAATGCCTTTTCTATCTCTTGGGCATGGAATTTCAAAGCCATCACATAGCAGTCAGTTCTTAAAAGGATATGGATATTGCGTAAAGCCTACTGTATCCCCATATTCATCTTGCACCTACAAGAAAATTAGCAATACGATAATGTATGCAAATGTTTATCTCGATTAACATTAAGTAAATATAGGAATAAGCGTTTATCAGAATAGTTTTTACAAGAGTAGAGAAAGTCATGTGAGTGCAACATTTCGGAATTTTTCCCCGGGAGGTTTAAAACATGTATTTCCGGCCAACTCTCCACATGAAAATTTTGGGTGGAATGCAATACTTTCTCTTGTTACTGGTTATATATTAAAAGAAGTAAAAACGATAGTGCATAGAGAATGTCATGCGAATGTCGCATCAGAATATTTTATTCAAGTTGTACATTTTAAGGAGACATGTACTTTTCCGTTAGTAAGGTTTTGTCTATCTTCCTTGTGTTTTCCCATTCATACGAGGTACAAAATGCAATCAGAGCGAAGAATTGTTCGAGCTATTCACAGCAAGTTCAAGTTATACATTATTTTTCTCGTGCAACTGTTTAAAAATATTACATTTTAATACGAAGCGTTATAACCATTT
Source organism: Tenodera sinensis (assembly GCA_030765045.1). Lineage (NCBI taxonomy): Eukaryota > Metazoa > Arthropoda > Insecta > Mantodea > Mantidae > Tenodera > Tenodera sinensis. The sequence goes on from CM060962.1 coordinate 163,739,449, forward strand.
ATGAAAAAATAAAACAACAAAAATATCACATGTAATGAATTGTTTGAAATGAGTAGAATTAAGAGCAAAATGCTGTTTATCTTCGTTAAACGGCGTTTTATTTAAGTATGAAATCTGGTATTTGTGTGGCTAACGTTTTTGAATGATGCTGTTTACCCACATAGGTGCCTGCGAGCGCACTTAAACAGTACAATTAAGGCCATTTTCAGAACCAAATGCTTTCTTTTTGATCAGAACGAACACGATTGAACTGTTAACGCCTCAAACGTCCATTTTATTGTATAACTAGACCTCGAATTTTAGGTAAAAACCTATTTTTTTCTGTCATGATATAAGGAACATAAAAGTTGTGTATATACTAATGATGGAAATATATGTTCGAAAATGGTGGTCCTATACAATCTAAAAATAACTAATTTCACGTTAAAACCTATTTTTATCTAATTCTACATTTTCAATTTCTTCATTTGGTAACACGGAAATTCTGTGTAAGCCTGTATGCTAGTCATGCCTTGACAACAATCACAGTGAACAATTCATAATATGGAGGACAAGAAGAGCATTGTTTTGAAACTGGTGGAGGATGCAGTGAGCAGGTAAAGAGCTTCTACACGACCCAACAATTGTCCATGCTACTGCATTCATAAAATCGCACGATGTATTTCTAGTCCTCACTATTAATACTTTAGAGCCTTCTGTCAAACAGGTCTACACGCAACTGGGATTGATAGAAGAGGTGGCAGAAAAAATCAACTTGGTTCCTCGTTATGTTGGTGAAAAAGTTCCTGAAATACTCAAATCAGTGGTTCAAACAAACCCAGAACTGACAGTTCTCCGCACAGTGGCTGACATCTTGTCTGGCAAAACACCTGAATACATGAAAGTGATGTTCCCTTGCCTCTAATACCAACATTTAAATATGCTCCGGTGACATCAGTTGATACAGAACGCTCATTTTCATCTTATAAGGTGGTGTTATCTGACAAGCGATCCAGTTTCTCAATGACAAACTTAGAAAAGTTGTTAGTTCTTTACGGAGACTCTAATTATGGACATATACAATAAAGACAGTCAAATGTTTAGGCTAATTCGTCATGGGAAATACAATTTTTGCAATTTTAGAACCCTTAAGTTGCGATAGAACCTATTTTAGGTAACTAATTTATGATTTTTGGGAACTAAAAGTCTGATTTCTATTTATAAGCTATGTTTTACAGAGAACACTTTAAAATGCTCACATTTCCTGTAAAATACCTCAGTTAATGTGCGGTAATGATACCTTGGCTACAAAGTAGTACTTACACATTTAAGCTACATCGTTATATAAGTGATGCTTTGGCACATTTCATCACTTAGCCACAGAGGCAATTTTTATTGTATTTATATACTCTTTAAAATATTTTTTTTTTTTTTTTGAACGACGATGTCAATTGCCAGGATTATATCAGTGCCACCTGTGTGCTGAAATTTCGTCCCGCTGGAGTTCTTTTACATACCAATAAATCTACCACGTGGGGCTGTTACTTTTAAGCACACTTAAGACCAGGGATGTGCAACCTTCTCTCTTTAGAGACGCTTACGTAATGAGTGGCTATATTCCACTTCACTCCTTTAGTTGGAGCATGTCCCAGTAACGGACATAAACAGGTCGTATCTAAACAATACCTAGAATTTTCTGGGAACGTTTTCAGAAGACCCCTCCATTCTGGGTGATGTTTGCAGAAATGGTGAACAGTTAGAACCAGACAAAGCTCACTAAATAAAAAACATGGATCTCGTTAAAACACACAATCAATACAAATACTTCGATTTTCTTTTGAGTAAGCCATTTCCGAGATATTCCTTATTATTTGTTTGGACTTGTCAATACTTATACTTTTCTCAAATAGCAATAAGTTGCTCGTCTTTTTATGTCTTGGCCTTGCAAAGAGAACGGAATTTCAAAGCCATTGCATAGCAACTAGCTCTTAAAACATTTCACTACCGCTTAAAGCCTACTGTATTCCTATACAAGAAAATTAGCAATGAGATACTTTCTGAAAATGCTTATGTCGATTAAAATGAAGCAGATAGAGAAATAAGCAGTCGCAAGAATAGTTTGTATAAGAATGAGTGTAGCTCTACATTTATTTGCGAACAGGGTTTCTCCAAAGTGAACTATATTAAAAGTCTGTATAGCAATAACTTACGCGACGATCACTTGTATCTTCTAAGCCTATGCACTTCGAGTTTGTAGCCAAACAACTTCTTAAGCATAAGCAGTACCAAAGAAGTCACTAATGCACAGAGGTTTATCGCATAAGATTTGAAAGTGCTTTGGTAAATTAAACGCGACGTACATGTAACCAACCCGCCACTGCAACTCAATACACGGCAGGGGGTTTAAGAGTGTTAAGGGAAGTAAACTCAACCTCCCCTCCTTTGCAAATGTTAGACATCGCTGCTTAAGACGGTCGATCTGAACCGGCTGTGAACCCGCGACCTTGGGATCAGTAAGTCAGTACTTCAGCAACTGAGTCAGCTAGACCAGGACTAGGCAACTGGTGCTTACTGAGCGCAGCCTACACTGTTAACTGTATGTCTAGTAAGTGAAACAAATGAAGGTCGCTCAAGGTATCCCATGGGTCACCCAGGCCTGACCTAGACCGATGTGTATATTACATGCTCTCTAGTTGTATATGTGCTATAAATATAAAAGCGGAAAATCTAATATTACATTCGCACGTCTTTCGCTACACATTATCGTGTATTTTGATATAGTTTCTACAGATGATTCTTACTAAAGCTTATTTTCCTATCTATTTTATGTTTATCGAAATAAATCTTCGTAGACATACATTCATTGTATATTTCGTTGTAGGTACAGCCATGGAAAAAGTGATTGAGCGCATTAGGAGAGCAGAATATTTCTAAGTCCCATGTGTTGTGGCGCGGTTAACACAAGTCGATATTTCCAGCATGCAGCTGAATTTATTAATTTATATTTATTAATAGGCTATGTCCGACAGACGATAACGTATGGAACAGAAACTACCAATAAACCCAGCTTTATGTAGGAAATATAGACTTGTGGAAACCATGCTGCAACACTATGTGAGATTTAGAAATATTCTGCTCTCCTAATGCGCTCAAACACTTTTTCCATGGCTGTACAAGAGGGAATAAGCTATTTGAAATGAAGTGTTTTAAACAGATCTACACTTTTTGCTATGTACATTGTCTATGTCTTATAGTTCATTCATTATACACAATTATGCAGAACTCCTTTCGTGTGAACAGAACTTCACACTTCACTTCAGAGAATCCAAGATATACGTTTTTTTCATTGCAAATATCTCAAAAATGCGACATTTTAAGCAAAATCGTTGCTGGTATCTTTTAGAAGATGAAAAATATCAAAACGTTTATTTTTGGAAGACTCTGAACTTAAATACCAAGTACCCTTTTGGAAGTACCGTATTCACAGATACACACACACACACACACACACACACACACACACACACACACACACACACACACACACACACACACACACACACACACACACACACACACACACACACACACACACACAACGCGCGTACCTTTTTCTAAAAATGCTTTTATTTTTGGATTCAGGGATCTCAAAACACATATTTCCGGTAAAATCTTGACATCGAGGTTACAATACTTCCCCTACTTACTAGGGGCTCTAATGACCTAGCTGTCGACGGGCCCTTAAACCCTACTCACTCACTCACCCCTACTTACTACACGTAGCAGAGAAAGTGAAAATACTTTTCCTTAGGTGAGGGTGGCCTTACAATATAATATATTTCGTGCGAAATATCTGTATCAAACTTACAATACTTCCTCCTCTTAGTGTAGGTAACTACGTAGTAAAAGTAACAAGTCATTTCCTGATGGGTGAAAAGCTGTAGCGATTTGAGACGTCATATCAAACAACAATAAAGATTGCTTGTCCTCCAAGATGCGTTTTATTAAAATGATCGCTGATTACATACGGTAATGTTTTAAGGAATTATTTCGACAGGTGCATAGAAAAAAATCCATATAGGTATAAGCACAAATCAATTTTTAATTTCTTTGCTAGTTAACCTATAAGTGCGTCACAGGAAATATTGCATTTCGTCTAAAAGTTCCATGTTGAAATTTCCCCGAAAGTACATGTATTGAAGCCCTCTGAATAAATAGAAAAAACATTTTTAGAAAAACCTTTATGCGTGTGTGAGAGACAGTGGGGGAGTGAGTGAGTGAGTGAGAGAGAGAGACAGAGAGAGAGAGAGGAAACAAGATAACCGAAACACAAGTCGGATAAATACCAAACTTGAAATCTAAGCACATTATCTTCCAATGTGACACCAAGATTTTAAACAAAATTCCCACACTCCTAACTACCCTTTACAAGAAAGCAATTTCCACATTTTTAAATACCTCAAAATGCTTATACAGATTTTATTATTAAAATATCAAATCTTTAACATAATTAGATGATAAATAAAACGTAGGTATATCTTGAATATTCAAGAAATAGAGTATGAAGTACTTTTCACTTGGATGGGATTTTGCATACTTTTATTTAACGGGTAAAACATAAAAGATAGACAAAAATACTATAACAAAAATGCAGACATAAAGTATTTCAAACACACAACTTATTTCAAATAACTCTTTTTTTGTGGCAACCATTTCCGAGGCAACCGTTGCTGTTGAGTTGTTAATACTTATGTCACTTTTTACTTTCTACGTATAGAAGTAAGGGAGGTATTGTATTTGATACAAAATTTCCATGTCGAGATTTCACCGGAAATATGTTCTGAGACCCCCTGAATTAAAAAAAAAAAAAAAAAAAAAAAAAAAAAAAAAAAACCATTTCTGGAAAAAGGTCCGCGCGCGCGCGTCTGCCTGTGAACAGCATAACTCAAAAACAAAACGTCGGTTAAAAACCAAGTTGGTATTTAAGTTTATTATCTTTTAAGGATGCGACACGAAGATTTTGAAGAAAATTGCTCTACACTAAATTACCCTTTGCATGGAAAATTTTTCGAAAATTTCGATTTTTTCAGAAATGGCTTTAACGATTTTGATTAAAATGTTTTGTTTAAGATATTTTTATGGCATAGGAAATGTAAATTTTGAATTTTCTGGCTATAGCCCATGTAGTCCTATTTACTCTTGATTACTTTTGCATAGCTGGTAAACCGCAACAGATAGACCAAACCTTACTCTACAAAAATGCAGATGTTAAAACACAAGTTATGTCCAAATGCAATTTTTTTTTTAAATTGTGGAGTGAATCATTTCGGAGATATTCCTTATTATTTGTGTGAGTTTTGCAGTATTATACTTTCCTCAAATGGAAGGTCGTTATTTACTCTTTTGTCTCTTGGCCCTGCAAAGTAAACGGAAGTTCAAAGCCTTCATATAGCGACCAGCTTTAAAAGATTTGACTATCGCTCAAGGTCTACTGTACTCCCATATTCCCCTTGCATTTACAAGAAAATTAGCAATAAGGCAATTTCTGCACATGTTTATGTCAACAAACATGAAGAGGATAGAGGAATAAGAGTTTGTAAGAGTATTTAGTACAAAAGTAGAGAAAGTCATGTGAGTGCAACACAGATATTTTTAATTGCTGTCCCTTTTCAGTTGTTTGTTATGATATGGAAAGGGTATGAATTTTCTAGACCAGCATAGAGCGACCCGTGTTTAAACATCCAACTATCGATTCGGTTTCTTCTATCTCCCTTGCACCTTCAAAGAAATGTACAGTGATTCTATTTCGGCAAAGGTTTATCTCGATTAACGCAGAATAGATAGAAAAGTAATCTTTCGTGAGAATAGTTTGTAGAAACGATATACAACTCAATAAATAGTGTGTAGAAAAATCATTTGATGACTTCGTTTGACTGACTTTAACATCTAGGTGTAATCGTGACGGTTCGGTAAGACAGATGGCAACAGTTGCGTAGATACCTTCTGTGCAATCTGTCATTTTATTGCGAGGTGAACTTTTATAACAGTGTGATTCTGGCTACGTAAATGCACTCAGTGTGATGCTGGACAAATAGTCGAGTGAGGATTACCCTTTCTGGTTGGATAATTTGTTGATTATGGTATTAGTTGCCTTTCTGCACCTTATTTCTTATATTCTGAGGTTGGAATGTAAACCAGATTGAATGTCCAATTTACCTGGCGACGGAGAGTAACTTCAGAAAGAACTTCCAGGTTGGCCGGTACAAAGGAGTGGAATCCACACACTTCCCGAATGCGAGCCACAGTCACTAACCCTTGGTACTGCAGAATCCCGATAACTACTCAGGATAACTCGATATTCCCTTTAACTTGACGGCTTTTTACATTTTAAACCTCTTTTTATTTTTTAACGTTAAACTTGACTGTAATAATTTCTATTATCTACTATACGCTATGAATAGTATAGGTAGATTTTAATTAGTATGTATACGTATACAACCTACCGCATTCTCCCTCACAGTGACAAAAGGTCTGACTGCGTATTGACTTTCGATATCTAGTCACAACATATGGAGCCGGCAGACCATTGTCACTAAACCAAACCCTTGCCAGCAATAATGTGGATACATAGCACAAACATTTGCTAGGAAGGTTTGAAGATTTATTGCTTTTCCCAGTACAAAGGCATGTTTTAGACGTGGCGAATGGCGCAGTGGTTTATGATCGAGTTCACTTTTGTATTTATAAGACCATAGGGCTGTCGGGTTATCCTTCCGACTTTCGTGTAGTATTGTGCTTTGTGTGCATAGATAAGCCCATAACTACAATGTTATATTAATACAATGTTATGTTCTACATATCCAGCCATAACATTAACAAACCACCCCCCCCCTAAAAAAAATACAAATATAAAAAAAATTACGAACGACGTGGGATTTGAACCTAGGAAGTTAGTAGTTAAATGCCCTCTCAACCTCTCGGCCACCATAACATAATTTGTTTTCACTACTCGTAAGTTAACTATTGTGTTATCAGTCACAGACCATTATACAATTCTTTCGTGTGCGTTGTGAACACAGCTTTTACGAAGATACACGAAGCTCTACGATCGACACCTAAAATCTGGAGATGACGTTTCTTTTTTTCTTTTCTTTTTTTTTTTTTTTTCTTTTGTCCACGGGTGTACATATAACTTGGAACTGCCCTCTTTGCAATGAATGATGTTTTGAGCCGCAAATGTTAATATATGTAAGTACGTAATGGTCCCATCTTTCTTTTGTAACCCTATACAGGTGGAAGGGAAGTCATTACATTAATTTAAACCAGTGACAGATCTCGGTATTTGGAACACTTTTTGTATCTTACATTTTTGTATCTGACCATTTCCTACGGAGATATGTTAGTTTTATCGAAGACAAGCTGGCAACAATGCAGGTTTCACTTCCACTAGGCAGTACATAAACAAACATGCGTCACAGAGCCGCGCGGCTCGTGAGTGTAAACATAAGAAATACCGTGTCTGCTACGTCGTAATAAATAAGTACATTTGAATTCTCCAGTAACGTATACTGTAACCTAAACTCACAACCTAAGGATCTTGTTTATTATTTCCTTAAACATCAAACTTAAATCGTTTTGTAGCTGATACTGCTGTCATTTAGTAAACCAAACCATTTATCTGACTTATAAACACAAAGGTACATTTGCAGCCTCTTACAAAGTGTACCAAATGATATTTTTAAAGTGACAGCACAAGAATAAGCAATGAACCAAATGGTTCACCCACTTCACAAGTATTGTTCAAAATGTCCATCATTTGCGCACCTGCAAGCCTCACAGCTTTTTAACCAATTACGTCGTACTCTAACGAAAACACCCTCGTTGTTGCTATTTCTTCCGCAGCCAGATAAATGCATTCTCTCAAAGATTCGAGGGCAGTAGTTGCTGTTTTGTAGATCCTGCTTTTCACGTCTCCCCAGAAGAAAAAACACAGAAGATTCATATTGGGTGGAAGGGAATAATTTAAACCAGTGGTAGATCTCGGTATTTGGAGCACATTTTGTATCTTACATTTTTGTCTCTGGCCATTTCCTACGGAGATCGTTTTATCGAAAACAAGCTGCCGACACTACACACTGTGTATGTCTCACTGGTTCAGTACATAAACAAACACGGTCACTACTGCTACCACGCCTCTCCTGAACGTCTCCTTCTATGTTTACTGTACGAACGTAGGCCAATCACAACCGTACCTGCCAAAACATAAGGGGAAAGTGAAAGTGTTCGACCTGTTTACATACGGAAACCAGGTTAATTCCCTGACCAACCTCAACGCAACGTTGTCGACATGGCTCGCATCTCAAAAAGCCGTTTGGAATATTCCTTCGCGTCTTTTAGGTGATTAATTATTTCGAAACTTATGTGATGTCCCATAATTACTACCGAAGCTATATCAGAAATAAGTTACTTTACGTCTCTGACATGTAACAAACTTTTATCTTCGTACATTCTTGTGGAATTACGCATACAATTTGGAACAAAAACCATTTATTTTTTCGAAGTCGGCTGATCAAAGAACAAAATGCCATTAGACTTTTATGTTTGTAATGCTTCTATGAAGCACATATTAGAAGAAATGTAATTACTTCCCTTCCATCCTGTATACAAAGGCATACTAGGGGGGGGGGGGGGGGGACTCAGGTGGGCTCAAGCCCTCTCCTAGCATGGGCGTGTATTTCAGGGAAGCAAGAAGAGTGCTTATGCTTAAATTGTTATTTATTATGCTTATTTTCATTTAAGTCACAATTCTGCTTAGCGATTCCATTTTCAAATAACACTCAGAAATTGATATACAGAAGACACTTTTGCAAGTAGTTTATTGGAGCCCCAACAGATGGCATGGAGTTTGCTGATGATCGATATTTACACACAGTTATATTGTCTCATTTTGCGGCAGCAAGGTAATTTCTTGCTTGTTACCTCCCTGTGGGTAGTCCAGGTTACTGTTGTGAGAGCTTAGGAGAGAAAGTCAAGTCAATTTATGTTTATGTGATGTTGCAGATGTTGCTAATGAAATGTTTGTATGGCAAGTTTCATTTCTAAAGACAGAATTGCACATGTTTTGGTAATTAGGAATAACACTTGCTGGAAACAATTTTGAAACTACAAACTGCTTGTGCAGGAACGTGCATGCAGTGGGGAGTTGTGGTAGTGGTTCCAGGTTTCTCTTCATTTACATGTGCAAAGAAGAACGAGATCGTCGAAAACCGTAGGGAAACTTCAACATTAGAATATTTGGAAACAAAAATAAAAGTTAAGTGAGATTTTGATAAATATATTTATGTCGTAGAATAGCTTACAGTTCGTAAAAGTAGAACCAAATTATTTTGTTGGCCATATACCATAGATTGTCACCACTCGCCACTGACTCACACATGATCTAAAGCCTAAACAGTAATATCGGAACACTGCAGTGTCATTTTGGTTTTATGTGATTCTCTAATACTTACAAGTTTAGTGTACTTTATCGTACATGTTAATAGTATTTTATGAACAATATTTTAGTTAATCTTTGAGGGGATAAACGAACAAATGTCATATAATTGGCCATGCGAAAAGCATGGATTTTCTAGATCCAGCCTACAAATTGACATTGTTTGGCCTTGTGACTTAATAATAGTCATTGCGAATGCCAAGCGAATTGGTAATTGCAAACGTTTGAATAGAATAGTCGAGTCTGAAGGAATCATTGGGATCCGTGATGAAACAACTTCACCTTGAAATTTTCCGTTTAAAATAGTAGCTTCAAGAACATTGCCCGTGATTTTATGACCAATCGTGTACCATTGCATAGCTCTGGTGCATTCAAATTTCGAAGCAAAATTATTGTTGAACCAATCGTCAATCGTAAGTTATGTGGGCATTCCAGGTCAATCCAGTGAATTCAAGAATTCAACAGGATAGTTGACAACTTCCTCAGGATCTGCAACAGTGTCGATGGATTTGAATGACACTTCATTGCCAGGCAATGATTGTTGTATTTTAAAATTAATTGCGTCAACATCTATATTTTTTGCGGCCAAAATAACTCACTCACGTAGCCACGCATGATTAGTGTAATTAGCTTATAAATTTGGGAATATAATTTCAATCAAAGATTTGTATCCACCATGTTGTAAAAATTATCTGGGAGTTGGATTGCGTTTTAATGCAATTTAAAACTTCCTTTGCCAATATTGGGCAATTGTTCGGATAATGCCAATGTCAATGGATCATTTTGAATTTGAAGACGTATATTTATGTAAGGCATAATTTACCGACACTTCGCCATAGGTATGACTCTTTCAAACATGCGCTAATTTCGTCCACATATATCTATAGCACACAGAATGACCGGCAATATCTGTCTGAAATCACCGGACAGCAGCAGTAGAGCACCACCGAAAGGCCAGGTATTATTGTTGAGACCTTTCAGTGTTCTTCCGAGATCTTTAAGTGAATGCTTGTGGTCCATAGTGCATTCATTCCAGATAATAAGCACTTTCTCAAAATGCCAGACATGTCTGAATGCTCCTTTATATTACACATTGCGTCTGGATTTCTGTGAATGTTCAATGGCAACTTGAGTGCTGAATGCTCAGTCCGCCCACCATCAAGCAAGATTGCTACAATGCCTGTTGAAGCAATTGCCAACGCAAAACGGTTATGTGATCTAATATGCGCAAGTATAAGTGAGATGCGGAATGTTTTGCCAGTGTCACTTGGTGCGTCCCAAAAATAAAATATTAAAAAAAGAAAAAAAGAATCGCGTTGTGCTGCAATTGACAAATCAATTTGGTCATATATATTCTTTTGCTCAGCAGTGACCAGTTGCTTATTATTGGCAAAAAAGTAGCCAAAAGTGTCGCATCGAACTGTTTTTGGCACTGAACGTCGCTCTTAATGATTTATGCTGGTGGGCGGTAGGCGATGGCATGCCGAAACGAACAGTGAAGTATTCGAAACGAGAGCACAAATATCCTCAACCTTTGTTAACGCCTCGTTATATATTTCCGGCGATGTACGATCCGTTATAAGCTGTTTTCTGTAGTTTAATACAGTATCAACTTTTCACTGTAAAAGGAAAAAAAAAAAAAAAAATCAAAACATCGCTAATACCGCCAAATTGCGCTTCTCTTTTCGGTTAGAAGTCGCCATTGCGCATGCACTGTAGCGGGAAGATGGCCATGTTTGTTGTATTTACGTGATTATATTACTGTATAAGAAAACGTAATACGTAGGCTCTAGCACAGTTTGCACATGTGTGTTCTTCAATTACGCTTTAAAATCTTATTTCAATAAATAATAATATATGGATTTTGTAGGTTAAGCTGATTGTATTATAATGCACGTGTATACATCGTTGGGATTCATGAAAAATCATGTAAAATGCTCACCTCTATACTGCACCTTACATTGCACAATGTGTAGGTATGTTTTAATTACACTTTAACACCTTCCTTCAATAAATATTAATATATTACATTTGTAGGTTAAGCTTATTGTTATGGGATGCAATTGTATACTTCATTGGAATGCAAAATACTCACTTCAATACTGTACCTTACATATTTGCGCGATGTATATTTGTTAATTGCACTTTAAATTACTTGTTCTCTATACACGTACACTTCTAATGTGATATTAACGCTTCACAAAATGTTGATGGCAGCACCAAATGATGGACATTCTACAACGCGATCGCAGCGCTCCGTGACACATCCAATTGCGAAGCTAAACTCTCCAAAGACTAACAACACATTAATTAATTAAAAAGAACATGTTCTACATGGTCAAGTTATGAATCGAAACCATTCTCGAATCACGTTTATCGTACTCACATGACTTTCTCTAATCTTGTACTAACCGTTCTTTTTTTTAAACCCCGGCGCGACAGCCCACGAAGGGCCAAGGCCTACCGCTCAGCCGCTGCGTCCCCCACCTCTGCCCACTACAGGCGTCATTGGTGAGGTGCAGTACTGGAGGGTGGGACGTGGTCAGCGCCCCGAGCCCTCCCGGCCAGTTATGCGGTCTTCTAGACCTGGGGCCGCTGCTTCTCCATCAAGTAGCTCCTCAATTGGTCCCCCCGGGACCTAACGAGGCTGAGTGCACCCCGTACCAGACCTCCCTGAGGGGATAAAATCCTCATGCTGGTAGCGGGGATCGAACCACTAACCGTTCTTACAAACTCGGAATCTATGTTCATGTTACTTGAGATAAACATGTGCAGAAATTATTTTATTGGACATTTACTTGTAGGCGCAAAGGGAATATGAGAATACAGTAGGCTTTGAGCAATAGGCAAATCTTTTAAAGCTTTCAAATTCCATTCTCTTTGCACGGCTAACATAAAAAACGAATAACAATGTTCCATTTTACAAAAGTTCAGGTTTATAAAACACACAAAAATAACAAGGAACATCTCCGAAATGGCTTACTGTAACAGAACATTTATTTGGACATAAACTGTGTGTTTTAGCAATATCTACTTTTTTGTACAGTAAGTTTTGGTCTATCTCTTAGGGTTAACCAGTTATGCAAAAGTGATCCAGAGTAAACAAGACTACATAGGCTATAGCTAGTAAATTCAGAATATACATTTCATTTGTTGTAAAAACATCTTAAACATATGGCATTTTAATCAAAATCATTAGAGCCATTTTTGAGAAAATCAAAATTTCCGAAAAATGTTCCATGTAAAGGGTAGTTTAGGGTGGAGGAATTATCTTTAAAATTTTCGTGTCGCTTCCTTAAAAGATGTTAAACTTAAATACCAACTTTGATTTTTAAACGACTTTTCGACTTTGAGTTATGCTGTCCACAGACTGACACACACACACACACACACACACACACACACACACACACACACACACACACACACACACACACACACACACACAAACACACACACACACGCACACACACAACACACACAGATCTTTTTTAAAAATGCTTTTTTACTCAGGGAGCCTGGAAACATATTTCTGGTGAAATCTCGACATCAAATTTTTGTGTGGAATACAATACTTCCTTTACTTACTATACGTAGTAGAGAAAGTAAAAACGAGAATTTGGCTGAAAATGTAGTTTTAGGCACTAATAAACAGAATAAGCACAAAGGTATGAAATAGGCATTTATAGGCGCTGTAAAACTAAGAATTTCGATGTATAATTGTAGGAAACGTGCTTATAACTTAAACGCCTAAGTTTGTGAACAAAGGAATAAAATAGGCAAATAATTCAAAACCCACTCCCTAGTAATAAAAATATATTGTTAGACTGATTTTGTACACTGTTTTTCCCGCTATGTTCTGTAATATACGATCCAAGCCCCGCTTGCATTGTACAAAGGGATAAACAATGCTGCCATCTAGCGACCTTGGGCCATATGTAGGTACTCTGCTATCTGCGTGCAGGGGGCTTAAATGCATCAACATCAGATGGCAGGACAAGGTATAGTTTGCTAGGTTTTGAAAAAAGAAGCTGGAATACACCAAGTATTAAGTAATATCACCAAAATTATACATTTTATAATCGAATTTTCATTCATCCAAAGAGTGGTAATCTTGTATAGGTACTTATAATTGTCATTATTTTGTAAATTATAAGTGAATATATCTATGATGTTTATCCTGAATCAATGTGCATTAAACTATAAGTCCCCTAAAGGACTGGAAGCAAATTCGTAAAGCAGTTTGGCATTAATACACCTTTCACCTACTTCAAATGGTGGTCTATATTTTTGAAGAGTTGATGGTAAAATCAATCTGTGTAGAGAAAATAACCTTAGCTTTTAGCTTGTGTAATTTAACTAGTGATGGGCAGAATCGAATTCTTTCAAGAATCGAATACTCTGTATTCGAATACTTTAAAGAATCAAATGTTTCATTCGAATGCAAGTTCTCGGATACTGCCACTCACTAGTAGTAGTGAACTAATCGAAATCTCTTGCGTTCGAATGCAAGTTCTCGGATACTGTCACAATCGAAATCTCTTGCATTCGAATGCAAGTTCTCGGATACTACGATATTGTCACTAGAGCAATGCTATTCAGTTCTCGCCATGGTTGTTCTCGAATAAAGCATCAAAATGATCCACGAAAATACAACTTTTGTCCCAATGTTAAATGCACGTAGAGGCGTAAATTAACAATTTTTATCGTGACTTATGGGCAATGCACTTTCAATCATTAAAATAACTAAATTCACATTTTTTGGTGACAACTAATTTATTCTCACATTTTTGCAAACTACCCAGATGTTGGTAAAAAAGAAAGAAAGAAAGAAAGAAAGGAAGGAAGGAAGGAAGGAAGGAAGGAAGGAAGGGTGGGAGGGAGGGAGGAGGGGAGGGAGGCAGGGAGGGAGGAGGGGAGGGAGGCAGGGAGGGAAAGAGGGAGGAAGGAAGGAAGGAAAGACGGAAGGAAGGAACAAGGAAAAGAAACCTGCTCGAATGTGATACAAGTTGCTGGAATACAAAGGTATTTTAAGTAAAGTTCAATATGCCATTAATTTGGATTAAAATATTATTTATTAAAGGTTTAGGAATACAGCATAGTGATTAGTAAGTTGATTCCTATGTCAACAAAACTATATCAAGAGTTAAGATTGCAATATGAATCTGTATACATAAAAATAGATGTTGGTGTGTATGAAGTTGATAAACTCCAATACTGGTTAGCCGATCACCATGGAAATTGGCGCATAGTTTTTTTTTTCTCTTTCCACGGAGAAGATTTTTATGGTACCCATGTTACTATGCACCGTATTACGTTCCCATTGTTTTCTATACTCGCTTTTCTTTTACGTAACACATTAACATGTTATCTACTTGCCCATCAACATACAATTCATACAATATTGGTTATGTTTGAGAAAGAAAGAGAACGTATTACATGCACATGCTTTTCTCTACTCAGTTTTCTTTTACGAGGCACAATCACATTTGCTTCTCTACTTTCTCTACCAAAACAAAACCATGCAATATTCTTTATGTTTGAAAAAGAAAGGCAACGTATTACATTCACATGGTTTTCTATACTCACTTTTCTTTTACGAGACACAATCACATTTGTTTCTCCACTTCTCTTCCAAAAAAGATCATACAATGTTCTTTATGTTTGAAAAAGGAAAACAAAGTATTATATTCACAAGATATTCTCTATTCACTTTTCTTTTACGACACACAATCACATTTGTTTCTCCCCTCCCACTTCCGAAAATAATTCATACTGTTTTCTTCATTGTAAAAATACTACAAGTATATAGGCATTTTCAAATCGTGGAAATATAAACACTTTCTTAGAAATGGAGCTTATCATACTACCTACTAAATGTATACATGAAACTACATATATTTGAATGTCACTGTAATTATTAGCATTGTTCAAATTTTTTCGATTATTTTAGGGATGGTAATGACAGTGGTTAGGTATATTTAAGAACCTCTTGTTACGTCCCATATAATCACTCATGATCGGTGAATGTGATCTAATAATTATAATCATTTGTCTGGAGTACCGACATATTTAATCATGCTCACTTGTATTAACTGCACAGAAAATGTTCACTATGTTAGCCAACACTTTAGGATTACAGCACGCTTAAGGAACTGTTGTTTTAGAAAACGTAGGGAAACAAATCTTACGTGAAATAGCTATTCAATAAAATAATCCTGTCCACATTCTTTGATGACAATCTATTTCTTCTCACGTTTGCTAGCTGGCCAGTTTTTGAAGAAACCCGTTCAGATGGGACAGAAGTTGCTGGGATACACAGATATTTTAAATAGAGTTCGTACAATTCTGGAAACATGTTTCTATGACGTTTCCAAAATTCGAGTGGTTTTTTCGTTCTTTCCAGATATTGCATTTCTACATACTGTCGTAGCATTAAGGTCACTGTAGTAGTTGGTGTCACAGTAGTTTTAGCAGTTGCTACCTTGCTATCAGAGTATCCACAAGGAATCCCTCTTTTCTCTAGTATCTGGCAAAGGAACGGCAGGAGTTGCCCCTTCTTCTGGTTCTCGTTTAACCACTGCTGTTAGTTCTTAAGCTATCCATTTCTGAGCATTAACAGCATTTTCTTCCAGACCAAATGCCATCTTCTTCAATCTGGGATCCAGAAATGTGGTTTTTACTGCTATTTTATTCGTTTCAAATGCACCCAGTCGTCTTGCAACCACATCTACTAATGTGCTCTTAAGAAGCTCTCCCGTAACTGTTTCGGGTATTTTACTTCTGAGCGTGTACTGAAGGCACCTAACTAAGGGAATTACAAGGGAAATTAATGGGTAATTCTCTCCAGGTAATTCTGTTGTCATTTTCTCCAAGGATTTGAGAATGGGTATGCAGTCAGCAAGTATCTTCCAGTCCTCTGCTTCCAAATTGGGCGGTGCCTTTGGAAGGTTGGCTAAAGAAACTGTAAGAGGGTCCTTAAGTTGTGCTAATCGCTCAATCATTATGAGAGTTGAGTTCCACCTCGTAGGCACGTCCTGTTTTATGTTGAGTATAGGCAGTCCCATCTGTGCTTAAAATTCATGAAGTTTGGCGTTTGCAGCGTCACTATGTTTGAAGTGGCCCACCAAAGTCCTGCATTTTGTAAGTACGGTTCCCAGCTTCTCATTTTTGCTGATGGCTTCACTGACACTCAGATTTAACGTATGTGCTACACAGGGATGATGAAACTTTCGCAAATGTTCATTAATAGCGTTTTTCATGTTGGCTGCATTGTCTGACACTACAGTGATAATATTATTTGAAATATTAAATTCCTCAAATATTGCGCTTGGAGATGCTGCAATATTTACTCCTGTGTGAGGATGACTAAGCTCCCTAGTTGCCAGGACAGTAGAATTGAGTTGGTCTTCATAAATAAAATGATATGTGACATATATAAAACATGGCTGTACGAAGTCCACATGTCTGTCGTAATGGCCACACTATTTACTTTATTCAACATGTCTATCACTTTGGACTTAACATTGTTGTGCATTTCTGGCAATAACTTCGTGGATAACGTCTTCCGACTGGACACAGCATACATTGGATTTAACTTCTTGCTGTATTCCAAGAATCCACGATTTTCCACAATTGAAAGTCGCTGATAGTCTACTACTATCATTTTAATAATACACACATCAATTTCCCCCTTTTCGGAATCAGAGAGTGTGCTCTATCGGACAGCGGCTAATCATAATTGTCGTTGCCAAGGTCGCTTTGCTGGTGGACCAGATGTGGCTTCTCCTTCAGATGTAGGTGCTTTTGAAGTTGAAGGTGGTATTTCTGGAACTGCTTGAAATGATTGCTGGGCACTAGTAGATGGTTCCGGGTTGTCCTGGTTTTCTTCATCTGTGGTAGGGCGCTGGCTAAATAAGAACAGAGTCGGGTGCAATCTCTTTAAATGTATTTTTAAATTAGTTGTATTGCCAAAATACTTCGTCTTTTTTGCACACTTCACACGTTACAACATTATTCTGAGTTTTTTTGAAGTAGTTCCACACGTTAGATCTTTTCGCCCAAGGACTCATGGTGATACTGTACTAATAATAGTTAACGGAAACAATAACTCGCACGAAGTGTTCTCTGAGAGCATGAACTAAAACCGCCACTGCAATCTTAGGCCGGTGTCCCCCTTTTAAGTTAACACTATTTTATTTTAACTCTGCTGTAGCAAGTGAAGTGTCATTTAGGATATTTCACTTCGCATATAGTAACTGTTATAGAAGGAATAAACTGAAATTGCGCTTTAGTACCGCACACATACTATATAGCGTTCCACTCTTAGAAGACAGTATGGAGTTAAATGGGACATCTCTGTCTCTATCTAGCGCATACAAGTTGCCATTAGCCGCGTCCTTTTTCTACCCTCGCGCTGTTGCCAGATTACTAATAGCATGGTATAAATATTCAGTTGTTATAAATTTCAGGTTTGAACACATTATCCTATGCAGAATTTTTTTCTCTATCAGGTTATATCCTTTTCAGAGTCATTATACATTTCTATAGGTCCAAATTTCTTCAGAAAACGTTTTTTTCAATAGAAGTCCGATATTTGCTGTTTCTATACTCATCACGCACTAACTAACAAACTAACTGCTAGAATGCATCTATATTTTTTTCTTAGGTAGAGTAAACCATAGTGCTACTACCTGCCTACTTTGAATTCTCTATGTTTACCCAGTTAAGTGTTATAATTTTTTAAATTAAATGTTTTCCGAAAATTTTATATCTGTGCACTGCAAAAGTTACGCAGTGTGAAACTTTTTTGTTATTGAGTTTACATCAGGGAACCAGCGAGAACAAATGTTGAGGAAGGTTGCAGAAAGTTTTTAAAATAAACCAAAAGGCAGTAACCTCTTTCTTTTATCCAGTAAGGCAAACAAAAGGTATTCATCTATTCAGCGTCAGGCCTGACACAGAAGATAGTATAAGGAGCAGCACTAACATTAGTTCGAAAGAAGCCGTGTGTGTAACTGTGAGCTGTTATTGCGTTATTTGTTTAATATTTTTGTAAATATTTGTAGTTATGGAGGGGGAAGCTAGGAAGAGACGATATGTTGGTAAATTAAGAAGTAAGGAACGCCAAATAATTATGAATGTGTTAGATTATTTTTGAAGTAAAATGCGTGTAAGGCGGTAAAAGAAACAGCTAAGGCTATCGGGTGTTCAGAAGCAGTAGTGTGTATGATTAAAAAGGAACTAATGAAAGGACCTCTAAGAACGCCATCGAAAAAGAAAGCAAAAAGGGCGGGACTACACAAAACGCTAGGTTAACGCAATATGATTGAATAGTGCAAGGTGGAGTGCGGCGAATTGTTCATTCTTTACAGTTTGCAAATATTCCACCCACGCTGAATATAATTTTGTCACAGTTCAACAGTGATGAGACCCTACCAAATTTCTCAAGGGCCACTCTGATTTGGTGTTCGAATATGAAAGAAAGGGTAACAAGTGCATATTAATAGAAAGAGACGATATCGATATCATCAGATGGCGACATAAATATCTAAAAAACATAAAAAGGTTTAGGGACCAGGGGAAATCAATTGTTTATACAGACGAGTCATTTGTAAATTTAGGTCATACAGTAACAAAGGCGTGGAGGGATACCAAAGTTAAAAGTCCCCGTCTCGTCAAGCAGCAATTGAAGGACTAAGTACAGGACTCAGGCCACCTCGAGTCGCTCGCGGAGAAAGATTCGCAACTAAAGCGCGTTTCACCCTTAGAAGACTGTACACGTTAAATGGAGCGCAGTGTTGCAACATGTACTAGTTGCGAGTCTTTCTCCGCGAGCGACTCGAGGTGGCCGGAGTCCTGCACTTAGTCCTTCAATTGCTGCTTGACGAGACGGGCACTTTTAACTTTGGTATCCGTCCATGCCTTTGTTACTGTATGACCTAAATTTACAAATGACTCGTCTGTATAAACAACTGATTTCCCCTGGTCCCTAAACCTTTTTACGTCTTTTAGATATTTATGTCGCCATCTGATGATATCGATATCGTCTCTTTCTATTAATATGCACTTGTTACCTCTTCTTTCATATTCCAACCCCAAATCATGTAAGAACCGACTAAGAGTGGCCCTTGAGAAATTTGGTAGGGTCTCATCACTGTTGAACTGTGACAAAATTATATTCAGCGTGGGTGGAATATTTGCAAACTGTAAAGAATGAACAATTCGCCGCACTCCACCTTGCACTATTCAATCATATTGCGTTAACCTAGCGTTTTGTGTAGTCCCGCCCTTTTTGCTTTCTTTTTCGATGGCGTTCTTAGAGGTCCTTTCATTAGTTCCTTTTTAATCATACACACTACTGCTTCTGAACACCCGATAGCCTTAGCTGTTTCTTTTACCGCCTTACACGCATTTTACTTCAAAAATAATCTAACACATTCATAATTATTTGGCGTTCCTTACTTCTTAATTTACCAACATATCGTCTCTTCCTAGCTTCCCCCTCCATAACTACAAATATTTACAAAAATATTAAACAAATAACGCAATAACAGCTCACAGTTACACACACGGCTTCTTTTCTTACTAATGTTAGTGCTACTCCTTATACTATTTTCTGTGTCAGGCCTGACGCTGAATAGATGAATACCTTTTGTTTGCCTTACTGGATAAAAGAAAGAGGTTACTGCCTTTTGGTTTATTTTAAAAACTTTCTGCAACCTTCCTCAACATTTGTTCTCGCTGGTTCCCTGATGTAAACTCAATAACAAAAAAGTTTCACACTGCGTAACTTTTGCAGTGCACAGATATAAAATTTTCCGAAAACATTTCATTTTAAAAATTATAACACTTAACTGGGTAAACATAGAGAATTCAAAGTAGGCAGGTAGTAGCACTATGGTATACTCTACCTAAGAAAAAAATATAGATACATTCTAGCAGTTAGTTTGTTAGTTAGTGCGTGATGAGTATAGAAACAGCAAATATCGGACTTCTATTGATAAAAACGTTTTCTGAAGAAATTTGGGCCTATAGAAATGTATAATGACTCTAAAAAGGATATAACCTGATAGAGAAAAAAATTCTGCATAGGATAATGTGTTCAAATCTGAAATTTATAACACATGAATATTTATACCATGCTATTGGGAATCTGGCAACACCGCGAGGGTAGAAAAGGACGCGGCTAATGGAAACTTGTATGCGCTAGATAGAGACAGAGATGTCCCATTTAACTCCATACTGTCTTCTAAGAGTGGAACGCTATATAGTACATGTTGCAACACTGCGCTCCATTTAACGTGTACTGTCTTTTAAGGGTGGAACGCGCTTTAGTACGAGTTCGCATTTAATATAACTATCTACAAGATACTCCAGTCCACTTAGTTAATGCGTCTAAGGTGCACGTCCGGCAAGAACTGCTGACAATTAAATGCCTATCTTGTGTTATTTATTATTTTCTTCGTATACAGTAAGCATAGGATATCATGAACGACTGGTATATGTTACTACTGAGCTGTTTACTAAATTGTAATCTTAATAGACTGTTTATTCTAAACAAAACCTCTGTAGCACGCAGGAGTTCAGTTCTTTTGCTGTGTATGGATGTTTGTGTGGTAGAGGCCTGCACGGGCCAACATTCTTAGGTTCGGCCCGGCCCGGCCCGGGCTCAACCAAGCCCGACCCCCGGCCCGGATTCGATCCCAGGGACCTGCATGTGGTATTCGTGGCGGACGAAGCGGCGCAGGGCGGGTTTTCTCCGGGTGCTCCGGTTTCCCCCGCCATCTCATTCCACCGGTGCTCCCTCTTCATTCCATGTATCATCAGTGTCACCGCCTGCGGTGCCGTAGTAGTAAAAGCGGGCGTTAAACACTACAACAACAAGCCCGAGCCCGGCCCGAGCCAGAAAAGAGGTTACAGTGCCCGGGCCCGAGCCCGGCCCGGCCCGATTATTTTTTACTATGATTATGACATTAGTATTGTTATTATCATTATTACTTGAAACCTTTCAGCAGAATAATCTCATAGAATTGCTAGTAATGGAATGCTGTGATAATTGTGCTATTCTTGGAAAAAAAAATATGATACATTATTTTGTATCCCTTAATTTTCAAGCCCGGGCCCGGCCCGAGCCCGACAAACATTTTCCAAATTAGGCCCGAGCCCGTGCAGACCTCTATTGTGTGGTCACTATGCTGCACGTGCTAATCATGACAAGAAAACAGTTTATTTCGGACTAAGAAATATTGAGCATATTTTTATTTTCTCTGTTACGTATTATAAGCACCCTGAATCCAAAATAAAAGTTTTAGTAAAAGTGTGTGTGTGTGTGTGTGTGTGTGTGTGTGTGTGTGTGTGTGAGAGAGAGAGAGAGAGAGAGAGAGAGAGAGAGAGAGAGAGAGAGAGAGAGAACAACATAACTCAAAACCGAAAAGTCGGTTAAAAACCAAAGTTGGTATTTAAGTTTAATATCCTTCAAGGATGCGACACGAAGATTTTAAAAAAGAAAATCCTTTACCCTAAGCTGCCTTTTACATAGAGAATTTTTCGAAATTTTGATTTTCTCTTGCGATTTTGAGTAAAATGCCATATGTTAAAAGCTATTTTTATAGCAATTGGAATGTATATTTTGAATATTCTAGCTTATGTAGTTCTGTTTACTCTTAATGACTTGGATAACTGGTAAAGTGTAAGAGATAGAACAAATCTTACTGTACAAAAAATGTTGATCTCGTTATGTCCGAATGCATTTTTGTGGAGTGAACCACTTCGGAGATACTCCTTATTTGTGTGGAGTTTGAAATAGTTATACTTTTCTCAAATGGAAAGTCGTTATTCACCTTTTTATCTCTTGGCCGTATTAAGAGAACGGAATTTGAAAGCCTTCATATAACGATCAGCTTTAAAATATTTGACTATCACACAAGCCTACTGTATTCCCATATTCCCCTTGTACCTACAAGGAAATAAGCAATAAGGTAATTTGTACAAATGTTTACCTCAATTAACACGAAGAAGATAGAGGAATAAGAGTTTGTAAGAATGGTTAGTACAAGAGTAGAGAAAGTCATGTGAGTGCAGCATATCAGATTTGTTTTAAGCATAGGTTTAAACATAGTCATAGATGCAAGTACTAAATACATTAAACTAAAACAAATTAATATTTTTGTTTTTATAAGCTTACTCCGATGTGATCACACCTTAATGTACCCATCTGCGTTCCCTGAGGTTGTTCCCACCATAAATGTGATTTTCATAGCAGTGAAGGAGCGTAGTCATTGTTGACCAATACCTGTATTACAATATCATATTTCTGTGTCACCATCCATCACATGATGTGGTCTCATTTAATGATTTTGAGTACATTACACAAACAGACACACGGACTTTTGTCTAAAAATGCTAATTTTGGATTTAGGTGGCCTCAAAACATTTATTTCCGGTGAAATCTCGACATTGAATTTTCGGGTGGAATACAATACTTCCTATACTTTACTACACGTAGTAGGGAAAGTGAAATCAGCCCAGCCGTTTAGGAACAGTACAGTTACATACACACGGACAGAACAAGATACATTGGTTGGCAACATTAATTAAACGGTCGTTTATTTTACTATCTGCCTACGTTAAGTACTTGCTGTAAGAGAATGTGTAACTTCTGACCGGTCTTCGGGGAATCAAGTGGTATGGGTCCCGAATGGCTATGGGTTCTGGCTTGGGAGTCAATTCTTTATGTACTTCTGTTATGTTTTTGGTCCTATAAATACTCAAATTTGTTCGTCATATTTTATTTAGTCAATGTGTCTTGTTAAGTGGTCCACTGGGCATCCCTTTCTTATGGATACATATATAAAAGTGACCACTAGATGAAAGCGACTGACTTTAGTTTTTCCGGTTCGAGCTCTCCTCCATGCCAGTATCATTCTGATACATTAATAGTTTAAATTAGGTATGCTTATATAAGTTATAAGTTAAACATTACTTTGACCTACGTACATAGATCCATTGTGGTAACACTTCCTAGGAGGAAGGTATATAGCGAAGGAACCGCAGGACGTGGCAGGTCACAGAGACGCGCGGAAGTCCCTAACAATTCCGGATTCGAAAACTTGTCCCTCTGCTCCGCGATGAATTAATGACTCGTGGACCAGGCAGCCTCTACTATCCCCGACTTTCGGCACCGCCGTACACAATGAAACGTAGAAACCCTTGAAAGATTAGAGGGAAACGAAATGGAACATAAATTATAGAAAAGAAATCGTGGTAGATGAGAAGCCATTGGCCTAGACCAGGAAACATCATGAGCAACTCAAGGACAGAGTGGGCGTGGACGGAAATCGAACCTGGTATCTCCTGTATGCGAACCTCACACCTTACCACGTTGTTATCTCGCTTGGTTAAGGGACTCTGGGACTGAGAAAATGACCGAAAATTGACGATTTCTAGGTATATACATATAAGTGTTCCCCAAACCTTCAGTCATCTGTTGGCAGTGAAATGTGTTACATTCCGCCATTTTCAGAAGTCTAGCGCAGGCTGTAAATGGCATGTGGGCTACATTTATACGTCCCTTTTCTGCTCAAATTTTCGGCAGTATTTGAAAATGAATGGGCCAAAAAGGGCTCAAAAACAACCAACTTCAGAAAAGAGAAGGTGTGACAAACAGGTAATCTGACTCTTATCATGATGCACATGTGTAGAAGAATTGGTTTCTCCCGACTGTACATTTTTTAATACACTATGCACTCTCTGGGCATTAACTTTTGTGCTATGCTCCTATACGTTTTCCAGTATGTGCTCCATTTGTGTGACTTCAACTTCAGTCTTTGGTTTGAAAATCTGAAAGTCTTTTTAGCCTTAAAGAATTAAGCACACAAAAAGGTTAAAAAAACATTTCTATGTGCATCAAAGGAAAAAAAATTAATTACTTTAAAAATAATTATTTTCTCTTCCTGCCAGAGATTTATGGTGTTAGGAAATTAGACTTTATAAAATAATAAAACTGTTGTGATATTTTGGTTTTCGATAGGCATTGAATGTTCTGAATATTAAGGTATTTTCGCATTGTGAATAAATTGAATAATTAATTCCCTCAAAACTATAAAACAGATTGTCCTGAAACCTTGTGTGGTAGTTCATAACATAAACAGATGACTGTTTTGATTTCATAGCTACAAAAAATATTGAAAATTCGAATTTCAGTTCCAGGGTCACTTAAATTATAATTTAGACTCAGGATATATTTCATTGGCCATATTCCTATAAAGTGTATTACCAAAGAGGAAACGAAATGTACAACATGGTGCCTAGCATCAACTCCTTATTTAAATTAGCCGAATGACCGAAATTATTCGAGCGATAGTAGCAGTTGAGTTGTGGGAATATCTTGTGTGCCTGTTACGGAAATGGAACCGATGAAGCCCAACAGAGTCTCGGTCACTGGCATCACGCAGCGCATTACACAAGGATGGCAAAAAAAGAGAGAATAAAACACCACAAAACCATTGGGAGCCATCCACTTCGCTATAAGGAAGTACAAGTCGATACCTACGCGAGAGATCGACGAGTTTGACTCGCAAGAGAGCATGATGTATCTTGGCAGTTAACATCAGTCAGGATGCTGCAGACCAACTAGGCGCATGTGGAAGCATCCTGCTTCTTTCAACTTCCCTCCTTTAGTCACAGAGGGAACACATTTATGGAACAAGTACTGTATTTAAATTAAACTCTGATGTTTTACATTCACATTACCTTTTCTATCCATCATTGTTTATTACTCTCTCTACTACGTAGAGTAAGCAGCAAAAGTACTGTTTTCGACCCAAAAAATTAGATGTCGAGATTTCACCGGAAACATGTTTCGAGTGACCGAGTGAGTGTGTGGAGTTTAAGGGCCCGTCGATAAAGAGGTCATTTGGGCCCTAGTCAAACAAAATCTAAAACACGCACAGAATTAAAACGCGGAAGATTAAAAGAGAAGGTTAAAATACTAAACAAAACAGTAAAAGAGAGGATAAGAGGTTAAAATACCATAAAAAGGGTCTAAAAATGTAAAAGGCAACTAAAAGACAAGTCTGACGTCTAAAAAATCAACAGGTTAAAATACTGTAAAACAAATTTTAAAAATTTAAAAATCGCCTAAAACTATAGTACAACTAAGACTTGTTTACCGAAACCAACATGAGCAACGAACCCGCAGCACCTTAGATACACACATTGGGTCGTCGCCCAGAATTGAGACAATTGTGCACTCCAGGCCAATGGACTGGCGCTCACGAGAGTAATGCGGGCAATTTATGACATGGGCCATAGAAAGTTGAACGCTGCCAAGTTTTGAGGCCTCCTGAATTATAAATATATAAAAAAAAACTACACATTTTTAGAAAAAGGTCTCTCTCTCCCTCCCTCTCTCTCTCTCTCCCTCTCTCTCTCTCCCTCTCTCTCTCTCCCTCCCTCTCTCTCTCCCTCTCTCTCTCCCTCTCTCTCTCTCCCTCTCTCTCTCTCTCCCTCTCTCTCTCTCTCTCCCTCTCTCTCTCTCCCTCTCTCTCTCCCTCTCTCTCTCTCTCCCTCTCTCTCTCTCCCTCTCTCTCTCTCTCTCTGTGTGTGTGTGTGTGTGTGTCAGTATCTGAACAGCATACCTAACTCAAAAACGAAAATTCGGTTAAAAACCAAAGTTGGCATTTGAGTTTAGTACCTTTCAAAGATGCGACACCAAGATTTTGAAGAAAATTCCTCCACCCTAAACTCCCTTTACAACGACAATTTTTCGAAAATTATGATTATCCCAAAACTGGCTCTAACGATTTTAATTAAAATGCTATGTTTAAGATATTTCTATGGCAAATGAAATGTATATTTATAATTTTTTGGTTATACCCCCGTAGTCTTGTTTACTCTTAATGAATTTTGTATAACTGGTAAACCGTAAGAGATAGATCAAATCTCACTATATACAAAAATGTTAAAACACACGAGTTATGTCCAAATGATTCTTTTGAGTGAACCATTTCGGAGATATTCCTTGTTATTTGTGTGAGTTTTACAATACTTATACTTTTCTCAAATGGAAGGTCGTTATTCACTTTTTTATCTCTTGGTCGTGCAAAGAGAACGGGATTCCAAAGCCTTTATATAGCGGCCAGCTTTAAAAGAGACTACTGTTGAAAGCCCTCTATTCCCATATTTCTCTTGCAACTACAAGGAAATTAGCAGTAAGGTAATTTCTGCAAATGTTTATCTCGACTAACATGAAGCAGATAGAGGAACAGAGGGTAGAGGAAGACACGTAAGTGCAACACGTCAGACTTATTTTCTACCTACTTCATATTAATCGAGCTAAATCATTACATTACTTCATTACACATTAGTTGTAGACAAGAGGGATTGAGGAATCCAAATTGATAGCTGTTTGAAAGCGTGTTGCTAGGCCCATATTCTTATTGCGTGAACCATGAGAAACAACTGAATAGCCATAGTAGGTACTTTAAAAGGATGGCCAAGTTAATGAGACATGCATATCTTGAATGTGGCTTATGTTACAAAAAGTTATTTAAAAAGCATTGTTTTAAAGAGCTCTACACTCCTGAGGTCTTCTCGGCCTCGCCACCGATTAATTATTTTGTCCAACGTTTGCGAAAGTGGCGGGGTTGGACTTATCTCCTTCCACTATAGGTGGAATTTGCCACTCTTTAACCCCCAGCCGTGTATTGTGTTGCTGTGGCAGGTTGGTTACATGAACGTTGTGTTTGATTTACGAAAGTACCTTCAAATCGTGTGCAATAAACATCTATTCATCAGTGACTTCTTTGGGACTGATTACGTTTAAGAAGTTTATCATTATTTGGTGACAAAGTCAACGTGGATAGCCTTAGAGGATATACCAAGTGATCGTCGCATAACCTATTACGATACAGATTTTTAATATAGTTCACTCTTACACACACTGTTCTTGAAAATGTTAAGCATTTTCAGAAATTATATTATTACTAATTTTCTTGTAGGTGCAAGAGGAATGTGGGAATACAGCAGGCGTTAAGCGATAGTCAAATGTTTTAAGAGCTGGATGCGATACGATTTCCTTGAAATTCCGTTCTCTTTGCAAGGCTAAGAGATGAAAAAACGAATAAGATATTCTATTAGGAATAAGGTTGCATACCACTGAACTAGAGAATGTGTAAATCAACACACAATAGCAAACAACACGATCTCCCATGCCCTACCATAATAATAATAATAATAATAATAATAATAATAATAATAATAATAATAATAATAATAATAATAATAATAATAATAATAATAATAATAATAATAATAATAATAATAATAATAATAATAATAATAATAATAATAATAATAATAGTAATAAAAGCAATAACAATAATAATTACGTTATTTTTAATATTTTTTTAGATCAATGATTTACTTACTGTATCTTTATCAACTACATAGATTCCATATTGGCCTAGAGTTATCCTCTATTCAAATTATACATAACTATATCTAAAATAGATTAGAAATTTATAAATTATTAAATACTACGAAAAGGAGGATTATGCTATAAATGTATAAAATAAATACAGAACTACTTTACAAATATTACATACACAAAAATTATATGCATTTGTATATGTTCCTGACCTGTTATTGAGACGGCTGAGCTTGCTTTCTTGACACCAACTCCTCTATTCGTGGGTGAATATTCGTTAGTGTGAGTTTCAATGGTGATTCTTGATTAAAGGGATTCCTTGTATAGTTTTAATTGTTGTCAATGCAGATAAACCTTGCTCACATAAATAAGGTTCGAAATGGTAGTGTCACCGAGTTCAGTGAACTCTTTGCATGCAAAACAGAAGAAATCACAAATTGACATGCTTTTTATTTTTATTTTCAACGAATTGTAAACGTACACTTCCAAAAGACCTATTAATTTTACCGGAAGATCAGAGGAATTAATGATGGTGGTGCAGAATGAATATGTAATCCATTATTGTGTAGTATCGTCTTTCACAATTTCTGGAAAGTATTTTAAAAACTGTAATCTGAGAATTTGATTATTTCCAAAACTCCACCAGCAGTACTAACTGACGACTGGAGTAAGCAAAAGGATTCTTTGACAGAGGGAAAATCACATCTCTCTGGGTGAAATGTTTTTCGTTACTTATTATCATTCAGGAAACACATTGCACTTAGTGTATGCATATTTTAGTCTTTATGTAACCCCTAAGAAGTCCTCGCGTGCCCCAGGTTGAATATATCTGTTCTAGTTAATACGCGTATCTACGCGTAAAGTCACAATAAACTTTTTCTTACGTCTGTTATTACATCACTTCCTAGTTTCAATTTACTCAAAATTCCCGCACTGCGCATGTTATATGAATTTCTTATATTCACCGTGCTTCGGTGTACGTTAATAGCACCTTCGCACCCAATCAAAATTGACAATGAACTCTATGATACTGTCCGTGGCCAGTAATAGTGTAACCATATTTCTTTACTATATTGTATATAACAAAGCAACAACTTCTTACAATAGAAATGGGACGCATATTTCTGGTGTGCCCAGTGAAGATGTGTGTATGTGTGTACGAGTGTGTGTGTGGGTGAATGCGTGCGTGTATGTGTCTGTATATAATTTGTAAATATGTACATATGTATATATAACCCAAAGACGAAACAGACAAAAGAAAACTATTCTTCGTGACCTACAGATGGTCACCGTATGGGTTTTTGTATATAGCGAAAACTGTAAATATGAACAAAGTCAACTGTAAATCAATGTAAATATAGCCTGTAAGCCGGGCCCAATGTACCGGCACCAGGCCAATACTTTTACAATAAATAACTTGTAACTTGTAACAATAGAAACGAAGAACAAAAGTCTGTTGAGTACACTCACATGGTTTTTTCTGGTAAGGGTTGCCTATTTTGATATTACTCTTTTACACTTTTTACAAAAGTTTGTTTTTCTATCTAGTTCAGGGGCCCTAATGACCAAGTTGTCGACGGGCCCTTAAACCCAACACACTCACTCACTCACTCTATCTAGTTCATGATAGCACTGGTCAACAGTGAAAACGTAACTGGGATTAAATAAATATTTGTTAACTATATGGACTACGCTGATAATGAAAACGACAATAAAAAATTCGAAGTAGTTCTCATTTCCAAGTTAAAGAGGTGCATTTAATTATACTTATAATTTATTAGCATTCATTGTCAGTCCCTTCCGTACGGGTTTAAAAGTCCCGCTTATGGTAGACAGAGTGATAAAGTTTCAAGCAACAATAAATGTGTGCATTTTGTTGCTATTTTTAGCCCAGGACCCTAGCAATAAGGGGAAGAGGAAGAGGAAGGGAAGAGCAAAGTATGTTTCATTTAAGCGTAGTTTTAATCTGTTACAAGCTGTGTTCTGGTCGTGTGCTGGAAGAAAGAAAGATTGGCATCAGCGTCAGTCACTTAAACCAGGATCTCACAATGTTATGCAGGAAGCACTTTTCAAATCCAAAAACATAATTCTCCGTGCTCTATATAGAATTGGGCCCAATGTAAAACTTTGTGAAAGCCATGGACAAAACTAGTGAATCATTTCTCTATTTGCGCAAGAAATCCCCACGTCTTAGTGAGGCGAAAATAAAAGAGGGGATTTTGCTGGGTCCCCAGATATGCAATCTATACAAAGATGAGCATTTCAATACCACCCTGAAAGGTGATGAAAAGTTAACTGGGTATGCATTTGTTCAAATGTCAACAACCTTTTTGGGAAATAAGAGGGCAGAAAGCCATACGAGCCTTGTGGCAAATCGTCTGTACTGCTACAATAGACTGGGGTGCAACATGGCCCAGTGGCCTCTTCCGGCTTCATCCTATCTCTGCCTTGGTTGTCCAGGATCACGTCGTCCTCTAGGTTTTTAAGAAATGATTATTTTTAACATTCTCCTATCATCCATTCTATTCAGGTGTTCCTTCCATTTATTCAGGCTGCCCTTATATTTCTCAAATTCCCACTTGGACTTCATTTCTGACAGCTGTGGTGCTGTAAGCGACGATTACGGGGAATACTTCTACCAGCAAACTTCGAACATGGAAATGAGATGCTAGGGAAAGAGGAGTGTATCAATGTTAGCCGATTACGCTGGACATTAAGCACGGAATACCAGCAGAAAACTACAAACGTCAGGCAAAGCGGTGGCGCCTTCAGTGACTTTCCTCCGAGGGAAGTAAATACCTGATGAGCTTGTATAGGCAATAATATATATCAGGTGGCCCACTCCAGCCGGCATTGGGGTAAGTAGATAACCCTTCGTGCGTTAAAAGAGTTGCAGAAATCACGGGGATAAATCCAGTCTGTTCTGCTTGTAAGAAAAGCGGGCGGGATGTCAGTTTTTTTTGTAGTGTTTAACGCCCGCTTTTACTACTACGGCACCGCAGGCGGTGGTACCGCAGGCGGCGGGATGTCAGGCTAGTGTATGTAGCGCGTGATAGACAACAATAGTCTTAGAATATTTTCCATTTCACTTACAGGACTTTATTTTTCTGGAAATAAGCTCATTCATGTATATGCTGCCATCAAACATTACGGATTCATCATCAATCATCATCATAATCGTCATCATCATCAATCATCACCATCATCGTCATCGTCGTCATCATCATCATCATCATCATCATCATCCTGTGGCACTAAGGCCCTTTGAGTTTAGCCTTGGCTTCCTTTATGATAGGTGCCCAAATATCTCGGTCCAAAGCCTTATTTCTCCACCGTTTTACGCCTGGCTGTCTTAAATCACTTTCTAAGTCATCACTCCATCTAAGTCTGGGTCTTCCTCTCTTTCTCCTATCTTTCTCTCTAAAATATTCTTCACTGTTCTATCCTGGCTCATTCTTTGCATGTTTCCTAGCCATCTCAGTCTTCTTGATTTTATTGATGCCACAATGTCAGGAGCATTACATTTATTCATAACTTCCAAATTTGTTCGGCTGCTCCATGACACTTTTAAATACTGGATCATAAATTCTTTGGAGTATTTTCCTTTCCCAAGTCACTAGTTGCTTAATATATGATATTGTTTTACTTTTCTCATGGTTATGATAGTCTTCGTGGTTGCGATGTTCATTTGCATTGCGTATTTTGTCGTAAGCTTTAAGCATTACAAAACCACACAAATAACAAGGAATATCTCCGAAATGGTTCACTCCACAAAAAATACATTTAGACATAACTTGTACGTTTTAACGAGATCTACATTTTACAGTAAAATTTGGCATATCTCTTACAGTTTACCAGTTATGCAAAACTCATCAAGAGTAAACAGCACTATATAGTCTATGGCCAGAAATTTCAAAATATACATTTCATTTTCCATAAAAATATCTTACATATGGAATTTTAATCAAAATCGTTAGAACCATTTTTGAGAGAATAACATTTTTCGAAAAATCTTCTATGTAAAGGGTAATTAGGGTGGAGGAATATTCTTCAAAATCTTCGTGTCCCATCCTTGAAGGATATAAAACTAAAATACCATCTTTGGTTTTTAACAGACTTTTGGTTTTTGAGTTATGCTGTTCTCAGACAGAGACAGAGACAGACACACACACACACACACACACACACACACACACACACACACACACACAGATCCTTTTCTAAAAATGCGTTTTTATTCGTGGGATCTCAAAGCATATATTTCATGTGAAATCTCGACATCGAAATTTTGGGTGGAATACAATACTTCCCCTACTTACGTAGCAGAGAAAGTAAAACTATGTTTCAAATACAAGTGTTGGGCATACAATGGTAAACTATATACGCTTTTTGTGTGAGGCAAAGAACTTACTAATATCGGCCTGTAAATAGGGTATTCAACCATGAAGTAATTGCAAACTCGTACACTCCATGTCTCATTTACTTTACGACTACCTCTAGCAGATGTAATTAGGTTTAATGAAATGCTTCAAGCCTAACTATCAGCTAAGACAGGGCCAGTTGTGGAATTCGCGACAAACTTCCTTTGGGCATTTCTCCATCATTTAGTTCACCCACTTCACCACAAGAGTCGTAACAATCACGGCTTTCTCTTCTAGCTTAATAATAAACCTCCTTCATAACAGTGCAATCTCTTATTTGTTGAAAGGTTGATTGTATAGGCTAAGTAGCTTTCAACTCTGTAAATTTTACGAGTTGTTTGTACATAAAACGTTAAAATAGGATATTTACAACAGTGGCGTAACCGAGCGAGGCAATGCCGCGGTAACGTGGGCGACTTGCATTCGGGTCGTGGGTTCGATCCCAGCCGACCGAGCATTCTGGCCTGGGGTTTTCCGTGGTTTCCCCTTTGTCACTTAGGCGAATGGTGGGGTGCTCATCCTCATATCGCGGCTTTCCTCTCCATCATTCCATTTCCATCCATTTCAGGGGACGGTGATCGGCGAATTGGGCGGTGCTTGCTCACTGTAAGGTTATCTCCGGCGCCGTTCCGGGTCGGCCCGGACGGTCCTAGGCCTGTAGGGTGGGGAACGGGTGGCATTGGACGACTTCACTGGCATCGTCTAGACCTGCGCCGGCGGGGTGCCACCTACATCCCGCGGCCCCTGCCGGGCTTCCGGAGGTGGAGCTTTCCACCGAGTGTGGCGACAGTTGGCGTCGGATGGCTTCTAACTGAAACGTTAGCCAAGCACAAGGTATGATATTGAGGAAGAGGATAATATGAAATGCGGGCGAAATCGATTAATGGAAATGTAATGATGGAGCAATTGGTGGAATGAGTGGCGGGGGAAACCGGAGAACACGGAGAAAACCCGCCCGCACACCGCCTCGTCCCCCAGGATTACCACTTTTAGTCCCTGGGATCGAACCCGGGCCGCCGTGGTGATGGGCGAACGCTCTAACCGCTCTGCCACGGCGCTGCCTTTCTCTTATACCTATAGCGAAATGCAGGACGAAACTATTTCTGCAAATGTTCATATAAATTATCGTGAACTGGATAGAAAAACAAGCTTATATAGGAAGTGTAAAAAAGGTTATGTAAAATTAAGCGATAGTCGCTAGATAACACCATGTGAATGTAACACATCAGACTTTTGTTCTTTGTTTTCATTGCAAGAACTTGTTATCCTGTTGAAAGCTGTTCTCGTGTTTTTTAGACTATAAACAAGCACATATTACTGAATTTGAAATTATTCTTAGGCAAAAATATGCTATGGGTAGGGCTCGGATTTCTAGGTGTTAAAAACTTGGAAAATATGTATTTTTATGTGTTAAAAATGTGAAAAGCATGTGCTAAAGAGTAAAAAATATGTGCTAAAACAAATAAAATATTTTTAAGATCTGAATGGCCAAAATAATATAAATGTACGTGGTGCTCACTAGACATTGGAAGGGATCAACTACTGTACAGTCGCAGTATACGACCACATGCTTACTCACATGTTCCATCCCGAAACATTGACGATTGTCACGAAGAAATGCCTTGAATTTCGAAAATGAGGGCTTCAGAAATAAAGTTGAATCTTAAAGAGTGTAACTTTTTAATATCAAAACATACTACAATTATAAAATTAAAGCACATTTTGAATAATTAGTCAATGGGGCTTGATATTGCCTCAAGGTAAAATGCCATCTGCGATTATGTTTTCTGACAACAGGTAGAGAACTTGCCGTTTAATAAAGCTAGCTAGCTAGCACATTATGCCCTAGAAGGTTGGAATATTCAAAATTATGCTCACTTTATTCTGAATTTTAAAGGTAAAATACGCCATAAAATAGCATTTTACATAATATTATGAGCCCCCTTTTCAGACAGGTAAGGCAAAAACTGACATTTCACAGACAAAAGTGACATTTTGCGTAATGTACAGCTATATAGTTATTACAAAAAAGTGAGGAACACACAAGATGTGATTTAGGAACTGTAATTATATGAAATTATGTTCACAACCATAATACCAAACCAGTTTCATGAAAGCACAAACACCATGCATTAGTTTGCTAAAACGTTACATTCTGAGGAGATTCAACAATTATGGAATTTGGAATTATTAAATACGTCGTATCAATTGGGTGCTTTTACCATTAATTCTGATATTTCTGTCCAAACGTTCTCCCTGGTGTGATTTTTGTAATTATCACATCTGAGGTCATAAAGATCAGGGTTTCACCCACTAAGTCGACCAAGAAACACAAAATTAATAAAAAATATACGATTTCTTCTGCACTAACGAATGACTTTTTCCCATACACACGCCAACGCGTAGCGACTATACTGGTGCTCTGACCAGTCGTGGCGAAACGTCACGCGACGTATAGGCTTGAGTATGAAAACTCTTCTGCGCATGCTCCAGGCCTCACGCTACGCCGTGGGAATCATACCTTTAAACATATGGCAGTTTAATCAAAATCCTTAGAACCATTTTAGAGAAAATCAAAATTTTTGAAAACTTTTCCATGTAGAGGGTAGTTTAGGATTGAGTCATTTTCTTCAGAATCTTCGTGTCGCATCCTTGACAGATATTAAACTTAAATATCAACTATGGTTTTTAACCGAGTTTTCGTTTTTGACAAACAAACACACATGGACCTTTTTCTAAAAATGACTTTTTTTTTTTATTCAGGTGGCATCAAACTTATATTTCCGGTGAAATGTCGACATCGACTTTTGGATGGAATACAATACTTTCCCTACTTGCTATCAGTAGCAGAGAAAGTAATATAGGAAACCACAGTCATGTTATTAAATATTCCACTAACTTAACAAAACTCAATGAAAGCGTTATTCTAACCTCATGAAATCATAGCCCAGAAGAAGCCCAGTTGAACTTTGAGTAGCCCAAGCAGTCGCAAGTAGCCCAATCCTAAAACTTCGTAGCCCAATCAGATAGTTTTCGCCCAATCTGAAAACCCTACCTGGGACACAATGATCCCGCTGTACATCACGGTCTTTGTTTATTGGTTCAGACCAGACCAACCGTCATACACCTACACATGCTAAGCGCAAGAACCTGTGAAACCAGTCGTCGCCGAGACTGGCAGAGTACTACGGTCACACCACTGAGGATGTTCGACACATCTTCGAACGAAACGTCTGGAAGAAGATTTTCCACTAGACCATGGCCCACAAGCCCGGATAATGATTTTCTATTTTATGACACCGGCCGTGAAAGCTTACGCAATTTGATCAATTTAAAGTCTATTTTAGGTGACTAAAGTTGGTTTTTAGGGTCCCAAAATTCCAGATTTACTTATAAATGTCAAATAAATATTTTACATCATCTGTCAACCTGTAACCTAATTTTATGAAACAGATGACTAAAGCTGTAATTTTATTGCCTAATATGACAATTTAAAGTCTATTTTAGGTGACTAAAGTTGGTTTTTAGGGTCCCAAAATTCCAGATTTACTTATAAATGTCAAATAAATGTTTTACATCATCTGTCAACCTGCAACCTACTCTTTTATGAAATAGATCCGTCATTCAATTGTCTTGTAGTACTACCAACTTTTACGGGCTTTGTAAATAAACATCTGTATATTATTTTTAACGTTTAACGATGCCTCGAATATCCACCAATCACGGTTATTTATTTAATAGTATGCTTGAAAGGATTCTATTTTTATCAGCCAAACGTCAGCTTGTTGCTTGAATGGTCTGTGGTATTGGAACACAGATTTCATTGGTCGAGGAGTGAAGTCCCCCTCCGAAACTTTTCCATCCTGTGTGGGTAGTACGTTTAAAATCCCAATATCAAATATATTTAAACCAAAATTATAGCGGATTCATCTGGCTGATGATGCTCCAGAGCAACTTTCCAAACGAGGAATCCCATTCCTCCAGAGACCCTTACTTACGAAATCAATTCAACTTAAATAAGCGAAGTTTTCCACAACATCTTCTTGACCGGTTTCAAGCGCTCCTGAAATGTTGTACATAAGCATATTGAAGACATTAAGTGTGCTTTCTTGCTAGATGACAAGATAAAAATCGTAATAAACCGTTAGTTTGCATGACCAGTTTTAACGAAAACTAACCTCGTTACACCTAAATGCCCAGAGAGCGCGAATGCAAAACATAGCTATTAGTGAATAACAGGACTGAACTGATAAAATGAGTAAATTACTTCCAGGTGAAACTTCGAAATATCCTTTATTTACTGGCTACCATGTGTTTTAATGTTCCATTTATATGCCGCCTTTAATACCTAAGTTTATATCGGCGGCTTTTCCCTTTGGAACAATTGCTCAAATGCAACGATGTTCACTTGCCTTACAGTGGTTTTAATCTTTGGATTGGTACCCTTTTGTATTATTACATCAATGTCACAGCCATATGTTCACTTTCCCATTCATACTTGCAAACTCTAGTGAGGTTGAAGAATAGTGTTGGCTAAAGTAAAATTCCCACACTCCAACCGGGACTCGAACCTGAAACCTCTCGATTTGAAAATTAGCATGCTAATCACTAGATTACAGAGGCAGTCTTCTATCTCTGTTCTACTTTCTTTACCCCATTATTCATCGCCGATATTGTTATTCCACTTGGTTTCATGTCAGAAGTATTTTGTCTTGGAAGGCAACAACATTGATTTTCTGAAAGTATGTAATGCATCGTGAGAATACATATACTAATTTATCCAGTTTCAACAAATGAATATTTAAATAATGAATATTCAGTCAACAATCGAACAATTTAGTACATTCGACAGTTGTTTTTTCACGCCAGGTATGTGTAGGCAGTAAACTGGAAAGTTACCGAGCGGGATGACTCAGGTGGTTTCGTCTGTGGCCCGCATTCGGGATATCGTGGTTTCGATCCCAGTGGCCGGCCTGCCAGACCCACGAGTTCATCGAGGTTTTCGCCGAGTCGGCAGGCAAGTGCCCGTTAGGTTCATTACATCTGCTGAATCTCCTGTCCATTCATTTCATTTCCTTTCACCCTTCATCTGACAGGTCTTTTCAAGTCAGCAGTGTCGGTTGGGGTCTCGGCGTTGCATGGCAGGGAATATGCCTCTGTAAACCTTCGTCCTTCGGCGGGGTGATCTCCGGTCTACGAATCCCCCTTTTAGATGTCTAAAACCGCGGGAGACCTTCAATCTGTAAATGGTAGGGCCCTGCCCTTTGCTCTGTTATGACTCCTTGGGTCGGCCATCCTCTGTCTCCTCTAGTCCCGTCTTTCCGGAGAGGTACAAAAGATCTTCAAGGTCGACGTGCCGAATCCTGTCCGTCCTATTCGAAGTTGGAAAGTTAAATCAAAATCGAAAAATCTGATGTGTGGCAATAACTCGACTTTCTCTACTCTAGCACAAACTATTCATACAAGCTCTTATTCCTCTATCTTCTTCATGTTAATCGAGATAAACATTTGTAGAAATTATCATATTGCTAATTACCTTGTAGGTACAAGCGGGATATGAGAATACAGTAGGCCTTGAGCTAGTCAAATCTTTTAAAGCTGGTCGCTATATGAAGGCTTCGAAATTCTCTTTGCACGGTCAAGACATAAAAAAAGTTAATTACGACCTTTC
Source organism: Tenodera sinensis (assembly GCA_030765045.1). Classification (NCBI taxonomy): domain Eukaryota; kingdom Metazoa; phylum Arthropoda; class Insecta; order Mantodea; family Mantidae; genus Tenodera; species Tenodera sinensis. Next base: position 163,777,443 of record CM060962.1, read on the forward strand.
GTTTGAGATAAGTATTGCAAAACTCATACAAATAACAAGAAATATCTCAGAAAGAGTTCTCTCCACAAAAAATGCATTTGGACATAATTATTATTTTGTTGTTTAACGACGCTCTCAATTGCCAGGATCACATCAGCGCCGCCGCTGTGCCGGAGTTATTTTACATATCAGTAAATCTACTGACATGGAGATGTCGTTTTTAACCACACTTAAAAACCTTCGGTCTGAGCCAGATTTGAACCCGTGACCTTGGGACCAGTAGGCCAGCGTCTAACCAAATGAGCCACCCAGACCGACCATTTGGACATAACTTGTGTTTTAACGAGATCTACATTCTTTATGGTATAGTAAGATTTGGTCTATCTCTTACAGTTTACCAGTTAAGCAAAAGCCATCAAGGGTAAACTGGACTACATAAGCCATAGCCAGAAAATTCAAAATATACATTTAATTTGCCATAAAATATCTTAAACATATGGCATTTTAATCAAAACCGTTAGAGCCATTTTTGAGAAAGTGAAACATTTCGAAACATTTTTCATGTAAAGGGAAGCTTAGAATGGATAAATGGACCTCCCGAATGCGATCCTCGCACGTTACCGCGTAGCCATTTCTCTCGTTTACTTAGAAAGAATACCCTAGGCCAGGGATGTCCAACCTTCTCTCTTTGGAGAACCTGGAGTGAGCGGCAATACCCCACTCCACTCCTCAGTCAGAGGGACAGGCAATCGGTACCCAATGCGGACACAAAAAAGGTGATTCCATGGAAGTTTCTAAGTCATAACTTGAATTTTTTGGGAATGTCCTCAGAAGACCTCTTCATTCTGGGTGATTTTTGCATAAATGGTATACAGTAAGAGACAGACGAAAGCTTACTGAATAAAAAGTGTGGATTTCATTAAAACATACAACTTATGTCATTTTTTTTTAAGTGAACCATTTCCGAGATATTCTTTCTTATTCGTTTGAATTTGTCAAACTTATACTTTTTTCCAATAAGAATATGTTATTCGTTTTTCATTCCTTGGCCTTGCAAAGAGAACGGAATTTCAAAGGCATCGCATAGGAACCAGCTCTTAAAGCATTTGACTATCGCTTAAAACCTACCGTATTACCATATTCCCCTTGCACCTGCAAGAAAATTCGCAGTTAAGTTATTTCTGAAAATGCTTATGTGGATTAAAATGAAGTATATTTTCAAGAATAATGTGTATAAGGACGATCATAGCTCTACATATATATGTGAACAGAATTTCTCCAAATTGAACTTTATTAAAAGTCTGTGTTGTAATAGATTATGCGACGATCACTTGGTGTATCGTCTAAGACTACGCACTTCGACTTTTTCGTAGACTTTTTAAACGTAAGCAGTACCAAAAAATGTCACTGACGAACAGATATTTATTGCATAAAATTTGAAGGTGTTTCCGTAAATCAAACGGAATCTACGTGTAAGCAAATCGCCACTGCAACACAGTGCACGGCTGGGGGTTAAAGAGTGGCAAAGTCCGCGTAAAGTGGAGGGAGGTAAATCCTACCTGCCCTCTTTCGCAAACGTTGGATATCACTGCTAAAGAACCCATAATTTGACGAGATGTTTCTCAAAAGCCAAGTTCCCATATGGTCATAGAACTTGTGGACTATACAAATGAGGCAATAGTACTAAAACGTATAAAATAGTCCATTTTAGTTTGTATAAGGTCAACATTAAATTGTCACATTTGGAGTATTGTTGAAAATAACTATAATATAATTAATGTTTTTCACAGAAGAGCCGTGTGTAGGACATAATGGAAAGGGTAGAGTGAGACTGAATGGTCTCACTCTATCCTTTCCAATAACTATAATAGTTTGGCGTATGAAACTAATACCGTCCTTATTTTCCCAATTTTATGGACATTCTGCAAACGATTAACCTATTACTTTCTAGACGGATTTTCTAAGGGAGAGTAGACAAACATTGCATTCTAACCAAAATTTCGATATCGCCATTCACCAAAAATTTACTTTTTGAAAACTTCTGAATCCAATAGGAAGGGAAAACATTTTAAGTAGTGTTGCTCGTGTACACGTGTGCTTGTCTCAGATGGTTTTGTGAATGTTACGTCTGTCTTTCTGTGGAAAACAATTCAAAGCTAAAAGTTGGAAAATAACCAATCTTGATCAAGTAAAGTGCAATTTAGGAATGCAGAGCTATGATTTTCATATTTGCTTAGAAATAATGCTATGACTGGTTTTCAAAAAAGAAAGAAAAAATTAATACATTTGATTAACAACCATAAAGAATATATAGAATTCTAAGTGAATTCTAAGCTTTCTCTAAATATTCTGCTATGTCTCCTTCATTACCACTGAAGTTTGAAGAGAGCTTAAATAAATATGCAATGTTTTAAGCAGCATAGTCTGTAAGCAAAACTCCAAATGCTGACGTAACCACTTGTAAATCAAAAGTTATCTTTGGAACAAAATTTGGAGGCATAAGATTTGCTGAAAGTTTCTCGCTGCCCGTTTCGTTGGTTGGTCTTTTGTATGTTTCTTTTCTTCATTCATTTGTATTTGTACGTCTTTAATAGTCATATCGGGAGTTTTGACTTTAGAAACAATGATGATATTACTAACTCGTTGGCTGTAGACGTTTAGCGTTTATTTTATTCATCTTCATTAGGAAGCACACTCACATCCACTTTGAAATTTACACTTTCAGACCCCGGAAGGCTAATTAAAGCAGCGATGTCAAACGTTTGCGAAAGAGCGGAGCTTGGGCTTACCTCCTTCCACAATACGTGGACTTTATCATTATTTAACACTTGAACGTGCATTGTGTTGTGAAAGCACTTTCAAATCCTATGCAACAAACATCTGTTCATTAGTGACTTCTTTGGTACTGCTTACCTTTAAGATGTCTATCAATATTTGGCGACAAAGTGGTAATGCATAGCCTTAGAAGACACACCAAGTGATCATCGCATAACCTACTGCAATACACACTCTTAGCATAGTTCAATTTGGAGAACCTGTTCGTAAATATATGTAGAGCTATACCCTTCTTGCAAATGTTTATTTCTCTATCTACTTCATTTTAATCGACAGGGCATTTTCATAAAGTATCTTACTTCTAACTTTCTTGTAGATGCAAGGGGAATATGGGAATTCAATAGGCTTTAAGTGAAGTGAAATGTTTTAAGAGTTGGTTACTATGCGATGTCTTTGAAATTCCCTTCTCTGTGCAAGATAAAAGAACGAATAACTTATTCCTGTTTGAGAAAAGTATGAGTATTGGCAAATTCAAACAAACGATAAAGAATATCTAGGAAATGGTTCACTCAAAGGAAAAAGAAGTATTCGACATAAGCTGTGTGCTTTATCGAGATCCACATTTTGTATTCATTAATCTTTTGTCTGTCTCTTACTCTTTACCATTTATGCAAAAGTCATCCAGAATTATGGGGTCTTCTGAGAACATTCCCAGGAATTTCAAGGCATGACTCAGAAACTGCCATAGAATCGCCTGTTTGTGTCCATCACTGGATATTGACTGCTTGTGAGTCTAAACGCCACAGGCGTGATTCACCCTCCGACTGAATGAGGAGCTGGGGAATAACAGCTAATTACGTAAGCGTCTCCAAAGAGACATCACTGAATTAAAGGAAGATTCCCCCGGCCGAACCGGAAATCGAACCCGGAACCTCTGCATTGTAAAGCCAAAATGCCTAACACTCGATACAGAGGCAGTCCTGTATGCGCTCGTAGATCGGACTGGATGTGAATACACCCGTCGAGATTACAAACTGTTGAAATTCACCAAAAAGCCAACCATGACCTATTTCCCCTGTTATAGGACCCTATGCTTATATTTGGTGGCAATCATTGGCATCAATACCAGCAACTTCTTCTAAACGTCTCCCCCTGGTAAAGACGTGTTTGTAGTTGATGTTAAGTAAAGATGTTATGTTGGCAGCATAGGCAATATCTTGCAGGTACGTAAAACATTGAATTTAAAGCAAAATATCCTTGGCTGTCTAGACGCCATTGTGTACCACTTAAACGTTTATTTGGAATTGCGTTAGTGCTTGCATAAGCGTTCTGTTGTTGTAGTTGTTGTTGGGGTGTTTAACGCCCGCTTTTACTACTACGGCACCGCAGGCGGTGACACTGATGATACATGAAGATGGAGCACCGGTGGAATGAGATGGCGGGGGAAACCGGAGCATCCGGAGAAAACCCGCCCTGACGCCGCTTCGTCCACCACGAATACCACATGCGGGTCCCTGGGATCGAACCCGGGCCGCCTAGGTGGTAGGCGAGCGCGCTAACCGCTCGGCCATGGCGCCGCCTATAAGCGTTCTCTACTTTGTAATTGAAATCCCTCAGCCTTTCAACTGGTTGAATATTTAATGAGCACATTTGGAACAACAAAAGAGACACTGATGTTCTGACCTAAAACATCATTTTCATTCTGAAATTCCCTTGAAGCGCACATTAAAATTGCAGCGTAGAGTCATTATTTTATGCTTAAAGTTAAAACTTCCCAATTTATGAAAACCTTATATTAAACTAAATTAGTTGGAAAATTGAGTCATCGAAAACTTTAATATCGCTGCGGAAATTGAACGAGAGATTTTTGAGTCTCCCTTGCAGATACTCTTACCACTTAAGCTACCATGACTACATGCCCATGCATCTAAGTCAAATATTACCATCAAGGCGATCTCGAATACTCAAGAATTAACTCGAAGATGATTTACTATGCTATAAATGCTTTCAATTAGATATCACCAAACGAAATAGCTCCCTGGGAAAGATAATTACATTCCTCGAATTTCCTTTCCCTCCATTTCGTTCATTAATAATTTCATCCATCCTTCATCCCATTGGTTCTTTCAGAACCGCAAGTGTCAGCGAAGGCGTTAGGTGCAGCTTGGCAGGGATAATATGCGCATAGGAACTCTTTCCGTCCCTCGTTGTCTGTGGGATCCGGGTGGAAAAAGGGGGCGGCACCTGGAGGCGTTGGACCCCACGCCAAGGTTTCCCTGAGTTGGCTCCGGAAGACCTAAAGACTTCGAGGTGTCGTCACATTTGGGAAACCTTAGTGGCAATGTCTGTGCCGTTAGTTTGGCTTTGGCCATCCGGTTTCTCCTCTCACCTCATCCTTCCTACCGGGGGTGCCCCCTTGGGGGCATAGGCACAATAAGCCGGACTTCAGTGCTGGATCCCCTCCGTATCTCTCAGAGTCTTATTCACATCGGAGGTCCCAGATTCAATTCCCGTCGACCGTCCAATCTGACTTTGGGTTTCTTCGAGGTTTAACTAGTCTGTAGGTGAAAGCTGGGATTTTTTTATCTACCACGATTTCTTTTCTTTTGTTCCCCTTCCATTCCGTTTCGTTCTCATACTTAAAGTATGATTCTAGGTTTCGTGGTGTATGGCGGTGCCGGACAGATATTGCGGATGCTTGCTTAAAAAAAGAGTATCCCCTGTGGACACTAGAAGGCTGATTTGTCGACATGTCGTTCGTTCTCCTCTCTAGGAAGCTGCAGCAGTGGGAGAAGACATCGAGCCTGGAACTGTTAGGGACTTTCGCGCGTCGGTATGGCCTGCATGTCTTCAGTCTGTCATCTCCTGAGGTACCTTCACTTTATTCCTTCCTCTTGCGGAGTACTAGCCACAATAGATGCATCTAAGTCACAGTATGTGAGATGTGCCCTTCCGTTATATAGCCTATAAGTATTCCAAGTAAAGAATAATCGCCATCTCAGCCGAGAATTGAACCCGTAAACTTTGGGCAAGGAAGCTCAGTCCCTGAGCATACGATCAAAGAGGCAGGCTTTCAGTCTTCATTCTTATGCAAACTAATGTGCATTAGTTTCAAATGCATTCTCATACAAATTATGTTACTATTTCAGACCTGGTTCTAACATAAACTAAAGAAAACTACTTTAGGTTTGGTTCTCATTCGAACTACGTGAATAAGGTTCCTACTCAAACTATGTGTTTTTAATTTTTGTTGTGACACAAACCAACGCAAATTAGTTTCAGACATTTTCTTCCCCTAATGCGAACGATTTTTTAGATTTTGTTCTTCACAAATTAATGTGAACGATTTTCAGACCAATTTCTTATGCAAACTTACCAAAACTATTTTGAAATATGTTTCTTATTCAAACTAGATGTGTTCTTACACAAACTGGTGTTAGCCACTACTTTTCTATTAAGTACTGAACAGAAAGCAGAGGAAGTATTGTATTCCATCAGAAAATACGATGTCGAGATTTTACCGAAATTGCATATTTTGAGAACCATAAACCCTAAAAAAATATATGTTTTAAAAAAGCTGCGTGTGTATGTTTGCGAAGAGCATAACTAAAACAAACGATTCGTCTGTACGAATTTTAGTCGTGTATCTTCCAAGGATGAGTCCCAAAGATTTCTAAGAAAATCGCCTCACCCCAAACTATGGAATATTTGTCGAAAAGTTTGGTTTTCTTAAAAAGGCCCTAACGATTTAGAATAAAATACCACATGTTTATGGCATTTTCAAATGAAATGTATACCTTGAATTTTCACGTAACAGTGTCTGAGAGACTTTTACATAACTAGTAAACCGTAAAACATAGACAAAATCACATACATGGCTTTGAAATTCCGTGTCCTGTGCATGATCACGAAAAGAACAAAACAACAAAACAACAAAAAACGATTTCCTAATTGAGAATAGGGGAAAAAAAGCTATGGAAAATTCGAACTAATAACAAGGAATATCTCGGAAATGATTATCACCACAGAAAGGTAGGTATTTGACATAAACGTTGTGCTTTAAGGAACGATACCTACAATTTTTTGTCTAATAAAATTTTGGTTTACCATTTACGGTTTACCAGTTATCTTAGTTCACAAAGATGTCAAATACCTTGTTATGCTTATATTGATTAAGATGAGATAGATAGCTGAACAACCTTTTTAATAGCATATTTTAAAATGGATAGAGTGCACCATGTAAGATTTTTCAAAAATAACCTACAAATTTATTTTACTTCTAAGCGCTATTAAGTTTTATTTTATTTATTCATTGCTAGCAAGTAATTACAGCAGAAAGCTATAATACATGAATTCTAGTAGTATCCTATACACAGGAGCGGATTTCTCAAACGAATCTATGTAAAAATGTACCTACATGTTTCAATAAATGATTAACTTACAAATTAATCATGAAACTGTAAAATACAACATGCTGCAAGGCAATTATATTGAATTAATTACAATTAAACGTAAAAATTTAAATGAAACGCATAAGTATGATATGAAATGACCCCTATATATAACTTTCAGTTCAAATTAGGTAGTTCAACTTTAATTTGAATCAGTTAATAAAACATAACTATTTTACAAAGATTCTTTCTGGGCAATGTTTTAATTGTAATTGTTTTAATTCATAAGTGTTAAACTGCTGCAAATATGGAAACTTCTTTATAATCATGTTGTACAACCTTGAACGAAGAATGCTACTATGTAGACCACAGTTGTTAAACATTTAGGTTTAATTGCACATACAATCAGAGCGTTTATTTTTATATGTAACTAGCTGAAATACCCGGCATTGCCCGTGGTTAGAGGATGTATCCCTACAACTTGTAGAATTATGTTGAACTTGCCCAATAGCCTTGTGTTCCTTTGGAGACATTTAAAAATATTATATAATAAGCTTAAATAAAGAGCTAAACCCCTTAGGATACTATAAAGAACAAAAAATAAAGTAAATACACAAAAACATTGCGAAAGCACTATTAAACAATCACAAATACTACACAAAGAAAAGCGAGTAGAGAAAGCCGTGCGAACATAATACGTTGCATTTCTATTTTAATCATATAGAAAATTGTATGAATTGTTTATAGAAGAGGAAGTAGAGAAGGAAGTGTGATTTTTTCATAAAAGAAAAGTGAGTAGAGAAAACCGTGTGAATATAATACGATGCATTTCTATTTCAAACATATAGAAAAGTATATGTATTGTTTCTAGAAGTGGGAGTAGAGGAAGAAGCGATTGTGTTTCATAAAAGAAAAGTGTGTAGAGAAAATAGTGTGAATGTAATGTGTTGCATTTCTTTTTAATCACAGAAAATTGTATGACTTATAAGTTGAAGGGCCAATAGAGAAAGAAATGTGATCGTGTTTCGTAAAAGAAAAGTGAGTAGACAAAACGCGTGAATGTAATATGCGGCATTTTTATTTCAGTCATAGAAAATTCTATGAATTGTATGCGAAGAGCACGTAGGGAAGGATATCTGAATTTAATACGTAAAAGAAAAGCGAATAGAGCAAACGTGTGAATGTTGTATGGTTAAATGGATAGCATAGAAACCCCCATGAAAAACTACATATACGTGCCGAATTTCGAGTTGATCGGTCAAGCGGTTTAGGAGCCCATATACATATATAATGAAAGAACAACGGAAATACGTAGTTTGCTTCATGATGATGATGATGATGATGATGATGATGATGATGATGATGATGATGATGATGATGATGATGATAGCTAAAATGTAACATCAAGAGTGAAACCGCAGTCCATACAAGTGAGAGAATACGTCCATGCAGCAGATGCTTCCTGAAGGTGAACAAAATAATGTGTTCCAGGAGCAGGTTGTTGTGCGAACCACATTTTTTAGATTAGCGGTCCCGATGACAGAATAAGACGGTTCCACCTGAGGCCAGGCCAGAGTCAGGGCCACTCGTTACAGACCACCGCAACGTTGGAAGCCAGTCTGACGAGGTGCTCTTGTCCGCTGGGTGAAAGTCGAGGAATGTTCATATGAGAGCATTTGTTTTGCTTATAGTCACAAATCACTATCTCTGCATACATCGATTTCATTCTGGTTGAACATAAACAGGAGTAATGAATCTGCGACAAGGGCACAAATGAATAGAGTGCCTACACTTCATCATTCCCAAGACCTACAGCAGTTTTGTGGAACTTACGTTAGACGACCGAGCGGAATGACTCAGGTGGTTTCGTCTGTGGCCCGCATTCAGGAGGCCGCGGGTTCGATCCCAGTGGCCGGCCTACCTGATCCATGGTTTTTTTCGGGGATTTCTCCGGACTGCTAGGCGAATGCTGGGTTCCTTAAATCTCTCCGGCCTCCAAAACCATTTGTGGGATGTCTAAGACCGCGAGTGGAAGGGGCTCCTTTTTTTTTTTTTTTTTTTTTTTTTTTTTCCCTGTTAACATCCCCCTAAGTAATGTCATATCGAACGGTTGGACGGGACTCCGGTTGTACTAGGCGCCGCCAGGGAGTTTCAATCTGTAAATGGCAGGGATCCTACCCTCTGTTCTGTCGTGATTCCTTGGGTCGTGCGACCTCTGTCTCCTTTCACCTTGTCTTTCCTCGCAAGGGGCACGGGTACAAACGATCTTCTAGGTCGACGTGCAAAGTCCCCTCCATGACGTCCTATCCTATCCTGTCCTATCCTATCCTATGCTATCCTATCCTATCCTATCCTATGCTATCCTATCCTATTCCATCCTATCCTATCCTAGCCTATCCTAGCCTACCTTAGTACTATCCTTAGGGTTCGAGATGTGACACAACGAATGACGCAACTCTCGAATGTTACAAAGGACGAAACCAGTGCAATTCCCTTATGTTTTCAGTCGAATAAGGTCTTGTTTTCAACATGGAGTGAAAAAGTAATCATGAGGTGATACACAGGCAAATAGTTTCAAACAGTGTAAAGAAACAAGTAAGTGAAGACTGCGATGAAAAATTTAGGAAAGTGAATCTAAAACAGCTTCTTCTACTTTCACTGAGCATCTGACAACGGAATATTTGTTTTGGGATAAACAAAATGCTTACGCTGCTAAATGAGGAAAGTTCCCAAAGCTTCCTAAAATGTAAACAATACCCATGAAGCATTAGATAATGTCACAAATGACAGCACTTCGAGTCAAGTTTTCTTCTTGTTAAATGACAAAGTTAACCATATAGTGATATTTTTTTACAAATGCTAATTTACTGTTCCTGTGTGAAAGGGGAATTGTATTGGAGAATGGAATATTTTCATATTGCTATAAATATTTGAAACCGTTTCTTTTAATGCATAGGTACTTTTGAAAACGGGCATTACATCCCACTTGTATCTTGTGCTTCACCAACAAAACAAACTACCACGTCCCTCCGTATGTTTAGACATATTGTAAACAAAAGCTGCGAACTAAATGTCAACTTTAATGTGAAGACTAGAATTGTTAATTTTGAACGTAGCATTCATAATGCTATGGCAGTTGTATGGTTATTTGCCGCTACTAATGGGTATCACCCCGTTCCTGACGCCTTCAGTGGGGGATCCAACGGCCGGGCAGTACTGTACAGTGTACCCTATGTTCCACACAGGAATAACAGGAACTCAGAATGGGTGTCGCTTTCAGCTTTATCGAGTATGGTTTCAAATAAGACTTGGGCTCTCAACATTCTGTAATAACCAGGAATCCGAGTGTGGTATTTGGCTGTTCTAGTTTTAAGCTTGTCTACCTTGATTCAGTGGAAGTCGATGCTTCATTTGCAGATGATTTCATGTCTTGCCAATCCACCAAATTCAATAAAGTTAACGATTATTAAGTTGAAATCTACGTGAGTAATCCTCCACCACTTCCTCCACAAGTGTGGGAATCCGAGTCAACAGAATCTCAGAGAAATTAATGCGAATCACTTCATTCTAAATACCTACAATAAGAATTGTATCAGTGTACACCTAAACATATACTAAGCATTTCTGGATAGGAATACAGACTGAGGCTTATAATAATATGAGAAGCTGCAACCAAAAGAAAATCGATCAAAAAACTCAAAAAATCGAGATACTTAGATGCGTTATTAAAATATAAGACACAAGTAATATTCCAATTAGACTATGTAAAACGAGCAGCTTACCACTGCAAATATTTTTAATTACAAAGTTAGATGATTCTGATATTAGTGTCACCGCCTGCGGTGCCATATGTAGTAAAAGCGGGCGCTAAACGCTGCAAAAAATTGAGTTTGACGAACATTTTTAACCATACCAACAAAACGAATGCTGACAATGCTAAGTCTGTATAAAATGGGAAGTAAGATGTATCATATTGTTTGAGCTCAACGGAGTGAACGGTTTCAGCTTGTTTGCGCTCTCTACTTGAGTAACGAATTAAGGTTGCGCAGGTACAGCCGGCTACAAATGTTTTCCGATGGACGAGAGGATGTAGGGGAAAGAGAACATAATTTTCTTATGAGTTATTTGCGCCTGGCACGCCCGGTTCAAACGATGTCTTCACCAGAGGTACATATTTACCTTTGTGTGTGTTCCTCTGATGTGTGGTCAGCGGGGAGCCAACAAGAAGCTCAATAATCAATTTTACTCTATCCCCCTATTTTTAAAAAAAAAAAACAAAAAAAAAACGCATAAACAAGTAACATTGCTTTTTGTGGTAGCACTAATAATAATAATAATAATAATAATAATAATAATAATAATAATAATAATAATAATAATAATAATAATAATAATAATAATAATAATAATAATAATAATAATAATAATAATGATGATGATGATGATGATAATAATAATAATAATGATATGATTTATTATTATTATAATTAGTAGTAGTAGTAGCAGTAGTATTGTTTGGCGTGAACGATTTCCTATTACTACTTTCTGTTTTTCTTATTTTAGGAAGATTTATTTAAATGTATATATTTCACAAAAAATAATTAAAACCACTCAAAGGAAAATGCACACAATAGATTCCACTGTTTCTCTCTCTCTCTCTCTCTCTCTCTCTCTCTCTCCCTCTCTCTCTCTCAATTGAATTTGCGCAATACATTAATGTCCATGTAGAAATCCTATTGTGAGAGGCATAACTGGGGCTATATTTTTTCTTTGCCATTTAATGAACTATTTTCAGGGTATTAATATGTTTCACTTCCTGGGGTTAAGTACACACACACACACACACACACACACACACACACACACACACACACACACACACACACACACACACACACACACACATTTATATATATATATATGATTTACATATGAATTCCATGGGGAGTTGCGACCTAAAATGTTTTCAGCTTTTTAGATGATAAATACGTATTTACCTGAGGCTTCCACTACTGCTTCCCTTGCATATATCAAGGTACTACATAAATTTACATAACAGAAGCCATCCTCTACTTGGAAAGCACAGTGCTACCACGCAATGCCTCTGGATATTACTGGGTAATGTTTCCAGAAAATATGTATTCGGACCAGTGGAAGTTACCTACAGGTTGTAGCCTGGACTACAATCCTGGCTTTGGAGCGTCAAGTCGATTTTTTTTTCGGCATTGAAGGGAGGAAAATATCAAGGAAAATTAGCTCTAGTAGAACCTGCAGCATTAGCATCTATGAACCATACTCCAATGACGTCATGGTCTGCGGAGAGAACCTTTTCATACAAGAATATGCTAACGTGATAGTAAGAAATCATTCATGCCGGAACATTTGGGTATGTATGTGGTTACCTAGTGTAGAGATAGGGAGAGAAAGAGTGGCGTGGGGAGGGGGGGGGGAGAAACAGGTGGATATATTATACGTGTATTTATATATATTTATTTTGAGTTATTTTGATAGGGCAAACTCTTGGGAAATATATGCGCTTAAATAAATCTTACTAAAACATGAAAAGCAGAAAGTAATAAAAATAAATCGTCCACGCCAAATAATTATTATTTAGATATGCTTTTAGCTAGATGGTGCGTTCTTAATACATGCATACAATATATTCTATGGTCGTTATGATGGTTATTTATAATGTGTATCTTTGTGAAATTAGGATGTTTATAAATGTAACTGGAATTAGAAAAACAGCAAAATAACTTATGCGGCGAAACTTTGGACTATAATTAAACTATTTAATAATATTAATTTATTGTGTTGCAGATGTTTAATTGGTTGAAAGTATTGTTGCTCTCGTTATGATAGTATGGTTGCGCCGGTTAGTTGGTCAAACGCGTGTCTCTTGTCAGGGGTGGTACACATAAGGAAGGTAACAACAAAAATATAACACTTACGGTAAAATTTAGGTACTATGTCATTACTATAGCTCTTTTTATTTGCGTTTATATAGTACGGTTACTCATTACTAGGGCTCGGATTTTTAGGTGAATACACATTTTGTTTGCGTCCTAGTATGAACTTGAAATGTTCTGGATATCTACATTGAAGTAAATATTTTAAGTTTTATTGCACATAAAAGTGCATATTTTCTGATTTTTTCATGTAAATAAATATTTTGGGATATTCACATAAATTACACAACATCGCATAAAGGAAACATTTAAAAAATAATTTTCACATAAATCACATAAAAGCAGCAGCAAATAATTTTTAACAAGTCCCATCCATTTCTTTAATGCTCAATTACACATGTTAGATGTCGCAATTTGTTATTCATTATTGGAAGAACTGATATGTCAGCTATACTATCCCTTCAGTTGGAAGAAAATATGAACATCCTGGTTACTCAAGCAACATGAGCCTGCAAGATAAGAACAGGGAATTCCTCCTCTGCTCTGTTATCGCTTCACAATCCGGCTAGTGTATACACCGAAATTGTATAGTCAAATTCACTCATTTGTGAATCCGCAAAGATTATACAGAAATCTAGTTGTGTTACGTTGGGAAATTACATGTCGACAGTTTTGAGTTCACAGTGGATTAAAGATGTCTGGAGTGAGAAGTAGTGCAATTGCCACAAAATGCTGCGAAAACTGAAAGACACTGTTAAGAAATGACTTCGCATACTTTTCCGCAAATCTTGGTTTCCTATGTGATTCCATAAAGAAACTGGAATCAGTAGGAATGTCTTTGGGAGAAGCAGTTCAAGTAGTACAGGATGTGGGGAAAAAAAACTTCAGGTTCTTATTTAACAGTGTATAAAATTTCAAATGTGTTGGATTGGCAACACGAAGAAATTATTGATGCCAGTATGAGTGACATAACATATTATAATGATGCTAAACTGACTTCTTGTGACGTGGAGTGATCGTTTTCAAAATTCAAGACAATTTTTCGTGACAATCGTCAAAGTTTTCGGGATGGAACATATTTTGAGGAATCATGCGGTCTATACTGTAATTCTTCAGCACTTGGTGATCTCTTCCAAGAGTGTCTGGTGAGTAATAGGTACATTTATATTAGTTCAGCTATTCAAATCTTTAAAATATTTTATTTTTAGCACATATTTTTTACTTCTTAGTACATATTTTCGACATTTTTAGCGCATAAAAATAAAATATTTTCCAAGTGTTTAGCACCTAAATGTCCGAGCCCTACTTATTACTATAATATATTTCGAAGAAGCTCCTGTACATAAGCTTAAGTACGGACTCTAAAGCTTATGCGTTCCTGTCTTTCCTATTGAGAAGATTACTTAGTACTTATGCAGCAATGCTGCTAAAAATCATGTTCATGGATAACTTTGCACCACGCACTCGCATTCATACTTCCGTAAATGATATTACATTTTAGGTGCAATTATTACTCTTAGCGGTTCCTACTTACTCCGGTCTCAATCCTAACGTGTACACTATGCAGATGTACTACCAACAGTAGCTAAACAAAGTTGGGTTTGGAAGCGTTGTCTGTCTCCCCACACAAATATTCAAGTAGTTACTTGGCTACTGTATTTTTAACTGCCACACTTTAAATTTCTGTGTACTGCGAATGCAAAGAATTGGTTTCATAGAGTGCAAAAATGTATTGATGTTGAAGGGGAATATTTTGAAAACAATAAAGTCGTTTAATTTTTACTTTGTCTACTACATATAGTGTTGTTGATGTTAATGCTCTTTGTCAGTTTTCTACAGGCTTCCCAATAATATTTACATAGTTGAACTAGAACACTGGCATTAATGTTTGAGGTTGCGATACATTGAAGAAGATGGCCCCTATTCATTACTGTCTGTGAGTCGTTGCATCTACTACAAACCGTAAGTAGGGGAAGTAATGTATTCCACCCAAAATTTCGATGTCGAAATTTCATCAGAAATATATGTTTTGAGTCCCGCTGGATCCAAAAATTAATTTTTAGTAAACAGTCTGTGTGTGCGCGCGCGCGTGTGTGTACGTGTGCATGTGCGTGTATGCGTGTGTGTCTGTCTATGAACAGCATAACTCATTGGTACTAAGGTTTAACGCGCTTCAAGGATACGACACGAAGATTTTCAAGAAAATTCCTCCACCCAAAACTACTCTTTACATGGAAAGTTTTCGAAAATTTTGATTTTCTCAGAAATGCTCCAACGATTTTGATTAAAATGTCATATATTTAAAATATTTTTATGGCAAATAAAGTGTATATTTTGAATTTTCTAGCTATACCCTAAGTAGTCCTGTTCACTCTTGATGACTTTTGCATAATTGGTAAACCGCATGAAACAGATCAAATCTTACTGTACAAGAAATGTGGATCTCGTTAAAACACAATTTATGTCCAAATAAATTGTTTTGTAAAGTGAACCATTTCGGAGATATTCCTTGTTAATTATCTGAGTTTTGCAATACTTATACTTTTCTCAAATGAAAAGTCGTTATTCACTTGTTTATCTCTTGGCCGTGCAAAGAGAACAGGATTTCAAAGCTTTAAAAAATTTGACTATTGGTCAGAGCCTGCTGTATTCCCCTTGCACCTACAAGAAAATCAGCAATAAGATAATTTCTGCAAATGTTTATCTCGACTAACATGAAGAAGATAGAGGAGTAAGAGTTTGTAAGAATAGTTAGCACAAGAATAGAGAAAGTCATGTGAGCGTAACACATCAGATCCTTTAAAAGTAATCCTCGTTTGTTTTTCTAAAAATATTCAGTGTTGCCCCCGCCCTTTGTCTTCCTACCAAGGTACACGACAGAGGGAAAAAAACACAAAAGTAGTTCAGAATCAATACATGACAAATTTTGAGACAGACACACACTTTTGTTAATAGGTACTTCCTTTTGTTATCTCTTTGTCATTCACTCACCTCTGGAGTGTGTGCCCATATCTACTGTTAACTAGACTATGTGGTTGTAATACCAGTAGGAAATGTGAGAATTTATGAATGTTTATTTTTGCAGAGGAAGTAATGGGCGCAGCGTACAGTTCGCTGAGACCTGAGGCTGGGCGTCTCCTTTTCGTGCTCTGGTTGTTACATCGCTATTGGAGCCGAAACTCGAGGGAGGAGGCCAGACCACAGGACGATAAATACTCCACATGTCCTTGCAACTACTGCCAGGATGATCCTCTCACTGACTGCGGCTCCAAGTAAGTTTTAATTTCCGCTTCAGGTCTCATAAATTCAACGCCTTTAATTCACGAACTTTAGTTACCATAAAAAGTAAGACAAAGCCTTTTCTACCAATGTTAGATCCAAAAGCGTTGTTGCGAGTAAAAGTGGCCCTTCGAAGAAAGGGTTTACGACTAGCTCTCTACTCTAAGGGACCCGACTGATGAAAGCTGGGCAATAAGTAGGCTTACCATACGTCCCAGTTTGACGGTCTGATCCCGCTGTCCCGGCCGGTTTGTCAATTGTCCCGGTTTAAAATTTAATGCACATGAAAAAAAAAAAAAATTACGTCAGAAACGAAACTGTCCGAAAGCTAAGTTTGTCATCATTGTGGCCGTGACTTGACAGTTTCACAAACTCGGTTGGTAGCAATGATTAGCCTACAGTTTAAACTGTAACGAATGTTGCGTTGGTTGTGTTAGTAATGTGATTAACTGTTTAACATTACAAGATAATACAAGATAATATTTCCAAGACTGTGTCAAAAACATAAATATGCCGAAAAGAAACTGTACATTTACCGGTGCCTTAAAAAAAGAGTATCCAGTTTTGAAAATATGTGTGGCTATGTTGACAGCGTCAAGTGTGAACAGTCTTTTTCTGAATTTTCAGTATCTTATTATGGACGTTCAGACATAAAATATCAGTTTAAAACTGCAAAGCATAAAGTCAGTTTAACTGCAATTGCCGGTTTCTCAACAATTTCGTCATTTTTTGAATGTGCCGATCCTATTGAGACACCTTTTAATTGCTGCTGACTGCTGAGGCAGCTACTTTGGCGTCCCAAATTGCTGCTCATGATTTAAGTTTCAAAACAGCAGATTGTTCATCAAATTAATATCCAGGTTCTTTTAACCTAAGTTCAGTCTCGCCCATGTGAGGCTACCGTTATAAATTTAATTGCACCAATGACAGTTAAAGAACTCAACGATGATTTGAATACATCAAATTTTGTAACTCTAACAATCGATGCTTCTAACAGAAAAGCAAGTACCTAAGATGTCCTGTGTGTTGTGCGGTACTTTATGCCAGAATGAGGAATGAAAACTAAACTTTTAGAATTATTTCAGTCTGTTCCTGGTGAAACTTCAGATATATTGACAAATTATTTGATGTCAATATTTATAAAAAATAACAGTACAGAAAGTTGTTGTGTGGGGATAATTGTAACAGAAATTTTGGAGACGTAAAACGCAAAGGCGTAAATAATGTTTACTTTAGATTGAAGAAAGAATTGGCAAGAAATGTTATTGGTTGTGGTGCTCATATACTCCACAACTGGCTGCAAACTGCAGTGAATGTTCTGCCTATTGAAATAGAAGCTTTTGTAGTAAAAGCATATAAATATTTCTACATTTATACAGTGGGAGTTACTCAGTTAAAAGAGTTCTGTGACTTTGTACAAATTCAGTACAAAAGCTTTCAACAACATAGCAATACCCAATTTCTTTCTCTGCTTCCTGCTATTGAGAGATTACTTCTCGAGTACGAGAAGTATCTCAAGAGCAGTGCCCGAAGATGATAAAAGACCTCTTGAGTGTGGTAGTGGAGAAAAGTATTTGTTTGTTCGTGGACAGCTTATCTTGTTTAATAAAACAATCTTGGCCATGGAGAAAACTACAGCTAATGTAATTGATATTGTGATTGGAGTTGAAAATCTCAAACACCATATTCAAGAAAGGCGCAACAATCAATTTATACCGCAAGAAGCTAAGAAACTGCTTAAGAAACTTGATGATGAATCTTGTATCAATTCTGTCAATATAATAAGAGAGTTTACACATTTTTATGATCGATCTCTCTCCTATATTGAGCTGTGGGACAGTAGTTTAGGTGGAGAAGAATCATTTACATGGATAAAGAAAAATGACATTACATAGCCCGAAATTGAAATATCTGCCGAAAAAATCAAACACTTGGAAAACCAGTCATAATAGTGGATGAACTGTTTGATGAAGTGGTAGTTGCCAAAGCATTTTGGTCTTCAAACTGTGACAACAGGAAAATTAATAGCTTGTATTCTGAAGAAAAATGGATTTAACTGTTCAGGCGCGTTAAGAATCAAAACGTTTCTGTGGGTAATCTCAGCCGCCTACTCGAGTACATTTTTTGTCTACCTGGCCCTGCTCCTGTTGAAAGGGTGTTTTCAATTATGGACAATATATGGGCTGAAGAAAGAGATAAAATGGCAGAATCCATAGGTTTAATGATCTATAAATTAAACATTGAACTCAACTGTAGCGAATTTTATCACAAAATTAAGAATGACAAACCATTTCTAAAAACTGTCCACACCAGTACCAAATACAAATGGTTTCAACCAGCTGACAAGTAGGTTTCTGCAGTGACTAATTTTATTTCTATGGTAAAATATGTGCCTACTCCGTAATTGTAAGTATAGGTATGTAATTGTGAGCTCACTTTATTATTATATAATAAACAGTCAAATAGGCCAGTTGAGTAATTGAGGAGTACAAAGCTATAGCAGACCATGCCACAGTTCTTACAAAATCAAGATTGTTACGTAATAATTAAGACTTCATATTTTCAAAATTGCGTGACAACTTATTTTTCAAGTGTCCCGGTTTGAGAAGAAAATATTATGGTAAGCCTAGCAATAAGGATTCTTCTTCTTCCAACTGCAGCGCGAATCGATCAGGGTATGAATCTCCCAAGGCCAAACTGTATAAGTCTAAATGTAAACGATCAGAAACAAGCTAATATCTATAAATGAATAAATGTAATCAGAATAGAGAAATAAGATTGTGCAGCATTTATATAAATTGGAATATACAAAATTCCTATGTGTCGCACCCGCATGACTTTCTCTACTCACTCTTGTATAAACTATTATCTTACAAACGCTTATTTCTTCATCTACTTTATGTTAATCGAGATAAACATTTAGAGAAGAATTTTATCGCATATTTTCTTGTAGGTAAAACAGATCAGGGGAATTCAGTAGGCTTTAAGCAATAGACACACCTTCTAAGAGCTGTTCGCTATGTAATGGCTTTGAAATTCCGTTATCTTTTCATGGCTAAGAGTTAAAATAAAAATAAAGAACAAAATCACAGCTAAGAGAAGTATAATGATTTTAAAATGTAAACTAATAACCAGAAATGTCCTGGAAATGGTAACTGCACAAAAAATTATATAATACATTGTGTGCTTTAGCGAGATTTAAATTTTTTGAGCAGGAAGATTTTGTCTGTCTCTTACGGTTTACCAGTTACCATATAAATATAAGAAGCAAAACAGCAAACCATTTCCGAAATATTCCTTGCTATTGGTTCGAATGTTACCTTACTCAACTAGGAATGCGTTATTTGCTTTTAATCTCATGGCCGTGCAAGGACAACAGAATATCAAAGCCATCACATAGCGACCTGCTCTTACAAGATTTGAATATTACTTAAAGCTTACTGTATTTCCATATTCCCCTGTACCTTGAGAAAATTAGCAATAAGATAATTTTTGCAAACGTTTATTTCGTTTAACATGAAAACATAATTGAGGAATAAGCGTTTGTAGGAATAGTTTATACATACATACAAGAGTGGAGAAGGTCATCTGAGTGCAACACTTTCAGTATCCACTACAACTGCTAACATACAGTGGGGATCTATTTCATAACGAAAATGTTGGTATTGTGATCTATCTACTCTCGTAAAAAGTGTTCATATGGAAGAAGAAGGAGACGTAGAAGAAGGAGAAGAAGAAGATGATGATTGATGATGATGATAATGATGGTGGTGGTGGTGGGGGTGGTGGTGGTGGTGGTGGTGAAGAAGAAGAAGAAGAAGAAGAAGGAGAAGAAGAAGAAGAAGAAGAAGAAGAAGAAGAAGAAGAAGAAGAAGAATCAGGAATAGGAGAAAGAAGAATAGGAGGAGGTTTTAGGTCACGTCCACATACAACCGTCCAATCCTAGTGTGACTGCCGTGACGAACCATAAAAGCCACTTCATGTGTCCCTTTGCGTATCACTTTTGTGCTTTGTGGACATGAATGTTTATAAGAGTGTCATCAACACAATCTATTATGCTTGGCATTCCTGCCAAATTGTAAAATGTTAGTACAACATAAAAACATCGTCAGGAAAGTTGACAACCTGGAGAAACATAGCCTCAATTACAATTTCTGTAATAGGAAGTGTATTCATACATTGAGACAACCGCTTGTTGGAGAAACACCATGCATGTCACTTACTCTATGGTTCCATTCTCTGGAGGCCCAAAGGAATGAAGGGAAATACACAAGTGATCTTTGGGAATATTCCGCCGAGTTGAGTTTTGCAGAAATTGTGGAATGTCATCCAGAAGGACTTGCTGTTTTTCTGCACTCATTCTGAATTTCGATTATGCTCAAAAGTATACGTCCAAGTCCATGTTTATATGTTCCTTAAAGTTTCACCTTCTTTGATCAACCTTTTCATCTGACGAATCATGTAGAATTACCTTCATTGCTATCGCTTACTAAGACCAATACTATCATACAAAAGAATTTTATGCCTTATAATTCACCCTATGTATTTTAAAATTGGTCGACATCTTCAAAAAATTAAAAAATTAGATTTTATGTCCAAAAATTACTTTGAATCTTAAGCTTCAATTAAATGCTCTGGCTCTTGCCCTCAGAGCCCTTTAAAGCTTCAACACGATCATTTAAATGTCAAAGAGCACATGACTTAATGGTCTATACTTCTTTACAAGACCTTTTATTTCGACTTTGATGTTTCCTATAATTTTGCACTTTAAAATGTTCCATGGATGTAGCTTGTAACCAAACTTGTTCAAATTTTCAGTAGAAATTCAGAGAAAGAAATTAAAAACTGGCATATGCCTTTTATTACGCCTTTAAATCTCTCAAGATCTGATAGAATTAATTCGACGACTGAGGATAAATTGTTACAAAAAGTAGATATATTTAAAGATTTTCATTTTTTCTGAAACAACAAAAACAGCGGAACATTTTCTATAGGACAGTTAGATGTGTCTATATTTGAACACTGTAATATTTTCATTTTTTTTTTCAAAATTACGATTTACGTACTGTGTGAGACATTTGAATAATTATTATAATAAGAGTAAAATAACATTTTCTCAAAAATATTAAATGGGTATATCTTCATGACATTTGAAATAAACTTATAAATATGGCAAAGCAGCTTGCGAAGAAAATGTTGAAAACACTTAGATAAAAATTGCAAGACTTACGCATTTCACCTGTGAGTACATTCTCACAAACGGCTCTAACCATTTTGATTAAAATAACATTGTGACACAGTGGCTCCAAGGTTATCGGGAGGTCAATGCCGGGCAGTCGAAACGTAAACAGATAAGTCGCACGCTCGCTCAGCGTAAACATGATAAGGACTATCGCCAGATAACTAAAAGCTTCTGGTCGTTTCACCGTCTCGAACGTTGCGAAATTGTGTGGAAACTTCCAACGTCTATACAAGTGGGCGCTGTCGCAAGTTAGGTGAGTTTGGAGGTGTCTCGCGAAGTCTGGAGCGAATTAATCAATGTGAAAGCAGCAGACTTTTAGAGAGTGCTTTTCTGAAAGCGCTGTTTCCCGAGCGAATTTGTGACAACTGTGGTAACGTGCAGTATGTGCCATTACTGCGAGGAACAACTAGGGGCGCCTTTGTGTTCGACTCACCAGCGAGTGAACCGTGCGGAAGAAGAGGCTACGTCGGGTGTATTTCGTGACGCCGCTAAATCGGGGAAGAAAATGAAAATGAAAACAAAGTGAAATTATACTGACAATTGGAATTAGTTCACATTCATGAAGTGACAGTGTGACTTAAGTGAAGTCTCAGTAAAAGTGAACCATTATTCCTCCTCCTTAGAGTGCGTCATCACATAAACAACGCTCGTTGTATCATTCCGCCAATGAAGTGTTACCGTTGCAGTCCTCGACCGTTCACGTCTTACTCAGTATTATTGTAATCACTAGGGCCAGGCATTTAATGACCTATAATTTGGTAAAAAAAAAATGCAAAATAAAAAATGCATTTATGACCTAAAAATCACAAAAAATGACCCAAAAAGATGACCCCAAAAATGTTAAAGTTACCAAAAAATAAAGAATTGCCAATAAAAATGCTATTTATTATTATTATTACATTAAGCACTCACTTTGTTACTAAGTTACATAAAATATAACATAAAATCAAAATATTAAAAGAAAATTATAAATGTACATGTTAGAGTATCTTTTATTGAAGATTGTTGTTGTAGTGTTTAACGCCCGCTTTTACTACTACGGCACCGCAGGCGGTGACACTGATGATACATGAAGATGGAGCACCGGTGGAATGAGATGGCGGGGGAAACCGGAGCACCCGGAGAAAACCCGCCCTGACGCCGCTTCGTCCACCACGAATACCACATGCGGGTCCCTGGGATCGAACCCGAGCCGCCTAGGTGGTAGGCGAGCGCGCTAACCGCTCGGCCACGGCGCCGCCATCTTTTATTGAAGAAATTCCATTTCAGTGCACTTTTATAACAATTTTGAGTAGAAGTTAACAATCACAAATTGGCAGAGATTCTCAAGCAAAAATGACTGTCTATTGTCTGTTAGTACTGACTTATAAATGGAAAAGCTCCTCTCTGCTTCAACGGAAACAATTGGAGCATACTGAAAGGAAGCAATATCTCCTGAATTTAACTCACAGTCAGCAAGAGAAAACTGTTAACCAGACAAAGCACTGCCAATTGAACACAAAGGTTTTGTACCCCTTGTTCTTGTCTATACACTTCTTTATTTTCATTGCCACTGCATCACCCACTTTACCGTATGCACGGCGCAAGTCATCCACTATTTGTAGCTGTTCCATTAATCAAAGTTCTAAGGCTTTCACGGCCGGTGTCAATACTAGATACAATATTAACCGGGCTTGTGGGCCATGGTCTATTGGGTTCCTTCTTCTTCCCAAACGTTTCGTCTGCGACTACGGCAGACATCTTCAGTGGCGGCGAGGTCGAAGTTTCCTAGTGGAGATTTCAGCACCGACTGCGCTGGTCACCACCAGAGGTGCGGTATTTATGTCGGCGGCCGGAGGGGAGGTACGTTGTGATTGGTCCGGGTGGCCAGTGGGCTGGACTTGTACCAGCGGAGTACTACAAGGAGCTGGTTTTTGTTAACGCTGTTTGCCATATTCTGTTGAGTTTAAGTCCTTCCTCTTTGCGATTGATATTATTTTTGTGCTTGTGTATTTCAATGGCTTCACGGAATAAGCGAGAATAGTAGTGGGATGTAGATGCCAGAATATCTGTGTTACCATATTGGATGATGTGTTCCCCTTCTTCGAGAATGGCATGTTTCGCAATTGCTGATTTTTCTGTTTGACCCATGCGACAATTTCTTCTGTGTTCTTCAATGCGGGTTTTTATACTACGTTGTGTGGTTCCGATGTATACCTTTCCACACGAACAAGGTATTCTATATACACCTGCGGTGGATTCAGCACCGTGGACGACACGTTCGTCATTTGGAGTCACGGAGAATCAGCCCTGACAGAATTTCTGGATCACCTCAACAGCATCAATAAACAAATTCAATTCACCATGGAGAAGGAACAAGACGGCAAATTGCCCTTTTTGGATGTCATGGTAAACAGGAAACAGGATGGCACACTAGGCCACAAGGTGTACGGTAAGCCGACCCATACAGACCGCTACCTTCACAAGAACTCCAACCACCATCCGAAACAAAAGCGTGCTATGATTAAAACTCTGGCAGACCGAGCTACACGCATTTGCGAACCACAAGTTCTACACCAGGAATTTCAACACTTAGAGTCAGCGCTCCACTCTAATGGCTACGCAAAACGAGAAATTAAGAGAGCATTACGCCCTAGTAAAGGTCCCAACATCACAGAAACAGCCACAAACAATAGGAAGGGCAAAGCTTTTTTACCGTACATCAGATCAGTCACAGACCGCATAGGCAAACTACTTAAACGCCACAACATTGACACCGTCTACAAGCCCACTAAACAGATTTATAACATACTCCGTTCCGCCAAAGACCCCAGGGATCCTCTATCCACCGCAGGTGTATATAGAATACCTTGTTCGTGTGGAAAGGTATACATCGGAACCACACAACGTAGTATAAAAACCCGCATTGAAGAACACAGAAGAAATTGTCGCATGGGTCAAACAGAAAAATCAGCAATTGCGAAACATGCCATTCTCGAAGAAGGGGAACACATCATCCAATATGGTAACACAGATATTCTGGCATCTACATCCCACTACTATTCTCGCTAATTCCGTGAAGCCATTGAAATACACAAGCACAAAAATAATATCAATCGCAAAGAGGAAGGACTTAAACTCAACAGAATATGGCAAACAGCGTTAACAAAAACAAAAATCCAGAACCCCTCTCCAGCCAATCAGAAGCCAGCTCCTTGTAGTACTCCGCTGGTACAAGTTCAGCCCACTGGCCACCCGGACCAATCACAACGTACCTCCCCTCCGGCCGCCGACATAAATACCGCACCTCTGGTTCTCATGATCTATGATACAGGCCGAAGATTTCCTGCCCATATCCTACACGAAAATTCCGGTATCCCGTACATTGTCGACGTGATCAAAACTCGCGCTCGAACAATGTACAACAAACTCCAGAACCACCCTAACCCTCTGGTGAATACCCTGGGCCAATATGACCAGAGACAGCCGCGCCGACTACCATCCAAAAGATTGCCGAAGGACATCTTAAGTCCGGCGATCTAATCTCAAGATGGGAAAGGCGAAAATGCAATCTGTACTCAAAACAGAGCGAATCACCAGTTCAGTTCACCTCTCAGCGAGTGACTGACGGCCAGAACCCTGGTAGGAATTAGCGCGTAAAATTCGCGCACAGCTCACTTGCGGACCAATCCCTGCCTACAATCCCTCCCGTTACTATAAAAACCCCTGTTCCAACAAATTTTTCCCAGTGAAAACATCCCTGTAGTGACACCGTCAAAACCATCGCGCAGGTAAAGCCGTATGACGGCTAGGTACTGCGGTAAAGACACTCGACCGGGGGAACAATTACCTCACCTCCGTTCGACTCGAACTCCGTCTGGCGTCTGGCCAGACGCCGTCTGGCGTCACAGGACCTCGCGTTCTGCTACAAGGACTACGCCATAAAAAGCGGGAACTTGTGAAACAGAGCGAGGGGTGGAAGATAGCGGCACCCAAGAAAAAACGGACAAGAGACAGTGGAAGTGACTCTGACAGCGAGCGCCCACACCAGTCTTCACATAATAAGAGGCAACCACGACAATCTACACCACCCCACCCCCTCGCTCTACACAACTCGTTCACGCCACTGGAGGTAGCAGAACGCGAGGAGTCGGACTTCCCAGCACTTCCCACACCCACACAGAATCCCGTCACACAGTTCCTCAAACCAAAAATCCCACCACACCAGAAGACCCCAACAAAAACCCACCCTCTCCCCTCCCCGCTAAGCCAGTCCCCTCCACCTCAACAGCCACACCTACAGCCCCGACGACCTCTACAGAAGACAATCAAAAGCCACCCAGGATTGTCATACCCGACACAAAGCAGGCAGTGAAGGTGCTGCAACTACTGAGAACTAAACTGAACAATGGCTCATACAAAATACAAACAACGAGGGATTGCCTGAAGCTCTTCCTTCAGAGGAAACAGGATGCCGTCCCTACAATGCAGCTCCTGACGAACGCCGGTGTTGAATGCTACAGCTTTACGCCCAGAAGCGACCAGCCCCTGCGATTTGTGATCAAAAGCCTGCCTGCAGATCTGCAGGTGGATTACATAAAGGAGGACCTGGAGCAGAAGGGTTACACCGGCGTTCAGGTGCGACAAATGGTGTCCCGCGGCAGGCCTCTTTCGAATTACCAGGTAAGCCTTGATAGGACTACTGACAATCAGAAGCTCATACAGGAAAGAGAAGTGTGCCATATGATGGTCACCGTGGAGGTCTTAAAAACCTTCCAAAACATCACGCAGTGTTTTAACTGCCAACAATTAGGCCATACCTTTAAAATGTGTCACATGACCTCCCGGTGTGTTCTTTGCGGTGGCCTCCACCGCCTAGCTGACTGCCCGAAAAAGGCCAAGGAGGACGCTGTACCCCACTGTGCGAACTGTGGGGAGGCGCATCCTGCCAGCTACAGGGGGTGCGAGACATTTAAGATGGAACGCCACCGCCGTCAACTGGCCGCCGCTGCCAGGAACTCTCCTGGTACTCAACCAGGGCCACGCCCCATCCTCTACCCGGCCCTGGTCAAATACGGCACCTCCTTTGCAGGAGCCGCCGGAGGGATAAATGCGCCTGAGCAACCACCAAATGGTCCCCCTCCACAACCCCAGCCCTCAGAGGCACCCACCAGCGACCTGGGAGGTTTGAAAGAAATGTTCAGTCTCTTCAAGGATTTAAACCTCCCAGTACTATTAACAAAGTTGCGGCCCATAATCGCAAGATTAAAAAGCTGCAGCAGTACCATGGAGAAGCTGGAAGCCATCATATGTTTGGTTACCACTCTCGTCGAGTAAATGGCCACTTCAAGGGGAGGCATAACTTTAACTCGCGCACTCCTGTGGAATGCAGATGGCATCCACAGGAAGCAACACGAACTTGAAAATTACCTGCGGCGTAACAAAATTGATGTCGCATTCATTTACGAAACAAAATTACAGCAAGAGCACACTTTTAAGCTCCAGGGGTATCAAATCTTTCGGAACGACAGAATTGGCAGACAGGGGGGAGGGACTGCTATTTTGCTCAGAAACACTATTGCTCATGCTTCTGTTACGCTGCCTGCAATGGCAGCGTTAGAGTGCACAGCACTTAAAACACGTGTAAATAGTCAAACGGTGATGCTGGTAGCGCTTTATCGGCCCCCCAACTCGGCAGGTTTCATACGTGACCTCGAAAAAATCCTCGCTTTAGAGGAGCATGTTATAATTGCAGGAGATTTCAATGCCCGGCACCCCTGGTGGTTTTCGCGCCGGGCAAACGCGGCTGGAAATCTCCTGGTTGAACTTATAACTGATAATGACGACCTAGAGGTACACCTTCCCCCAGATCCCACATTTTGGCACAGATCGGGGCACTTTGACCCCGAAATTTTGGACTTCGTACTAACAAAAAATGCGACACCTTTAATTAACTTTACAATGTATCACAGCCTGGACTCCGACCACCTTCCCGTGCATTTCGATATACAGGGTGGCTTTTCAGTCGGCTCCTCTGGCCCTCGAAGGAGGGCTGATACCGACTGGAATAAGTTCACCATGGAAAAGCACAGGATGGCGCAACCCAGGCTGTCATACTATAGCGAGGCAGACATAGATGTCGCCATTGAAAACTTCACTGCCTCGCTACACACGGCCAAGAGAAGCGCTACCACTTACACCACAAGACCACCCGACTTTTGCACGTACCCCGAGGTAGAGCAACTCATTGCGCGGAGACGACGCTTGACAAGACTGTGGCGGTATACCCGCCAGCCTGAATATAAAGTGCTAGCAAAATGGCTACGCAATATCATTCGGCATCAAATTAAAGTCAACAAAACGGAACAGTGGGAAAACAAAATGCTGAGTACCACCCATTCGGACTCTTCCTTGTGGAAATTATTAAAGGCATTTAAGGTCTCCACGAGCGTCAACTCCGTAACTGAGGCGCTGCACACTCATGGCGGCCTGCACTTCTCCGAAGAGGAGAAAGCCGAGGTCTTCGCTGACTGTCTTGAAGATAGATTCAGCGAAAACCCAGTTAACAACCGCGATATAGAACGGGAGGTACAGACATGGGTACAAACCTGGGTGGCGCAGAAGCAAGAGCAACAGCTATCCCTAATAACACCGCAGGAAGTTTACAAGCTGATTAGGAAATTGCCTAATGGTAAAACTGCCGGCCCAGACAAAGTGACTAATGAGGAACTTAAGCATCTCCCGAGAAAAGCCCTGGTGCAACTGACCAAAATATTTAACGCCTGTTTGCAGCAAGGCTATTTCCCCTCTACTTGGAAACGAGCCAAGGTAATTATGCTCCCAAAGCAAGGGAAAAGCACCAGACAACCGCAAAACTACCGCCCCATTAGTCTCTTGTCTACTATTGGTAAATTGCTTGAAAAACTTATACTTTCTCGACTTCAAAAACCAATTTCGGAATCCCATGAACTTTCAAATTCACAGTTTGGCTTTCGAAAAGGACATTCTACCGAGTTACAGCTTCTCAGGTTAACTGATGACGTAACAGAGCAATTTAACAATGGGGCTTCAACGTTGGCGCTATTTCTGGACGTAGAAGCCGCATTCGACCGGTGCTGGCACAATGGCCTTATTTACAAACTGCACCACAATTTCCCGGCTCTTCAAAATTATCTGTACTTGCTGCACAATTTTTTAGAAAAACGGAAGTTCTACGTCCAAGTGGGCCGCTCCTCCTCACGGAGAGAGTGATGCGGGCTGGCGTCCCACAAGGGGCAATCATGTCACCCTTTCTGTATATATTATTCACCAACGATTTCCCAGTGGACGCCAGATGTAAGGTAGCCATGTATGCTGACGACACTGCAATATACAATCACCATAGAAATCCACGTTTCGGCCTTGCAGAAATGCAACGTTATGTTAACAACTTCCTCTCATGGCAACATGACTGGAAAATCAAAATTAATCCTAACAAATGCCAGCTGATACATTTCTCTAAGCGGCATCACACTTTGGCAATGGACTTAACGGTCGGTGGTCAAGTATTGCACTGTCGTCGGCAAGTGAAATACTTAGGGGTTACCTTGGACCGCACAATGTGCTGGTCCTCCCACATAAAAATAGCGCCAACAAAGGCAGACAGTGGCTAAAGTTATGCGCCCCCATCTTCCGCAGTAAACAGCTGCAATTGAAGTCCAAACTCGTCCTGTATAAAGCTTTTATTTTTTCAGTAGTTCTATACGCGTGTGTGGCCTGGGCAAATGCCTCAAAAACCGCCCTGAAGACTATCCAAACCCTCCAAAACCTCTCCCTCCGAAAAATCCTCTCTGCTCCCATCCTAACCACTAATCAAACCCTTCACCAGGAAACCCAGATCCCATCCATTCCCGAGGCAATTACAAAAAGAGCTACTGCCGCGTGGGCGCGCATCAGAAACCACGATAATTATGTCATTGTCAATATTGGCAAAGGTGAGCCGAAGCATCGGAAGCATGCACGTATTAAAATGTTTTAAACGTCACTCGGCTCACCGACTGATGCGCGTCCACGCAAACACGGGCCCTAGGCCGCACACACGCTACCTTAGAGGCCTGCACCCCAGGGAACAGGTCAGGAGCTGCACCCTGCCCCGCCCAGGATAACTGCGGAGTGTACATAGTGTATATATCGTGTGTATATAGTTAACGTGTGTATATAGTGCTTTGTTATCATGCTGGGACGCATAGTTACGTGTGCCCAGCAAACATGTGCGAGCGGGACGCTCATTTGAAGTGCTTACTGTGCGTGCGCGTATGCATGTGTGTGTGCGTGTGTGCGTGCATGAGGGCATATCTTATGATATGCCAGAGTGAATGAGAGAATGCATGTGTGTAAAAAAAATTTGTATATAGAAAGAAACAAGCGAAAAAAGACAAAGACAAAACATAAACACATACCCAAGAACTATACAAAAGAGAACTGTTCTCGGTGGCCCAAAAGAGGGTCACTGTATGGGTTTTCTTAAAACCCAATGTATATTTTTGTTGTAAATATTAAAAAATTATAAATACTATGCTAAATTAAGTCTGTACGCTGGGCCCCATGTACCAGCACCAGACAAAATTCCTTCAATAAAATAATCTGAATCTGAATCTGACCAGCGCAGTCGGTGC
Source organism: Tenodera sinensis (assembly GCA_030765045.1). Classification (NCBI taxonomy): domain Eukaryota; kingdom Metazoa; phylum Arthropoda; class Insecta; order Mantodea; family Mantidae; genus Tenodera; species Tenodera sinensis. The sequence continues at coordinate 163,807,651 of CM060962.1, forward strand.
TGAAATCTCCACTAGGAGACTTCGACCTCGCCACCACTGAAGATGTCTGCGTAGTCGCAGACGAAACGTTTGGGAAGAAGAAGGAACCCAATAGACCACGGCCCACAAGCCCGGTTAATATTGTATCTAGTATGTTCCATTAATATCACTTGGGATTTTTCCAGAGAAGTTATTGCATCAGGAAGGAATCCAAAATTGGTGTTTATGTAAGAAAGTTTACCTGCAATTTCTTTATCAGCCAGCAGTTCTTGCACCTTTTTGATTGACACAGACTCAGCATTATCAAAAGAATCAACTACTTTCTTCACAACGTCAGAATTCTTGCAATAATAACTACAAGCCTCGAGCCATGTTCCCCATCTAGTCAAAAGGGCAGTTGAATTTCTGGAGCTTCTGCTTTGAATGCTACAACTCGAGAGAGGGCTTTCAAGAATACTTTCTTGATGCATCCAATTAATTTATCCACTTCAGGAAAATTTGCACGTACTTCTTCCGCAACCCGGTGTAATGCCTGCGCTAAACATGCCACATGCATAATTTTTGGGTAGATTGCACTTAAAGAAGCAGCAGCTTTCATCATGTAGGGTGCTGTGTCTGTTATAAAAAGCAATACATTGGAATTTTGAATCCCATTAGACCAAATTATTCTCAATGCATGGTCAAATACTAAGTTGATGGTTAAATAGTTCACTTTATCCAGCTACTTACAATGTAATAGAAATTGTTCTCTGGGAATGTGTCCTTCAAGAACTCCAACAATAACATTAACTACATAACGGCCTACAGAGTCTGTTGTCTCGTCGATTGATACGAATATATTCTTTTCTCCGATCCTTTTTCTTATTTGTTGCAAAGTTTTGTTGTAGCACCGATCCACGTAGGTTCTTCTCAATGTTCTGGGATCTGGAACTAATTTTCCTGTCTCCTCTTCTAAGAAAGCGGGCAGCTTAGGATGATTCAACTTGTGAAGTGGAACATCGGCAGATAAAAATGCTTCATATAATTTCTCACAAAATAGCGAAAATGTTGAACGAGTTTCACCCAGAAGCATCTGCTGTAAGCTTACACTGGATTTATTTTCAAGTCGTTGCAGGCCACGTTTATGCTTCTCCAGTGACATATGTTGTTCTACCATAAACGTTTATGCAGCAGCCACTCTCACATCACAGAACTTGCAGAATAATATATGACCGTCCGTGGAAAAAATATTTTCTCCACATTTTGAAACAAATGCCTTCAGTTTAACACTATTACTTCCCTTCACTTTAGGCATTTTGCTTTTATGGTGCTCTTACAGGTGCTAAGAACAACTGATCACCTCACTTAACAGCACAACAATGCCGGTTTACCTGGATATAGGAATTTCCTTGGGAGTGAGGGCAAGTCCATTAACCACATTCCTTGAAAAATAGGGGTAGGAGGTAGCTTAGGCTCTAAAAAATTGAATTCCTAGAAGTGGGCCAGTTCATAATGCACATTCCTTGAAAAATAGGTGTAGGAGTTAGCATAGCGTTTACTTAAATTCAAGAAATTGTTTTGACAAGAAAAAATACTGAATTTTAATTTTAAAAAATGAATTAAATACAAATAATCTCCCAACCTTCTGCAAGAGAGTTAAAAATGCTCAAAATGACCTAAAAATTTCCAAAAAATGACTTATCCGTAAAAAAAGTAAGAAAATGCACAAAAATGCCCTAACAAATTGCTTTTATTTAACTCGTTAGTCAATACCATGCCTTTCCGTATATGTAAGCAATGTTTCAACCTTCATAAGGAAAAGATGCAAAATCATTAATTGCCTTGCCCTAGTAATCACGCAGCAGCGGAGTTAACATTACACTCGGCTCTACTTAATTAACTCCTTCATGCAATGAGCGAAGAAAATTTATGAAATATAATTTTATAAGTAAAAACTTAACGTTAATCTGAGTCGGCAGATAGAGGTGGGACACCCAGTTTAGGCTTAGATGTAGAAGGGTGCAAGTTTATAACTAGGCTGGATGATCTGGCTCACTGTTTACTAAAGAAAGTACCTCATCTACAACAGGAGTCTCGTTATTTAAAAAGAAACTGTGCATTTCAAAGCGAATGGCACTCTAAAAATCACCAATTTGTCTTAAAACACGAAATGGGCTTTCCCTTTTCTTTTCGGGTTTCTACAGTTTCTGTTTGTTTCATTTCAAGCGTTCACAGATATCAATAATTTTCACAGTAATGTTTAGCCATATAAAATCACAATATGCTTATAGCCTAAAATTTAGCCTCTTCAACAAGCGTCCTAGCCAAAATGTAGCATAAATAGCATAATTTTACCTGCGATTTTGCTATGCAAAAGGAATAAATGATTAAGGTGAATCCCCACTGCTTGTCATGGCATGTCGTCATAATATATACCTACTTAATGATGGGATAAATATTAGTATCTAAATGATTATGGCATTGTAACATGAACCTGTTGCTAATTAACGCAAGCCTATATAAAAAGAAGCAACCTAACCTAACCTCCGCTAAATCAGATACCTAAACTATTCGGCGCCAATCAAAAACGCAATGATATGAGTAATTAGGTATGTTTATGTTGGGTCATATTTTAATGAATGTTACAGTATCCGTTGGGTTGCATACCTGAGTCTTATAATCTGGCTACACCACTCATTGTTATTGGTTTCATTTTGGAAATACATACACTTTCTCAAATGGGAGATAATTCCTCGTCTTATTCTTTAGTTTGGTTTTGTTTCTGTTGGCCATGCAAAGAGAACGGAATTTCAGTTGTTACTTTCCGACCCGCTCTTTAAAGATTTGACTTTCGCTTAAAGCCCACTTATACCCATAATCCTCTTTTATTTAAAATGAAATAACCACAAGACAATTTTCTGAAAATGGTTATCTCGATTAACATGCGGCAGATGCATAAGCATTTGTAATAATAGCTTGTACAAAGAGCACCAAAGAATTTGGATTTTGTATCGTTTCCTGGAGTCTTTTAAGTCGTTCTTCACCTTAGCTATCACCGAGCGTGGTGGAGCCAAGAGAGCCAAATCAGGTCGCTCGGGTTTACCCGGGCGGGATGTATGCCCAAGGTACCTATCCATTTAGTATGGATTTACCCGTGAGGTATAAAAGGTGTAGTCAATATTCACAAGCTATTTATGTCAGTGTCAGCCAATGGTGATGATTGGTTACTCTCTCTTGCTATAGACTTGGGATATGAGTGCCAATTAGAATGTCTACCCATCCTGGGGCACCCATGCCCCCCTCTGCTCACTTAGCAAAGGTCAGCTTGTCTAACCAGCAAGTCAAGCAGAGTCAAATAGCGAGAAACCGAATGCATTGGAATGTTTGGTGAAATGAGGAAGCAGCAAAGCTAATTAGCCAAAAACATCCTTGGGTAAGCGATAGCTTTTGCGCCTCCTGGGAAGATGGTGATTATATTGACCCAGGGTATTTACTAGCTGGTTAGGGTGTGGCGTAAGTTTCGCATACATAGAGCGGGCTCTATCTCGCACAACATCCACAATATATGGAATGCCAGAATGAGTATGGAGAATATGGGAAGAAAATCTACGGTCAGTATCGTAGATCATCCTAAGGGCCCTGTTCTGCACGACTTGCAGTCTGCGGATGGTGGTTTGAGCCACAAATCCCCATGTCTCGCATCCATACAGGATCAGGGGAGGGATGATCGCACGATATATGCGTAATTTAAGACGTGTAGGCATAGTGGACCTAAGGATGGGATAGAGCTTTCCTAGAGCTCCGTGACCCTGGGCAGCTTTAGCTGTGACATGCTTGGTGAAGGTAAGTCCTCGGTCAAGTTGTACACCAAGGTACTTGGCTGTGTTGACCCAAGGGATTCTCCTCTGACCAAGTGTCAGGTCCCTATCTGGTCTACAGGTATGAATTTTACCTAACAGAAAAGCAGAGCTTTTCTGTGGACTGATTCTCATCCTCCACTTTTCACTCCATCTGTCAATGGCGTCAAGGTGTCTTTGTAATGGGGAAGGCAGTAACGTAGATTTTTGTTACGGGCCAGTATGAGGACGTCATCGGCATATTGGCACGTAACAGTGCTGCGTTCAACGGGGAAGTCAGACATGTATGCGGCACCTTCCGGGACTCCGGCCGCTATTGGTCTGATAGTTGATAACCTGCCCTCCACTCGCACCCTGAAAGTGCGGTCACGAAGGAAACTGGCTATGAGGGACAGGTAGGGGGAGGGGAGATTTGCATCTCTGAGTTTGTACAGTAGGCCCTGGTGCCATGTTGTTGCAAAGGCCTTATCCACATCCAGAAGTACTGCGACAGTCTTGAAGTTTTCCTGGAAACCCAGGGCAGCCCTCTCAACAAGACGCAGGAGCTGTAAGGTAGTGGAATGACCTTGACGGAACCCGAACTGATGATCAGGAATGAGCCTCCTTTCCTCAAATAGAGGAGTTAGGCGGGACAGTAGAAGTTTTTCAAAAATTTTGGAAATGATTGGGAGTAGACTAATAGAACGGTAACTTGATGGAAACTTGGGATCCTTGCCTGGTTTTAATATGCAAATCATCCTCGCTTCCTTCCAAGCAGTAGGGAAGTGTCGAAGATACAGGCAAGCATTGTAAATCCTCGTCAAGTGGATAATGGCTTTGCGAGGTAGGTGTTGTAACATATGTGTCGTAACACCATCATATCCAGGGGATTTGTTGGGTTTGAGACACCTAATTTGCGAGGAAACTTGCCTTGGGGTGACAATTGGTATGCGAGTCGCCTCGTGTGGTGGCGGAGGATCCTCATAGAGGTAATCCACCGTTGCCTCAACTAGTTCAGAAAAATCCTCGTCTTCTATGTGGCTTTCTCTTGCGGTTCGAAAGATAATCTCCCGCGAGTGCCATGTATAGGATGCTGATATAGCGTTTTGTCCCTTCTCATGGATTTAATTATCTGCCAGGGCTTCTTTTCTGAGAGGTTTACGTTCCTCATGGTGTTTTCCCAGGCCTCTTTGCGATGTGCACGTAAGAGGCGCCTAGCCAGGGTCTTAAATCGCAGATAAATTGCCTGCAATCTGGGATGGCGGAAACGCTGCCAAAGCTTCCGAACTGTTGACTTAGCTCTTAGCAACAGTCGGAGTTCATTTGGGATGGTTGTGGGATTAGGAGTATTGCAAGGAATGCGGTAAGTGTGCCCTCGTATCACATTTGATATTTTTCGGGAGAATGCATTCGCCGCTAATTCTAACGACTCGATAGAATTTATATGCGGTCTGGGATCCATTGATTGGTTCAGTTCAAGGACGGCTGCATCCCAGTCTACCTCGTACGACCAATCAGGAGTTACCAATGCTGACATGTTAACATTGGTGTCGATTAATACAGGATCGTGGTCAGAATCCAGTCCATTGACTGTCGTGAGGTCTATGTGGAATGTAAAGTTTTTAGTGACCATAATATCCAGCACGTCCGGTCTCCCTCGGGCAGGATGAAAAGTGGACTCTCGGTCCATGCGCTATGAGGCTTGGGTTACCGCTTATAAGGCGGAATAGTCCTCGCCCCTTCGCATTGGTGGCACGACTATGCCAGTTGGCATGTTTTGCATTTAGGTCACCTGCAATGCAGACCACAGGATGGAGGTTTAATAAAGCCGTGTAATCTGCTTCATAGAAGCGGTGGTCAGGGGGGTCATATGCCACAATCAGCAATGTATCTAGACCACCTAAAGATAGCCTAATGGCACAGGCTTCTACATGCTGAAGTTGTGGAAGAGGGAAAGGCTTATGTGTGATGTTGTTTTTAATAAAGATGGCTGTACCTCCCCCTTGTCGGCCAACCCTATCAGACCGATGGATGACGTAATTAGGGAGGGAGAACTTGGTGGCAGCATCCAAATGAGTTTCACAGACCATCAGAATGTCGATTCCGTAATACTGTACAAACTCAGTGAGGTTAGGGTAGTGACTCCGAATTCCGTTGGCGTTCCAAATCGCAGCTCTGAATGGTCTCCGGACATGTCTTCCGGCTATTACTGAGCGAAGTTGGGGTAGAGCTGCTCCAATGTCTGAAGCAAGATGGAATGCTTCTGCATGGGGGTCAAGTTGGGGTTGTTCAACTGCATCTTACAATTTCTAAGAGCAGGTAACGCCTTGTTTATTAAATTCCCAAACCATGAGGACAAAGAGCTAAATTCCTCCAGGTCTCTTTGCGAAATAGTCGCAAATGTGGAGGAGGTTGTTGCCGTGTTAGGCAGTGGTACAATAGGGGTAGGGGGTATATCCCTATCCCGGGAAATAGGCTCTGGCTCTACAGAAGTTTCTGTAATTATTTCAGGAGCTTGTGGTTCGGAAACTACAATGGGAGCAGTTTTGCTCGGCCTAGGTTTCCTGTTCTTCCTCTTCCTGCGTGGTTTTGGTGCAGGGGGTTTAGGCACTGTTGCCTTTTCTATAGGACCTGGAAGTGGTGGCACAGAATTTGATGGGGAATCACTCTCTGGTGTAGCAGACTCTTGTTCCACTCGATGCAGAGTGGACTCTGCCTTATTTAAGGCAGTGGCAAAGGACACACCCGGGCGAACCACTTGATCATCGGGGCGGTTCTTGCGGCGGCTCTCTATTATTCTTTTCCTTGTAGAGCATCCTTTGTACACACTTACGTGTGTACCGTCGCAGTTAGCACACTTGCACTCTTCCCTAGGTTTAGGGCAGTTCTCGAGCAAGTGGTTCCCTGCACACCGCAAACATGTAAGCTTAGGCTCACACATCATGCTGGAACGGTTGTACCCCATGCATCTATAACACTGCACTGGTACCTCTCTGCCGTAATACCGTTCCACTCTTACGACAGTGAAAATTAGTTTTCTCACAGTGTCAATTGGCTCTATTTCTTGGTTAAGTACTTTGTCAAGTACTACCAAGAATAGTGGCATAGGAACTTTGTTAATACCCCCCTCGGTATTAACGGTTCTCTTCAACTGTGCCACTGAGTTGACAATTATACCATGTTCTTCTTGTAGTGCAGTTTTAATTTCATCAGGGGTGCATTCTGAGTCTAAACCTCTGATGACTCGACGCTCAATGTGTGGACGTTGTGGTGAGTACGAGTAGAACGTAATGTTCATTTCTCGTAACACCAACTTGGCGGTTTCTAATTCAGCCAAGCTGTGGGTGAGAATATGCACGCTCTTGGGTTTTCTTTTTGCCTCAAAAGTTTGTTTGAGGTGTTTGGCCAATATTCGCATGACCCTAACGTGGTTAGGGAATACATCCGCAATGATTGGCGGAATTCTTGGCCCCTTCTTGGCTTGGGATGATGCAACATTCTGAGTTGATACATCATTCTGGGATGATGCAACATTCTGGGCTTGTTGCGTCAGAATGTTAGGCGATGGCGTCTTTCTACCCCGTTTACGGTTTTCCACAACCGTAAACTCCCCCAGCTCCATGTCGGACTCGGAGTCAGAATCAGGTAACATGTCGTTTGAACCCAGGCTTTCTACTTCTGCCGTGGGTAAGTGGCGTGGTATAGAGCTCTTACGCTTTTGGGTCTCAGGTTTGGAGCGCTTTCTAATAGGCTCCGCTGCTTCAGGAGATACAGAACGATTAATAGATTAAGTGGATGCAATCTGTCCATCATCGGCAGTAAGCGCGGTTGCCCTCCGGCTGCTCATAGAGGACCGCACCTCCTCTAAGGCGGCGCCTTTGCGAGCCATTTTAGCTCGAGGTTTCAGGCAAAAAGCCGTCAACCCTTGGCTAGGATCTTGTGAGCCCGCTGTCTCGTTAGTAGTCAGTCTAATGTCTGTCAGGAAAGAAAGAATAAAGTTATAGAGTAGGAAGAAAAGGGAACACCTGAGAGTAGCTCCTTATGCCACTCCGGGAAAGCTTGCCTTGGGTGAGTTCTAAAGCTTGCTTGTCAAGCTCCTTTAAGAACTTCACCAGTTTGAGAGTGACTAATATCAATGTATTAGTTCGTCGAATGAAGCACATGTGCAATCCACCGACGCACACTACAACACTCCACCAAGTCGGCACGGGATCTCCTGCTTCGGCGAGTCAGCTTGGATACCGTCTTTCCACCAGTGACAAGCAAACACGTCCGCTCTGGTCGAACGACGACGCTCCAATGAGAATGAGCGTGGTGGCTTGATAAGACAGCAATGAGGAGCAAAAGAGGGGAGTTTTTCTGAAAGCGATCCAGTGATAGGTACATATTTAGAATCACAAACGTATGTACACACACAGACACACACACACACACACACACACACACACACACACACACACACACACACACAAATACACACACACACACATACACACACACAGTCACACACACAGTCATACACACACCACATACACGCATACACACAAGACCGCGCGCGCTTTATAAAAATCCTTTTTTTATTTAGAGGAACTTCAAACGTGAATTACCGGTGAAATCCCGCCATGAGATTCTTGGTTGTTGTACAATACTTCCTCTTACTATAGGTGTGTGGCACAGAAGGTAAAACTGGGCCCATTTTTTCAAATTCTATAGAAAAATTACTATTTCCAATGTGTATATTTATATTAGAATAAAGATAAGAGATTCGATGCATTTTCACAATATTAAACAAAATAGATTTAAAATAGTTTATTGAAGCAATCTTTGGTACATATAAATATTATTGTTCTTGATTTGCCGATAATTTGCACGCTTAGACAAGACAACTGTTTGAAAATAAACTCCTCAGTTATGGTTCCTAGTCCAATGGACTAACGACATAAAACATTAAATATAACAGAACTCTTCTCTCTAGTCACTAACCAGAGCACATTTTTGATTGCGATGTAGAGGGAAACATGTTTTCCCTGATGTGAACTCGTATACATCCAGAAACACTTAAGCCAGTACAAAACAAGAGGAAAAGGAAATAGAACCTATATACGCGGTACAATCTTCGAAGGTGCCTTCATTAGGCTGCTAATGATCCTGTCTCGCATTTATTTGCAGTTTATAGTCCTCTAAATGGAACAAGAAGATATATGAATGCAGAAACAAGACTTAACTAAACCACTAAAAGGAACCAGTTTTGCTTTCGCAAGGTGTTTCAAATCAGATTTAGTGCATCATGTCAATTGGACAACATAAAAAACATGCTTCCTACAGTGAAGAAATTCCTAAAAGGTGTCTGTTTTATGGCATTTTTATTCCAGGATGCTATAAAATCTGGATATACTGATCTAAAGTATACCACATATTGCTGCAGCAGTTTGAAAACTCCTGGAAAAGTGGAAGTTGTGTGTATGTTTCTTAATGCTGTTGCTCTTATTGTCTGTATATCTATCTTGAAGAAATGTAGCTTCCTTCCAAGTTCTAATCCTTTTTGTATTCTAGGATTTCCTTTTTTATTTTTTTATTTTATTTTATTTTCTTTCTTTTTTTTTTTTGTGTGTGATTTTGGAGGCTAAAATTATTCATTTCTATTTTCTGTACTGCTTAACTTAGGCAAAGTAGGTATTGCATTCTATTTAAAAATTGGATATTCATGTTTCACTAGAAGTACACTTTTGAGTCCCCATAGGATGAAAACAACAACAATAATATTATTAATAATAATAATAATAATAATAATAATAATAATAATAATAATAATAATAATAATAATAATAATAATAATAATGATGATGATGATGATGATGATGATGATGATGATGATGATGATAATGATAATGATAATGATAATGATAATGATAATGATAATAATAATAATAATAATAATAATAATAATAATAATAATAATAATAATAATAATAATAATAATAATAATAATAATAATAATAATAATAATAATAATAATAATAATAATAATAATAATAATAATAATAATAATAAAATACAATAACATTAATAAGAAACAAAGAAATGCCAATGAAACATTATGTGCCCTCATGTTTGCATGGATTTTGTTACGACAATCTGTAATCAGTAATGTGAGACAATAGCAGCATATGCAGGAAGGAGTTTATTCCTAGAAAATAAAGAAGTAAAGTGGAAAACAGTCTAAGACTGTTCTTTTCTATTATCATGCGCTACACAAGGTAGTTGAAGCTTGGGAATTCCTCTCCCATCTCTCTCTCTCGTCTTCTCTTACAAGCAGGACAAAGTTCACTCACGCCCCTGGCGCCTGCTTGACAGGAGTTGCACCGTTGGGTTCTGCAACTCTTTTAACACAAGCAGGGTTATCTACGAGATGAAGTGGGCCACCTGGTATGTTTACAAACACGGGTATTCAGAAAGTACCTTTTGAGACTGTAAATAAATGTCTGTAAGATTACCGAAGTTTGCTTTATGATTCTGATCATAGTGGGGTTTGATATTGTAATGCTTTATATTTGCAATTTGAAATCCGCATATTAAACAGCAAACTTTCCTGTTTTTGTAACTTACAAACAATTCTCTCTGCCACTCTTCAAGAAACAAACCTCCAGGCATCACAGAATGAGACGTGTTGGAAGCTGAACAGCAGTGAAGGGGACGGATGGCCGGTGGAGTGAAGCAAGAACGCGTTTCACCGGAGTGGCCCTTTTGAGCCTATTTTGTCCATGTCTGATCTACTTCATCTTAAATGAGATTCACATTTGCAGCGCTGTTTTATTACATGTTTCTTGTATGCACAAGAGGGATACTGAAGGCAAATCTTTAAAAAGTGGCTTGCTTTATACGGACATTGAATTTCGATACTTTTTCCATGACATTACGAAAATCAAAGGAATGTTTCCCTAGCACTTCAGAAAGCGTAAATTGTTAGATGATTCAAATAAATAGCAACGAATATCTCAGAAATAGTTACACCCCCAAAATGTGTGTTTTAACGAGATGCATGCTTTTTATGCAATACGTTTTTGTCCACCTCTGACGTTGTACGTTACACAAGATTATTTCTGAATGTAGATACATAGTTTTAAAGTCTATTCACGCAAAAGACAAGATATGTAATTTATGCCATGCAAATACCTTAAGGATATGCTATTTTAATCAAGTTCATTAGAGCTATTTTTAGGATAAAAAATAACGAAGTTTTAAACTAGAGGGTAGACTGAGGAGAGAGATTTTCTTTAAAGTCGGATTCTTGGAAGACGCTGAATTTAAATATGAAGTTTGGTAATTGTTTTGAAGCTTTACTGTACTGCAGGGTTGTCAACATTTAAAAGTAAAATTATCGTACCAGCCACTCAAAATTATAGATTTGGATTCAAAATTATCGTACATCATAAAGCAAACGCTACAGCAATAAAAATATCAGTATAATACTTATGAAAATATAAGAGTAATGATATTTATTATATCCACTTACAATATTGATGACCTCAACAAATATTGCAACTTTAGCACTTATGTTTCTCGCATTATTCATCTGAAAGTTCAGCTTCCTCAACCGTTGCAGCATTGCACAAATTTGTTGTTGAGATAAACTTTAACATCTCGGTGACTTGCAAATTTTAAGATCTACCACGTTCTTTCATAAGCTGAGACGGCAAAATGAGTTCATTTACCGTATCTAGTGCCAATCTGTTTCTAACTTTGGTTTTTATTAAACCCAGTTTAGAAAAAGAAAAAAAAGAAAAAAAAAAAAAAACTCTTTCACAAGAAGTGCTTCTGTGGGGCAAGGAAACCACTGATAATGCAAAGGCCGCTAGTTCTTTGAAATCAGTATTTCCATCAAGGTGACATACGTTTAACAGCATTCCAAAAACTGTCAGGTGAAGGCATGTTCTTTATTTCACACGGAATATCACGTATTCCGAGTTTTCTACATTGATCGTCAATTTTCTTCATTGAAATTATCAGACCTGGGCACACTGGCAATAAGAGGATAAAGGGTAGCAGGCTTAGTAGCTATCGGGTGGAGACAGACTATGAGGACAAAAGTGGTGTTATTTGTAATTAGTAGGGCTAGGAAGTTCATGCATTTGCATGTTTTTTCATAGGGGTTAAAATGTATGCTTTTACATTATGTGCACGAATTATGGAATTTTCAGTTATTTGGACATGATTTTATGGTGCATATAACTGCATATTTTCTTGATTTTTGATAAATGCATATTATTTCAATATTATAGCGCCTATATTGCATATTTTAATGATTTTTATGGTTTTTTATTATTGTTTTTCATCTGGATAATATTTTTCATATTGGTAATATTGCACATGATGATGCAACTCACGAACATTTCAGTATTATTGCCCCTATATTGCATATTTTAATTATTTTATGGCTTTTTATTATTTTTCCATCTGTATAATATTTTTCACATTGGTAGTAGGTTATAAAATGTTAAAAAGCTCTTCAAATGTCGAAAATAAAACCAAGTTCGAGTGCTAGATTAATTAATTTACAGAAAGAGTTTTCATGTGACTTAATATCTACAGAATACAGATAATAGGGTACTGTTTTGTGGAGCGTGTGAGAAAAATGTAGGGAGTGAGAAAAGATTCCAAATAGTTCAGCACATAAACAGCAAAACAGAAGGAGAATTTCATCAGAAAACTCGCAAACAAATAACCTGTTCAAAAACAGGTAGTAGAGTGTTTAGGAAGTAGGGTTACTGAATTTTCCTATGACTTGTGTCAAGCATTTTTAGCTGCTGATATTCCCTCGTTCAGAATTAATAATCCGACATTTAAAAATTTCTTACCAAGTACACTCGACAACATGTGCCTGAAGAAAGTACACTGCGTAAGACTTGCGTAGGACATTGTTACAATAACGTACTGTCAAATACACAAAACCAATTAGCGGATCAGTTTTTGAGTTATTGATGAACCCCCTGATTCTGAGCGCCGTTGTATTGCTAATATAATCGTGGGTGCTTTAAATAATGAACAAAAGACTACACCTTATCTTCTTAATTTGAGCGAATTGTCGTCCACTGACAATGTACCTGTAACCCAGTTTGTGATGGACTCTTTGAAATTACTATGGACATGTGGAATCAAATACGACCGGTTACTTTTATTACTGATGCAGGTCATTATATGGTAAAATCAGGACAAACTCGAAAAGGTATTTTTCCTAACTTAATTCATATAACATGTTTGTCACACGCTCTTCATCGAATTTCTGAGACAATACGCGATTCTTTTCCATTGGTAGATAGATTTGTGTCCAGTACAAAGAGAATTTTTGTTAAATCTCTTAAAAGAGTTAAGTTGTTTAGATCAACAGCACCTAATATCCGACTTCCTCCTGCACCAGTGTTAACTCGATGGAGAACATGGATCGATGCAGTTTTATATTATGCTGAGCACATAGAAATAGTCGAAACGGTTGTTAATTCATTGGACTCGAAAGATGCTTCGTCAATAGAAACTGTCCAAAATATTCTGCCAGACACTGGGTTAAAAGAGGATCTTAGTTTCATATCTGCCCATTTTTCTTTCTTACCAACAGCCATAACGGCATTGGAAGCTGTAGGATCTCCTTTGCATGAATCACTTACTGTCTTTGAAAAAACTATGTGACCTAAGTTCGGTTCCTTGTAGCACATGACAAAAAATGAAAGAGAAAGTAATTATGTAATTTCAAAAAATTCTGGTTATAAACAGATGTGCGATATTCGAGACATCCTCAAAAGAAAACCATCTGTCACACCAGAGACTCTCTCTGTGAAGCAGTTAACATCATATGCCCCGATAACATCTTGTGATGTGGAGAGAAATTTTTCACGTTACAAAAGTGTTTTGCGAGACAACAGACAATGTTTTACAGTTGAAAATTTGTGCAAAGTGTTGGTTGTGAACTGTAATTTAGCAGTTAATACTAGCAGCGGGACCATTTCTGCTTCAACCTCTAAGGATATAAGGTAACTTAATTTATTATTTATACTAACTCGTCTACTGCAAAGGGGCATTGTTTTAATTAAATAGGGCATATTTCTTGGCATATTTTCAAGTTTTTAAGAGCATATTTGCATGCATATTTCGGTGTTTTTTAGGGCATGAACTTCCGAGCCCTAGTAATTAGTTTCACTTCGCTGGAGTGACAAACCAGTGAAAATGATATTTCACCGATATCGAACTATCATACATTCAAATTATCGCACACCCCCATAATTATCGTACGGGTTGACAACCATCGTACAAACATTAAAATTATCGTATGCCCACATAATTATCGTACGAATTGGTAACCCTGCTGTACTGTGACACACACATACACAAACACACACGCACGCACACACACACACACACACACACACTCACACAAACACACACGCACACGCGCGCCCGCGGATGGACTAACGGACGCACGTTCTCTAAGGAGTGTTTCCATTTTGGGTTTTAGGGCCTCAAAATATGTTTACGATGAAATCACGGTGTCAAATTTTAGGTGGAGTGTAGTACTTCTTAACTACCTAGCAGTTACGTGGTAGAAAAGGCAAAAATGCAAATTTTAGAACCATTTTAATATCTGAAAGGGTATATACCAGGTGAGTCAGCCGCGCCTTATTTTTTTGGAAGGTAGGCCACCCATCAAACGGCATGTCGCCATAGTCCAGTTTTGCGCTTACTAAAATGTATTGCTTGACGTTCTTAAAGAGAGGAATGCGCAAAACTGAGAGCAACAGCGGTTTAAAGGACAGAACGTACTCCTCGCTAAAGTACACCTTAAAAACATAAGACTCGTTTACTCAGAGCGAATTCCGGTTTCCGGCCGATTTTACAAATTTTTTATCAGAGTATACATAGTAACGTAATTCAGTAAACGCCTCGGAAATAATGGACCTATCATATGGGTAACTAACAACGTCAGCTAAAAAGAAAATGGTGGATACTTGTACTTAGAGCAGGGGGTGGCTGCCAAAAATTAGGAAAAATTTAGAAACACGCCTCATCCATCATGGACCCGTACAGTCAAAACGGACATATTATTAAACAAGAGTTTATTTATATTTTTGCGTGAACTACGCCTCGTGCATCTCAATTAATATGTATAACAGCTTTTGCCATTTAAGTAATAATATGAAATCGCCCAGCAAATGATTAAAACTGTCTTAAAAGGCTAAATCAATCACGAAAACTTGCGAGGTGGCAATGGCACAGCGCTAGGCATGCAAGTCCTACTATTAAATGCGGTACGTGCTTTCAGCTAAGTCTCGAAATAGCTAAATTGGATTGTGACGGGTCTTCTGCGCTAACCCCCAATGACACATGTTCGAATCTCAATACTGTAAATATATTTTTTATGTTCATCAAAATTTGGAAACCGAATTCACAATAATCTAATTATAAAATCCCTGAGGGTTTAGGATATCTTAATTTAAATCGTTTTTGGTTGTGTGCATTTTTTAATTGAACAGGTATAATGACTTCTGCCCCACTGGACTGGCATGATGTGTTGTGTTGTGAATGCCGACCCCTGCGTTCTCCACACGTATGCTGTCGCACGATATTTTGTGCCAGTCTTTCATTATGTATTCGACAGAGGAGTACGTAGATATGTTTTTGATCTACGGAGAAGCAAGAACAAATATACCACCGGCTCAGCATCTATATCGGGAGAGATATCCGAATAGACGACAGCCAACAGCAAACACGTTCCGGAATGTTGAAAGGCGTCTGCGTGTAACAGCATCACTTGCAAGAATGTCTCCTCATAGACACGCACCAGCAATATCGGGTGTTAATGCAGAAGCAGTTTTGAACGCCACCCAGAACAATCCGCATACTAGTACACGGGCAGTTGCTCAGAAGGTGACCATCAGCCAGTCTTCTTTAGTGCGAATATTGAACACTAATAATCTCCATCCTTATCGTTTGCACCTACACCAAGCACTTCACAGGAGAGATGTCGAAGCTCGAGTGATCTTTTGTGAATGATTGCTGGAGCGAGTAGCAAGTGATGTGGGATTCGCATCAGGATATTGTTTTCTGACGAATCAAGATTCCACAACAATGGAACTGAAAATCGTCACATATTGGAGTGTTGATAATTCTCATTGGGTAAGGGAGGCAGCATTCCAAGAGCAGTGGGGTGTAAATGTCTGGTGTAGAATCTTGGGAGACCACATTGTTGGACCATTATTCTTCGAGGGGAATCTAACAGGAGCACGCTACCTGGAATTCCTCAGTAGCTCACCCCTTATTACTAGGGAATGTGCCACTGCAGGAGCGAATGACGATGTGGTTTCAATACGATGGCGCTCCTCCGTATCGGTCGAGGATCTTCTGCAATCATTTGAATGCTGAACATCCTGATCATTGGATAGGAAGACAAGAACCAGTCTCCTGGCCTGCCAGATCACCTGATCTGACACCCCTTGACTTCTTTCTCTGGTGTTATTTAAAAGAACGCATTTATGCAGTGGAGCTGGACAATACAGAAACCCTTCTTCAGCGAATTACAGTGCCTTGTATATCTGTTCAACCCACCATGCTAAGTCGGTCTGGGTGGCTCAGTTGGTTAGACGCTGCCCTACTGAGCGGGTTCAAATCCGGCCCAGACCGATGGTTTTTAAGTGTGTTTAAAAACGACAGCTGCATGTCAGTAAATTTACTGGCATGTTAAAGAACTCCTGCGGGACAAAATTCCGGCACACCGGCGACGCTGATGTGATCCTGGCAATTGACAGCGTCGTTAAAGAGCAAAATAATTTAATAATTTTAACCCACCATGCTACACTGAGTCAGGGGTGCCATCCAACAGCGTGCCCAGGCGTGCATTACCCAAGAAGGGCATCAGTTCGAGCACTTGCTTCGTTGGAGGAGTCGTGTTCCAGGAATAGAAAAAGGGTCATTCCAGCGCCCCAAAACATATCACTATGAAACCTTTTTAATAGCACAATAGTTCATTTTCTGCAAAATTGTGTTTAAATTCCATGTTAAACTCTGACAATGTAATTTCCTTGCTTTCTGTGTTCAAATGTTTATAAATGATCCCTATTTCAATTGCAATTACCGATAGGTATGTTTAAACAACTACCTAATTGTAGTTCACCAATAAAGAAACATCAAACAATGCCTTAAAACATAAATAAAACAATACAAATGAACATAATAACAGTTTTAAGAATAATAATTTGTAAATTGTGAGGATTGCACGGTAAAAAAATTAGTATTCGCAGGTGACTCGAACCACCTTCACAGCAGACAGATCACTTCGGAGTCTTGCGCTCGTTCCAATTGAGCTACCTAGTAACGCGTGAGTTAAACATTCCCTTTAAGATGTAATATTCGCTGGTTCCAGTGAACATTTACAGAATATATATATATATATATAATGCTGAGACTCGAACCTGTGTCATTGGGGGTTAGCGGAGAGTACACGTTACAATCCTATTCAGCTATTTCGACACTTGACTGGAAGCACGTACCGCGTGCAATAGTAGGACTTGTATGCCTGGCGCTATGCCATTGCCACCTCGCAAGTTTTCGTGATTGATTTAGCCTTTTAAGACAGTTTTAATCATTTACTGGGCGTTTTAATATTATTACTTAAATGGCAAAAGCTGTTATGCATATTAATTCAGATGTACGAGGCATAGTTCACACAAAAATGTAAATAAACTGTTGTTTAATATGTCCGTTTCGACTGTACGGGTCCATGATGGATGAGGCGTGTTTCTAAATTTTTCGTAATTTTTGGCAGCCAACCACTGCTCTAAGTACAAGAATCCACCATGTTCTTTTCAGCTGACGTTGTTAGTGTACTCATATGATAGGTCCAATTTTTCCGAGGCGTTTACTGAATTACGTTGCCATGTATACTCTAATAAAAAGTTTGTAAAATCGGCTGGAAACCCGAATTCGCTCTGAGTAAACGAGTCGTATGTTTTTGAGGTGTACTTTAGCGAGGAGTACGTTCTGTCCCTTAAACCGCTGTTGCTCTCAGTTTTGCGCATTCCTCTCTTTAAGAACGTCAAGCAATACATTTTAGTAAGCGACTAAGTGGACTAAGGCGCACATGCCGTTAGATGGGTGGCCTACCTTCCAAAAAATTAAGGCGCGGCTGACTCACCAGGTATACACACACACACACACACACACACACACACACACACACACACACACACACACACACAAGAATTGCTCGCTTAAATATATATACTGGGCGTTCCAGCGCTTAGTATGTTGTGTGTGATGACAAGCTGATTGGCTGATTGATTTTCAGATAGAAACCCCTGTCCGGAAATGCACGGTTTGGGCGCTGGAGAGCGTCGAAGTTTGAGAACGAAGGGTTGTGACAGTTTGTTAACATTCACTTTGGTATCTTAATACGGAAGGTATGCAATCCTTTAGCCATCTGTGTACTACGGATGAAGGACATGAGCATAATAACATTCCTGTGCATGCGCTAAGTTCCTCCATAGAGTCCTTGGTGCACATCCTACTGCGTTACTTGTGTGGTTTCCAGTACAGTAACGTCTTTTAACACAAGTGAGACACGTACCAGTACACAACTGCTGAAATGGTCGACATTTTGATGTAAATGTGCGGAATCACCTCACGTCGTATACCTATTCAGATCGATCAATTGGTAGGGATAGACCAGTTCCATGGCCAGCACAGTCGCCAGATCTGACACCTCTCGCCTATTTTCTGTGGAGTTGCATGAAGAGTATGGTTTATGGCACTCCTGTAATGTCAGCGGAGGACCTAATGGCTCAAGTCTACGGAGCGATTGAAAATCTCCAAAGACAACCGCAGGTATTGGGTCATGTGTATGAGGCTCACCACCGCCGATATAGGCTCTGCAATGATGTACGAGGTACACAATTCGAAGCCCGTTTGTAACGTAGACAGCTCGACGTTGGGTTTATTGACGAAATGTGAACGTACACCCATCTCACACTTCGATGCACTACAGCGTCCTAACCGTGCGTTTCCAGACAGGGGTTCCTATTTGATAACCAATCAGTTTGCCATCCCACATAACATACTAAGCATTCTCGGTGTTTTTGGGACACCTGTATCGGCACACCTCGCTCACTAGGTGAAATATTGCCACTCCCTAGGAGGAAGGGATGAAATGTGGGAACCACGGAAGGTCACAGGCCGCAAGCAGATAGACCAGGCGTGTCATTAATTGTCTCCTAGGAGCCACCTCCCATACTGAGCTGTATACCTTCCTCCATGCCAGTAGGGTACACGGTGCAGTTTAAACAAGTAAACAGTCTCTCTACTCCACTTACCTTCGTAAACAGTTTGAACGGACGTTCAGAATGACTAAGTGCGCGTTTCATCAAGAATGGGAAGAAAATTGTTTTTGTATTTTATATAACGAAGAACCATTTTGTTTAATTTGTGATTGTTCATTACGCCAGGTATCTCGTTTTAATATTAGACGCCAGTTTAACAAAAACACATAAATGAATATGGCAAGATCGTTATATCAGTATGATTATATAATTTACTAAAACATATAGTTTTATTATTATTATTATTATTATTATTATTATTATTATTATTATTATTATTATTATTATTATTATTATTATTATTATTATTATTATTATTATTATTATTATTATTATTATTATTGTTATTATTATTATTAATACTATTATTATTGTTGTTATTATTATTGTTATTATTGTTAGTATTGTTGTTATTATTATTATTATTATTATTATTATTATTATTATTATTATTATTATTATTATTATTATTATTATTATTATTATTATTATTATTATTATTATTATTATTATTATTATTATTATTATTATTATTATTATTATTATTATTATTATTATTATTATTATTATTATTATTATTATTATTATTATTATTATTATTATTATTATTATTATTATTATTATTATTATTATTATTATTATTATTATTATTATTATCATCATCATCATCAATATTGTTATTATTATTATTATTATTATTATTATTATTATTATTATTATTATTATTATTATTATTATTATTATTATTATTATTATTATTATTATTATTATTATTATTTTCTTTTTTATTTACTGTGATATAGTTATTATTGTCACGCGTATATTAATTAGCATTTGCAGGATGAAAAAATCATACTACTCGTGTTATCACATTTTTCAACATTATAATTAATTTTGTCATACAGGACGTACCCGACAACAGAGGGTTGAGGAATTGAAATCTCAGTTCTTCCACAGACTCAAGAAAAATAAGCCATCGCAAACTTCCAAAGACGCCATTGTTAGGGCCAGTTGGCGTATTTGAAAATTCACTCATGTGAAAAGCAGATCCAGGTCTACATTGAAAGATATGAATTTAGTTTATGTTCTACGGCAAAGTTGTTCGGCTTTGAAACCTGATTGAAATAAATTGGTTATGAGAAAACACCGCCGTCGACCTAGAACCAAATGATTTAAAATATGTCTACAAATGGGGCTCATTTTTACCATTACAATGAGCCGTGTATTTGTAGGGGCAGACAACGGTGTAATGTACAGCTTCAACTTGAACATTCTGTATCGTTCCGTAATGTGGTGTGGGAGCAGTTGCAACCCTCCCTCTCTGTTCTTTACTGACACGCCTGAGGCAGACAGACCACAGAGGTATGCGTAACTCCCCAACAGTTCCTAACACAAAGATCCATCCTGCTACTGTAGCTGCTCAGAGAGGGCGAAAAACGACCTGTTTAACCAAGCAGCCCTTTAACATCCAGGAGAAATACTCTTCCTTTGGAGCAAGCACCCGCGCCATGTCACCATCTCACTTCACGAAGAAACACGCCTGAAGTATGAGAACGAAACAGAATAAAAGGGAAGTGATGGAAAGGAAATCTAGCAGATGAGAAATCACCCCAACATTCGCCCACAGACCAGGGAAAATCAAGAGAAAACGGGGTTAGTGTCAATGGTAATTGAACCCGGAATACGAGCCTCGGTTTCATATCTCTTTAACTAAGCCTTTCACACTGATTGTAACCTTTAAACAACTGCTTTATAATCATTGAATTGTGCGTCATTACAAAAATCTCTCGAAAGTTAAACCACATATCGCTTATAGTATTAAGATTGCATAGAACGGTATGTGTATCTCTAATATAATCTTTGTTATGCTACTCTTAGCGCCAAGAAAATATGTAACGTCTATTTTTGACAGCTTTTAATCATATTCCTATGAAATATTACTTGTAACTTTCCAAGTGTATGCAACTACATGGAATAACATTTTTTATAGTGTACTTACCTATCTTTATAGATATTGCTTTGAAAATGAAATCTGCCGTTTGGAGTATCATACTGGTAAAATAAGTGATTTAATTACTTTAATAGCTTGTAAAACATACAGCTTATCCGCTATACATGGCGGATACAAGGTATATTACCAAGCCAGTCTCCCTTTTTGTGGCATGTTGCAATAACATTAGATTTGCTTCTTCCTGGATGAATCTTTCTGGCGGGACATTGACCTACCTACGGAGTATTTAAACTAACGCTACTGTTGCAGAGTTGTTAACGAGGTAGCAATTACGTTTAACAGTTCAAGGTAGTAGCGGTTTTATTTAAAATAGAAATGTATGTTATTAGAGCTGTTACAGTGACCACAAAATGATGGAATTATTGTTTGTGGAGCTCCTTCAAGGGCACTTTGAAATGCTTATGCTGTTTTGTTCCTGATATTTTTAACTACTGTTATAGTATCATTAGTGGTATGATAACGGGAGAGTGTTACATTATGATACTAGACTAAAAAGTTAGTTTTGCGAATAGAGTTTTACAAAACGAATCGAAGGCGAGCAAAATCACTTTCGACATGTATAACATACAATATTGCTTTCTCTACTACTTAAACTAAGTAGGGAATATAGGTATTGTATTCCACCGAAAAATTCGATTTTACCCCAGATATGTTTTGAGGTCCCCTGTGGCCAAAATAGCGTTTTTAGAAAAAGGTGTGTGTGTTGTGTTGTGTGTGTGTGTGTGTGTGTGTGTGTGTGTTGTGTATGTGTGTGTGTGTGTGTGTTGTGTATGTGTGTGTGTGTGTGTGTGTGTGTGTGTGTGTGTCTGTCTGTCTGTCTGTCTGTCTGTGTCTGTAAACAGCACAACATAAAAACAAGTCGGTTTAATACGAAACTTGGTATTCAATTTCATTATCTTCGTAGGATGCGGCACAAAAATTTTGAACAAAACCTCCTCAAACCAAACTATAAGGTTATCGAGAAGCCACTTTTCAGTTTCGTTGGGAATTCCGGTGGAAGCACAGACTGCTGCGAGTTTATGGTTCTTTATAACATTCCACGAAATAAAGTACGTAATTCATGAAAGGTAATGTACTCGTAGATAAACAGTATACCAAGTTATCTTGAGCGGTACGCACCGGCAGGCTGCGGAGAAATTTGTTGATAACCCTTTACCATTTACATGGAACATTTTCCGAAAGTTTTACTTTCTCTAAAATGGCTCTAAGGATTTTAATTAAAATGGCATCGGTTTAAGCTATTTTCATGGGAAAGAAAATATTGTGTGCGACTTTTGTATTAAATCCTACGAAATAGAAAAAGAATCTTACTATGCATAATCTCAAACGTTTTGGGTGGGAGCGCTAACTGTTAACATGATGTTCTTGTGATTAGATTCAATTTATAAAACGTTATACTTCTCCTAACTGCAGATCGCTATTCGTTTTCCTTCCTTCCTTCCTTCCTTCCTTCCTTCCTTCCTTCCTTCCTTCCTTCCTTCCTTCCTTCCTTCCTTCCTCCCTTCCTCCCTCCCTCCCTCCCTTCCTTCCTTCCTTCCTTCCTTCCTTCCTCACTTCCTCCCTCCCTCCCTCCTTCCCTCCTTCCTTCCGTCCCTCCCTCCTTCCCTCCCTCCTTCCTTCCTTCCCTCCTTCCTTCCCTCCCTCTTTCCCTCCTTCCTTCCCTCCTTCCTTCCCTCCCTCCTTCCCTCCCTCTTTCCCTCCTTCCTTCCCTCCTTCCTTCCCTCCTTCCCTCCTTCCCCCTTCCCTCCTTCCTTCCGTCCCTCCCTCCTTCCTTCCCTCCCTCCCTCCCTCCATCTTTCCCTCCTTCCCTCCCTCCTTCCCTCCTTCCTTCCCTCCTTCCCTCCCTCCCTCCTTCCTTCCTTCCCTCCTTCCCCTTTCCTCCTTCCCTCCTTCCTTCCGTCCCTCCCTCCTACCCTCCCTCTTTCCCTCCCTCCTTCCTTCCCTCCTTCCCTCCTTCCCCCTTCCCTCCTTCCCTCCTTCCTTTCTTAGTGACCATAGTGACCAATTCAGAAAACATTTGACTATCACTTTAGTCCTCTGAATTTTTCCTGTACCCACCTACATGAAATATGTACATGTATCGCCTCTGTGTTTGAGTGGTCAGTGTTCTGGCTTCTCAACTCAGAGACCTGTGTTCAATTTCCGTCTTGGGCAATGGAATATTTCTTAAATTAGAATCTTTCTGTGCTTTCTGCAACCTGGAAGTTTGCATATGCAAGTGTGTTTCCTAATGAAAATGAATAAAACCTAATGTTAAAGAATCTACAGTGAACGAGTTGTTTCTCAAGTCTAAAGCCCCTGATATGAATACAGAAGATAAAGAGAGCTGTATAAATCCCCCCAAAATATAGATCAATAAGTATTTGTCAAAAGTCATACGGATGTAGCATATAAGATTTTCTCTTATTAGAATGTTAAATTAAAATACATTTTTGAAGAAAAAGAGTACAATAGTAGGTACCTACTACCGAAATCAAAAGTACCAAATTTATTTGTGTAAAGATTTTATATTACTCAATGTGATATCTGCCCAGCCATATCTTTTAAGGATTGCCTGTGGCCTGGTGGTTAGCATGCTAACTTCCATATCTGTAGGTCATGGGCTCAATTCCCAGCTGGGGGTAATCATATTTCTTTGACCAAAATTAACCCCTATCTTCCCTAGAGTATGAAGTATGAATATGTGTGTGTGTGTGTGTGTGTGTGTGTATGTGTGTGTGTGTGTGTGTGTGTGCGTGTGTGTGTGTGTGTGTGTGTGTGTGTGTGTGTGTGTGTGTGTGTGTGTGTGTGAATTTAATGTAATAATTCAAAACAAGTGAACATCATTGTCGATGAGCAGTTGTTCCCAAGCTAATCAAGCTGACGAGATGTTAAAGCTAGTGTACCAAAAAATGTTAAATTGGAAGGGAAAATGTTGGACCAATTTAAGTAAGATGCAGTTTTCAAGATTGGTTCTGCAGTTTACACTATCACAGTCACAATTTGTACATGTTGGGAAGAAGTAAGTAAAGCTGCACAGTTTAGCAACTCTGAGAGCAGCAGAAAAGGCTATGTAATCTGTCTATATTCTATATGTGTTCCTTATTATGTGTAAATAAAGCTTACCTTTAATATTAAAGTATTTAACCTAACTTCTCCAAAAGAGCTTCCTAAATATTATTATTGAACCTTTGCTTTTGTTTGTTTCTGAAGTGATTTTTAACCTCAAAGCAATGTATAGGTACATATTCAACATATCATGACAGGAGTATGGAATGCATTAATTTAATTTTCCCACAATACTGTGCTAAATTTGATTTTGAGGTTTCATAATATCTGTATAATTAGAAAACATTTCTTCTATTTGAAAAGTAAATCTGAAAGTGAGCTAATTAGCAAACCGTGGTGTATCTTCAAAGCATTACAGTTTAGTCAGCCCTTCATAGTGTTGCTCGCAGGTTTTCAAACTACCTAAACCTTAACCCTTATGCATGTTTTGCATGTAAAGGTACTTCTAATAGGTATCCCAATAAGTACTAAAGACCATTTTGTTCACCTGAAGTTATTATTAACCTCTGGAATAGAAAGTCCTGTGAAATCACTGATTCATTTATTTCTTGGGAGGGTTCAGTATGTTTTATGCAGTAAAAAAACTAGCCATTGTTTTCCTGTCATCCTCACTGTTTTTTCTTCTCTCATAGTACAACTTTCATGTACTGGGAGAGCATAATAAGCTTTAAATTCTGCTTAGATTGTAACGTGGTTGGGACCTTCTGATTGACCCTAACAAGACAGAAACGTTTTTTCAAGTAGTCTTGGGTAAATCTAGATGTTAAAATAAATTTAAAGGTAATTGATTTTATTCTAATATTAATTTTGTGCATATCTACCATCAGTTCGCACTGGTTTCCAAAAACCTTTCTCCCCTACTTTAAGTGAGTAAAAGATATCAGCAAATCTTTCCAAAAAGAGGATACTCTCTTGGTATATAGTGATGTTATGCTTATTTAAAGCCATAGTTGAACAGCAGGAGGTCAATCAACTACCAAGTCTATAAACCATACGGCTGTTAAATACTCAAGACTATTTTCCTCCTCTGCTAGGAAGAACTTAAAATTGTTGCTAACTGCATGGCATTGGTAAAGGTAGACACTTTCATCTTTTGGAAATGCCTAGCATTCAAGTTATCCTCAGTTATTCTGGAGCTAACTTAAAAGCAAATTTATTCTGACATCTTTCAACATCCTGAATATGGGAAAATTATATATTATTGGAAACAGAGCAAACTCATTTACAATAGAATCAGGTACATTTTACAAGCATAGATTTTATGTTCTTAAACAAATGCACTGCACCTGGAATTACATAAATTGTTGCATATTTTTCCATTGAGCAGGGAAATGTATTTGTAGTTTAACAGTAATAGGCAGCTTGAATACCCACAGTCCTCCAAAATCCTGATTTGGGACCTCTAATCTGACATATTTGCAAGAATATTAAGACCAAGCAATTCAGCTTGGCAAATAATCTCATTTATGATGCTTTTATGCACAGCACCATCACTTCTGTCCCCTGTTAAATAATACCCTAATGTCTACTTCCTTTGCTGGATACTCCACGTAATATAAAGACCAAAGCACGATTTAGTTGGCCAGCATGATCTGATAATGTTATGTCCCCAATAAATTCCTTGGCTGAGACGTCAAATTCATTTCCTGGCAAACACTCATTTCATCAAGCAGAAGAACATGTTGTCTTTCTTGAGTAGATCTGAACAAATCAGTTTTCAGTTTTAAAATTTTGAAAACATCATATAAAATCCCTGATTGGAAAGGAAGCTTCTGATTCTGCTTTGAAGGGTTCTTAAGGATGTGAGAGGATAAATTTGCTTTAGCAACTCCTCATAACCATTATTTTCACAAGAAAGCTTTTGTTTTAATGCACTTTGAATGATTGTGGTAGACCAAGTTGTTAAGTTGACTGCCTCCATAGCGCAGTTGGTAGCACACTTGCCTCTGGCGCAGAGGACCCAGGTTCGATCCCCGGTACCAGTATGGGGATTTTATCCCCTCTGGGAGGTCTGGCACGGGGTGCACTCAGCCTCGTTAGGTCCCAGGGGGACGAATTGAGGAGCTACTTGATGAAGAAGTAGCGGCCCCAGGTCTACAAGACTGCATAACTGGTTGGGAGGGCTCGGGGCAAAAAATTAATTTTTTTTTCTGAGCCCTCCCGGCCAGTTATGCAGTCTTGTAGACTTGACCATGTCCCACCCTCTGACCACGTCCCACCCTCCAGTACTGCACCTCACCAATGATGCCTGTAGTGGGCAGAGGTGGGGGATGTAGCGCCTGGGTGGTTGGCCTTGGCCCTTTGTGGGCTGTCGCGCCGGGGTTTAGTTTAAGTTGTTAAGTTACTCTCTAAAAGACATACTTCGTCATCTCCAAAGATCTTTCTTTACTTGTCAGTTTCTTTTTTTCTATATAATGCTTTCATATTCATCACATTTACTTTTAAGCATGAAGTTCTGCAATGAAAGTTTGTCATTTGTTTCTTTATACACTCCCACCTTATTTTGTAGGTGCTTCACCTTTCGTCCAGCACATAAATGCCCATCGGAAATAGTTGACTAAGATTTGTCCAGCTAAGGCAATGAACAAATTTCACTGAAACCCACTTGCTCATTCATAGCCTGTCTGTTTTATTTATTATATTTTTTTTACTGGAAAGTTTGCACTGTTTAGGAGGCTTCCAACTACTTTTGGTGGTTGCTGATGGGGGAAAATGGTTGGAATTGCATTCAATTTCAGGACTTGTTTACCATTTTCCCTGTTATTTTCCCTTCATATATGCTTCAAAGTGACCATATAAAAGATAAAATAAGTAGTAAACATTGGAATAATCATGATTTTCCCAGTCAGTGCTCACATTTTTAAACTTTACATGGCTGAACGCTAAGTCAGCAAAAGTAAACTTACATTGTATATTTATAATTGTTAGATATCTCAAATAGAGCACATGATGTTACGTTAAACGTGAGAAGAGGAAGCTGCTGTCTTGTTTTTAACTTACTTAATACTCATTAAGTACAAAGCAATCAAATAAATAGAATTACATAAAGTAAGGCCTCACAGGTTTTAATTTACCATACAACCATACAACCATATATCAATCAAATATACCAACTTATACATATACCTAAGACAAACTATGCTATATTGAGAAGTGAGAAATAAGGCACACATCACTACTTTGCAGTGTAAAAGTCAGCAACAATTTGTGTTTTATTATATCACATTTGTCATTCATTTCCCATTGTTCATTCTTAAAATTACATTAAGAATTATTTTCTAATAATGTTACCTGCATTACTGTAATACAGCAGATGCTTAAAAGAGAAGTCAGCTTCTGCTAGGAAAACTAAAAATGTTCAAATATCTAAGTACTGCA
Source organism: Tenodera sinensis (assembly GCA_030765045.1). Lineage (NCBI taxonomy): Eukaryota > Metazoa > Arthropoda > Insecta > Mantodea > Mantidae > Tenodera > Tenodera sinensis. Next base: position 163,835,238 of record CM060962.1, read on the forward strand.
ATGTGATATTTTCTTTAACTCACACAAATAAAGTAAATGATTTACTAAGTAGCCCATTTTGTACTTATTGTTAAAAGACAAGGTGAAACTGAAATACATGAGAAGACTTGCCCCCAATCTGCCCATAAATGTGGAACAAAACAGTGATGAGTAGTCAGAAGCTTTCACTGCTGGAGTTGCTCCACAACACAGACAGTACCACGACAAGACATAAGAAGAAGTTTGGCCACCTTTCGACCACCATGAAGGCTACCACATTGGTCGATACTAGTCGTACAGTTGTAAACTTATCCGATCATGAACTCTCACCTGCAGAAACTTCACTTCTTCCTAAGGGAGACAATTATGCGGTTATCCCACCTAGCTTGCCGGTGGAAGAGATCATCTCCAACATCGAATCTGAAATACGTGCTCTTCCGACACTTGCTGCAGAAGAAATCCACCGAGAATCTGCCAGGATTCTTCAACGTGCGAAATGTCCAAATAGTAACCTGACACACCAAGAAAGAGCAGCTCTCAAACAACTAAATGCCAACACGGATATCATTATATGCTCTGCTGATAAGGGCAATGCCACTGTTGTCCTGAACCAGCATGATTACCAGAACAAGATCATGGAGCTTCTACAGCCTCATACTTACCGCAAACTTCGTGACCCTACAGCCCGTATTTTACAGAAAACCAACAGTTTAAAAAAAACGTCGTCCACACCACCTGAGGATAAAAGCCGCATCACTAGATCTGAAGCTCAATCTCCTAGACTTTATGGTCTGCCCAAGATACATAAGACAGGAGTACCATTACGACCTATTGTCAGTGGTATTGGGTCCCCTACCTACGCAATTGCGAAGTATTTATCCGATTTACTACAACCTCACATTGGCTCCACAGACACCTACATCAAGGACTCGCACCATTTCATCACAAAACTACAGGCTATCACACTGTAACCTCAGGATGTCCTTGTTAGCTTCGATGTTGTCTCTCTCTTCACTATGGTTCCCATAAATGATGCCATCACACTACTGAAAAATCTCTTTCCGGATGACATACTAGCACTATTTCATCATGTGCTTACCACTACTTACTTCCAATAGAACCAGGCTTTCTTTGAACAGATTGACGGGGTTGCCATGGGCAGAAGTTCTGCAACTCACAAACCATCTGTATGGTATCGCTATGTGGATGACACTTTTGTAATTTGGAGTCATGGGGAATCAGCCCTTGATGGTTTCCTACAGTATCTCAACAGCATCACACCATGTATTCAGCTCACTATTGAGAAAGAAAAAGATGGACAACTGGCCTTCTTAGATGTTCTGGTCAGCAAGAGAGCAGACAGGACTCTTGGGCATACAGTCTACCACAAACAAACCCACATCGACCAATATCTGAACAAAAATTCCAATCTTCATCCTAAACAGAAACACACTATAGGGTTTGTATACTATGTAAATATACAAAATGCTATCGCTTACTTACTTAAAACTTTATTTACTGCCATTCATTATACAACAACAGAACCTTGTTGCTATGATGCAACTCTTCTTTTTTTACTGTCGTGTATACATCCCACATCACTCCCCTTCCAGTAACCAAGTTACGATACAAATTCAGATATACAAAATATATATAATAGTATGTAAGTAGAGACTAGGGAATTTCACTGATCTGCCACTTCGAGTCTTTTTTGTGGTTTTTCCTTCATCTGATTGACCTTGAGAATTAGATGTAGACTGTTGTGATTCCTTTGGTTCTTTTAGAGAAGTGTGCTGCTTTTCTGGGAGTATTGTTGAAGTATCATCATCTGCACTAATGAAATATGCTGGTTTCAGACGATCAGTTGAGATGTTTACAGGTTTTCCCTTAATTTTGAGTGTGAAATATTTTGCAGTTTTTTGGCTTGAAAAGGACCATCATATGGTGCTTGCAGAGCTTTCTTGACTCTGTCAATTCTCACAAATACATGTGAACATTTGCTCAGATCTTTATGCGCAAACACAGATTGGGAAGTTTTATGCTTAACTTCTAAAGGTTTGAGTTGTTGCATGTGTTTTTGAAGATTAGGTAAAAAACTCTCTGGCTCCATTACAGCTTTAGGTTGATCAAAAAATTCACCAGGAAGCCTGATATGTGTGCCATACACCATCTCTGCTATCGAACTGTTTGTGTCGTTCTGAAATGATGCACGTAGACCAAGTAAAACTGTGGGAAGCGTATCTGTCCACTTTATTGAGTTGTGTGCGATTATAGCTGTTTTCATTGTGCGATGCAGACGTTCAACTTTTCCATTGCTTTGCGGATGATAAGGAGTTGTATGTTTAAGTTTCACACCACAAAGTTCTGAAAGTTTCTTGAAAAGTTGGCTTTCAAATTGTCTTCCTTGGTCTGTAATTAAAGTGCTTGGAACTCCAAAATGAGCTATCCAGTGATCATAAAATGATTTTGCCACTGTTTCAGCTGTGATGTTTTGCATTGGTATAGCTTCCATCCATTTAGTGTAGCGATCTATACAAGTGAGACAGTAGAGATAGCCATCTGAAGGTGGAAGTGGACCAATAATATCAACATGAATGGTACTGAATCGCTCACCTGTTTCTTGGAAAGTGCTGATTGGTGATTTGGTGTGTTCTGTTATTTTACTCTTTTGACATACCAGGCAAGCTTGAGTCCATTCTTTTACATCTTTTTTAATGTTTGGCCAAATAAACTTAGAGGTCATTAGTACTACAGTTGATTTGATTCCAGGATGTGCTGAATGATGAATTTGAAGAAAGAACTGCTTACGAAATTCTTTTGGAATATAAGGCCTTATGTTATTGGTTGATACATCACACCATAATGTTTTACCAGATGGTAATGGATAACTTTTGAACTTTAAATTGGGATTTTCTTCTTGAAGTTGTTTCAGTTCCTTGTCTTGTTGTTGGCCGTCAGCAACTGCATCATAATCGATGACAGAGACGGACTCTAAACGCGACAAGTTGTCTGCAACTATGTTGTCTTTGCCACTAATGTGCTGAATGTTTGTTGTAAATTGAGAAATATATTGTAAATGCCACAGTTGTCGTGGGGATGCTTTCTCATTTTTTTTTTTAATGCAAACATAAGTGGTTTATAATCTGTAGATATTATAAAATCTTTTCCTTCAAGAAAATGCTTAAATTGTTTGACAGAGAGATAGATTCCTAGCGATTCTCTATCATAGGTGTTGTACGCTCTCTGTGCCGTGTTTAGTTTCTTTGAATAGAAGGCAATGGGTTTCCATCCATTTTCTTCATATTGTTGTAGAACACTTCCAACTGCAAAGTCACTTGCATCTACCACTAATGCTAGCTGAAATGTTGGATCTGGAAATGTTAATATTGCTGCATTAGCTAAGTCTTGTTTACATTTCTCAAATTGTTGAATAGTTCCAGGAGTCCATTCAATTTTTCGTTTATCTTTCTTTTTTGCGCCTTTCAGGTAGTCGTGTAGCATAGCTTGCATTTCTGCTGCATTTTTAAGGTACCATCGATAGAAATTAACAGTGCCTAAGAACAAACGAAGATCATGAATTGTTTCTGGTAGCTTGTAGTCAAGAATCACTTTCACTTTATCTGGTAGAGGACTGGAACCTTCACTGGTTATTAAATGTCCTAAAAATTCCAGTTGTTCTACACCAAATACCGATTTAGAGACGTTTAAGTGGAGTCCAAATTTATTAAGTCTTTCAAATACCATCTTGAGATGTTCACGATGTATTTCATTAGATTCTGAAGCGATCAGACAATCATCAGTATATGGAAAGACAAAGTCTAATCCTCTAAATACTTCATTAATGAAGCATTGGAAACTGCTTGGTGCATTTCTAAGTCCAAATGGCATTACATTAAATTCATACAATCCAAATGGAGTTATTATTGCTGTTTTTGGCTTATCTTCTTCGGCTACTGGAATTTGGAAGTACGCCTTGAAGAGATCAATTTTACTAAATACCTTTTTTCCTCTTAATATATATTGAAAATCTTCAATCCGAGGTATTGGGTATCGATCAGGGATAGTTTGAGCATTCAGGCGTCTATAGTCACCACATGGTCGGAAAGTTCCATTTTTCTTTGGGACTATATGCAGGGGACTAGCCCATTAAGATTTTGATGGCCGAATAATTCCATTATCTTGCATGAACTGGAATTCCTGTTTGGCAATGTGAAGCTTCTGAGGATCCAGTTGTCTTGGTCTGCAATGTGTTGGTGTTCCTTCTGTTGGAATGAAATGCTGGATACCATGTTCAATTTTTGTGGGTACCAATTGAGGTTTCATTAAATTTGGGTAATTGGATAGCAAATCAGCAAATTTTTGATTTTTTGACATAGTGCTAATTATATTATTAGCTGTAACAGCTGTTATTTCACCCTTGATGCAGAGTTTTGTTTCACCATCAATTAGTTGTCTTTTATTTAGGACAATTAATAAATTGAATTTTTTAAGAAAATCAGCTCCTAAAATGCCCTTGCTAGTTTTTGCTACTATAAAAGGCCATTGGAATTGTCTGCGGAGTCCTAAATCAATATTTATGGTTTTAAATCCATAAGTTGGAATCTCAGTATCATTTGCTGCATACAGTTTAAAATTTGAATGTGAATTTTTGTTATTAGCATTTGCCGGAATTATGGAGACAGCAGCTCACTGTCCACAAGGAATCATAAACCCGTTTTTTTGTCACGCACAAATAAGCAGGATTTGCAGCAATTAATAATAGTTTTAGTAGCAGAGTTTGCTGCACACTCAACTACTTTTTCAAGTTTTCCGGATAATTCCATGAGCATGGAGGTTGACATTTTTCAGGAAAGCATTTGTTTCCGAACTTAAAATGATAATAACAATATTTTCCATTGTGATTATATCTTCTGCTATGCCGATTTCGACTGGTGCTTCGACTTCTAAGCCTAACAGGCTGTAATGAGGCTATACGCTGTTCTAAAGCAGATATCTGTGCAGAAAGTTTGGTTTTGGCGTCCCAGTTGCTTTCGGATACTTCATTATCCGTACTAGCTGTTTTATTTATGCAGTAAAGCTCATTATGGGGGTTAATTTCAATAATTTAATCTGCCATAATAGCAATCTTCTCCAAACCCTCGTCAGATACTATCAAGACATTCTTAATGGAGTTTGATAACTTTTCCAACCAGAGAATGTGAAGTACTTTCTCGGATATGTTAATACCAGCTAAAGATTGCATTTTCCTTAAAAGTTGGCTTGGTTTCATATCTCTGAGCTCCAAACCCGTTAATAAACATTTTATTTGTTTTTCTTCGCTTTCTTTGAACTATTCAAAAGACGTTCCTTGGCAGCAGAATATTTGTTCGATTCGGAACCTTTAATTATGTCCCAGATATTTTCTAGATATTTCGGTTCAAGTTGAGCAACCAGTTAGTTAAATTTGGTGTCTTCCTGGGTTATTTTGGAAATTTTAAATTGTGCTTCTACTTGAAAAAACCAAATTTCTGGTTTTTCTGCCCAGAATGGTGGGATCTTCACGCTTACCTGATTAGCTTCCTCAAGCGGATTTTCGCTTTCATTCATGTTGTCTTGCGATGCACTCGTAAATTATCACATTGGAATTCACCAATTATATAGGGTTTGTATACTATGTAAATATACAAAATGCTATCGCTTACTTACTTAAAACTTTATTTACTGCCATTCATTATACAACAACAGAACCTTGTTGCTATGATACAACTCTTCTTTTTTTACTGTTGTGTATACATCCCACAGTACCATCATAAAGATCCTCACTGACCATGCTGCCTGCATCTGTGAGCCTAACGTGTTACAACAGGAACTCCTACACCTGGAACACACTTTATATTCAAATGGTTACACAGCACAAGAAGTTTGCAGAGCAATACGCCCATCTAGATCTCACCCTGCCAACCTTGTACAGGATCTACCCAACAGCAAAGGCACTGCTTTTCTGCCTTACTTCAAAACTGTCACGGATAAAATAGGATGCCTACTCAAGCGCCACAACATCAGAACTCTCTTCAAATCTACCAGACAGATTAATACCTTGCTTCGGTCGGCCAAAGATCTCAGGGACCTGCTTGCTTCAGCCGGTATTTACCAGATTCCGTGTTCCTGTGGTGCAGTGTACATAGATACCACCCAACGCAGCATCAACACCCGACTTACAGAACACACGAGGTGCTGCCGGCTGGGACATACAGACAAGTCAGCTGTCGCAGAACATGCTATATGGGCCAATGGCGAACACATAATTCAGTATAAGGAGACTACTGTTCTTTCATCTATGCCATACTACCATGCCAGACTACAACGTGAAGCCATAGAAATTTACAAACATCCCAATAATTTTAACAGGAAGGAAGGAAGAAACTCTAAAATTGAATAAAACCTGGCATTTGATACTCGAGCGTAAAAAACAAACACTAATGCAGAAAAATCACGTAAACCAATCAGCAATCAGAATAGCCCACCCATCTAACACACACCTCCCACTCAAGCCCAGCCAATCCCCTGTGAGGGCCCACATATAAATACAGCACCTCCAGTCATAAACGATTCTGTTGTAACTGAACCTTCACCGAGAAGACTCAGACTACGCCACTGATGATGTCCACCACAGGTGTGGACGAAACATCTGGACCTCAAAACTCCAGCAGACTACGGCTTTTAAGCCCAGGAGAAATCTCTAGCCTTAAAATAGTGATGATTAACAACATAGGAATTAAATAGGACATTTACATGAAAATAAATGGTTCTGTGGATGTGAAGTCAAAAATGCCTTATTCTGCTTTCCATGTATTTTGTTTAGTAGTAATAATCACTGGGCAGAGAAAGATGTGATAGAAGTAGTTCACATGTGTGGAAACATTAATATGCCTACATGTGTACCTTTAACTGATATGTTGCTTGGTAATCTATTTATAAATTTTATGGTAACTCAATATTTGCTTGAGAAAAAAATCAGCTAAATTTCCAAATCTGATGGACATGATTAGTTTTGTTGTCATTGTAAGTACCACTTAGTGCCAGTTGATGTGCAGTAAAAAAGCCATTAATATAGTGGTAGTGATGTATATATTGCATCAATAACTGAGCTTTATTTCAACTATTTCTTCCATTTACCTTCGGATATCCTCTACCCAGTTGTTAAAGGATGACAATTTGTCATCTTAGAAAAAATTAAGTTGGCAAAGTAATGCTGGCACTCACAGTGCATTCATGCTGAATACATTGAATATAATGAATATTAAAACTTGTTTTATCTGTGTGCTAATGGTTATTCTGACGTAATGACATATGGGTCATCTCACACCAAAGTGACACAGAATGGTTTATGGGAATTAAGATAAACTAACTAGTTCACTATCCATAAGGGGGGAAAAAGGAAAAAGAAAATGCTCAAAATCAGCACATCACAGTTAATTTTTTCTCTTTATGTGAATAACTTGTGAATATTTTTTTATGCTAAAGTAAGGTTAAAAGCAGAAAAATATCTTTAATTCACACACATTCCATTCTCGACATGTATCTGATGCTTTTATAGACTCATTAAGTAGTAGCTGGAGAGTAATCTGAATGATCTGGTATGTGATCTTCCAGGCATATAAATTGATTTTGTTCCTTTACAAACTGAATGTTTATATGGCAGCATGAGCATCGGCAGACTTTTTTCCAGGAGGGGGGGGGGGGGGGCACATGTTGGAAGCTTGCACTCAGATGATATTAATTCGTTATTTTACTGTCAATATTTATAATATTTGTTGCAAATAACCGTATCAACTTGTGCTAGATAAAAATTGCTCTTTACATCAAAATTAAAATAATAGTTTAATAGTCAGTAATTGAGCGCACATTAAGTTCACCAACTTCCAAGGGGGGGCCGCGGCCCCTCTTGCCCCCCCCCCCCCCCCCCCTTCGCGACACCCATGTATGGCAGATGTTGCAACAAGGAAAAAAAGTGGTATATAATGAGTTCAAATAGTATTAATAATTTTATGCAAATGAAAATGTACTAGAAAAATTACTGTGATAAATCTCCCATTCATTACATATTTGACAAAGTGTATGTGTTAAGTATCAAATAAATGCAGGAACTTTAACTCTGTAATTCATTTATTCTTAAATAAGATATTTTTAATATCTCAGGAACAACCACATGAATTTAAACTAAAGGAAATATGTCTGAATTATGTACCATCTGTCATAAAAACAAAGTTATAAATTCATGAATATTATTATTGTATACATTTTTCCCTTAATGTGCTAATTTAAAGCTGAAATATTTGTTACCTACTTATTTGCTGAAAAATATTGTCTTGTACTTTACAGCGGAATGATGCATTTGACTTAACAAGGTTTGGTGCAACTGATTCACAGTCAGTGTCATGGGGAGCAGGCCAACCCACTTTCCATCACAGTGTAGGACAGAAACCAGCCTCTTTCACTAAGGGTACCTAGGATCTTTTTAAAATCAAAATGGTTGATTTCTAAATTTTTTTGAAAAAAATACATCTCTGTTATGCAAGTCAAACACATACATTTGACTCTGTAAAAATCCATTTTTAAAAACCTCTGCATAGTTTTGTAACACTCATTTCTTGTTCTGAGAGAAACTTTTCAACAGCTTTTGTGCTAGTGTCTTAAAATATTGATGCTGTGTAATAGTGTTCACAAATACAAGGTGTATAAATTTTATAAGCATTGAATAAATAGTTCTTTAGATACTAAGACTTATATTTATTTAGTCCGTCATTCCATCAAGTTTTGAAATATTCTATATGGGAATAAATCTTTTTAAAGAGTTACTGTTTCTATATATAATTATGTGATATATTTTGAAGTGATTGGAGATTTTCAATCTATACGGTCAAACAACAGTGACCTACAGTTGAAATTGTCTGTGTTCAAATTGGAGATACGAACGATGCAAATGCCCACTGCCATTTCAACCTCCGAGGACATGCGTGTACCTGAAGTACAAAGGGGATGGCATTTTTCTTTGTATGGATATTTTGGGGCTTACAGTTCTGTGACCTGTTGATTTCCAGGTAGTAATTAGTTGGCTTGTCTGCCAGTTGCAGTGCAATACAGTTAAGACAAAATGAAAGTTTGCGAACTAAAAACGGTGGTGTTTAGTTCGCTAAGTTTATCAGAAAACTTAGAGAAAATACACTACATAAGTCTTATGCAGGACATTCTTACAATAATATATTGTCAAATATATAAAATGAATTAGCAGATCGGTTTGTGTGGTTGTCTGTTAATGAAAACCTTGATTCTGAGCACCGTTCTATCACTAATATAATCGTGTGTGCTTTAAATAATGAACAAAAGACTACACCCTATCTTGTTAATGTGTGTGAATTGTCGGCCACTGACAATTTAACTGTGATCCAGTTTGTGATGGTCTCCTTGAAATTACTATGGACAAGTGGAATCAAATATGACCGGTTACTTTTATTTGTTAGCGATGCAGGGTATGGTAAAATCAGGGCAAACTCTGAAAGGGATTTTTCCTTACTTAATTCATATAACTTGTTTGGCACACGTTCTTCATCGCATTTCTGAGATAATACATGATTCTTTCCCATTGGTAGACAAATTTGTGTCCAGTACAAAGAGAATTTTTGTTAAATCTCCTAAAAGAGTTAAGTTGTTTAGATCAACAGCACCTAATATCCGACTTCCTCCTGCACCAGTGTTAACTCGATGGGGAACATGGGTCGATGTAGTTTTATATTATGCAGAGCACACAGAAATAGTCGAAGAGGTTGTTAATTCATTGGACTCAAAAAGATGCTCCATCAATAGAAACTTTGCAAAATATTCTGTCAGGCACTGGGTTAAAAGAGGATCTGCCCATTTAAATTTCTTAGCAACAGCCATAATGGATTGGAAGCTGTAGGATTTCCTTTGCATGAATCACTTACTGTCTTTGAGAAAACAGTGTGGTCTAAGTTTGGTTCCTGGTAGCATAGGACAAAAAGTGAAAGAGAATGTGAATTATGTAATTTAAAAAAATTTTGGTTATAACCAGATGTGTGATATTCGAGACATCCTCAAAAGAAAACCATCTGTTACACTAAGAGACTTGACTCTCTCTGTGAAGCAGTTAACATCATTTAAATATGCCCCGATAACATCTTGTGACGTGAAGAGAAGTTTTTCGGGTTACAAAAGTGTTTTGAGAGACAACAGGCAATGTTTTACAGTTGAAAATTTGTGCAAAGTGTTGGTTGTGAACTGCAATTTAGCAGTTAATACTAGCAGCGGGACCACTTATGCTTCAACGTCTAAGGAATATTTATTATTTATACTAACTCGCAAAGGGACATTAATTGTTTTAATTAAATGGTGCATATTTCTTGGCATATTTTCAAGTCTTTAAGAGCATATTTCAGTGTTTTTTAGGGCATGAACTTCCTAGCCCTATTGACATTCCACCTGACGAAGCCAATGGGAATTGTCAACAGACCAGTAGTGCACGTTTTGTGGCCATGATTAGTAAATGTTGCCCATCACTAAACAAGATACATGATAAATCTGGAGTATCAGTCTTAATGCCCATGTACAAAAGTTAACACAATTCTCAAAGTCATTTCCATGCAGCTCTTGATGGACAGAGATGTGATAGGGATGGAACCTATGTCACTGGAGAATGCGAAGTACACTTGCCTGACTTGTGCCACTTTTACATGCAATTGTGTGGGAACTAATGTGCAGGTCTACTGCAACAGCAGCCAAAACAGTAGCTTCTGCCCCTTCTCCAGTCACATTTTTTGTTTCTGTTACATTTTCTAAGTGTTACAGTACCACTTTCACGTAATTGGTTGAAGAGGTTGATAAATAATTGCCAAGATGGTTGACATCCATTGGGATACATTTCTGCATACACCATACAAGAGTGAACTGCATTCTTCCTGCACTCTCCATACACCATGAGTATGTAGGTTTTTGCTGCATTAGTAAACCCTGTCTTCCACTGACGAATTACTGCTTGAACTGTCACAAAGTAGCTGACCAGAAAGTCGCAATGCAATCAATGAACAGAAAACACAAGGTAAACAAACATAACAACATTGTACCTAGCAGCTAAGCAGGTTGAATGGGACTAACAACTGTCGGGGTGAAAACTGTTCAAAATACGATTTCTTGTAAACCACTTGCATTAGAATCCTGCAACAAAGACCATTGACATTCTAATTCACCCTACTTTTATTCTGTTGATGTAACTAGGCATTGTTCCATTTAAAAAATTGTGTTTTCTCAAAAAATACACTTTCTCAGTATTATTAAAATTTGTTTATAGGCCAAATATATGACTACCAATCAATGCTGTGAAAACAGCACATCAATAGCACTTTCCATTTCCGAAATATTTGCAGTGCATGTTTTAGGTGATTCACCCTATATATGGAGCAGCTAATTTGAGAATTTTAGAATTAATAAAAATTATACATAGTCTGGGGAAACTTGTTTAGAAAGGACATTGATTCATTAATAATGGGTATACTATTCACCATGTCATTGACCTTATCAATAAAGAAAGAATTAAATCCTTCACAATTTAGATTAGTTGGGGACATATCAGACTTAGAATTAGAATTTGAATGTTCAGTTACAAATCAGGAGGATTTTGAGATATTATCACAATTCTTAATGAATGCAGAATAATAGTTAATTTTAGTCAACTTTAAGGTATGTTGGTATTTCTTTTTCAAATCAATGTATCTGCTCTATATAATACATTTGTCCTTTAAAATTCAGAGTTCATCATTATACCATTTTTTATTGTTACATTTGTTGTTCAGTTTGGGTCTAAAAGTTATAAAGGGGAAGGCACTATTAACAACCTCATGGAAACTATTTAAAAAATATGTAAAAATATTACCATAATTAACTAATACTGTACTATAGATCCAGTTGGTATTCATGAGTAAATGCACAAAATATGTTATATTATGATTACTGATGACTCTTACCATTGTTAACTTCCTTGGCAAATTATTGCCATCATAATCAATTTTAGCTGAGAATAGTATTGGATTATGGTCAGAGGATATACAAGGAATAACTTCCGCGGTACATTTGTCGGACAATATGGGTAAAGACATTATCCAAACAAGTACCTGATGCAGGTTGAGTAATTTTTGTGATAAAGTAACATAATCCAGAACGTTCAAACACATTAATTAAATCAGTTAAATCACTACTTTTGATATTAAAATTGATGTTAAAATCACCACTGATAGCAATATTAATATTAAGTGCCTGGGCGACCGAGCTTCGCTCGGCGTTTTTCGCCTCTGTTTTTGTGAAATCTTATTTTTTGTGGGAAAAGATACTTATTTAGACAAACCTGAAAGGCAAAACGTTAACTAAATAAAATTACTTGTCGCAATTGTTAAGAGTAATGTCCGAGATACAAGAGATATAGAAATACATAAAAATATTGCATAAACACCATCATTTCAGCTGTAAAATGTATATTGCTGAAAGCAGGCCTCCCCCATAGATATCCACCCAGTTTGAGGTTTTCGTCGAGCATTTGTTCTATTATGGAGTTCAGTTCTTTGCTGCTGTGATTGACTCCAGGACGTTAACACGTTGGCCAAGGTCCTTCATACTTCCATCGAGTTCTTCCATGGCTTCCTTAACCCCGGCCAGTCGCTCGTTAGTATTCTTCGATAGACTTGTCTTCATATTGGAATTCCCGTCTTCATCTTTTCCGTTTCAGAGTTTAGATTTTCAATTTGCCTTCCATTTGTGTTCCCATATTTTCTATTCCGTAGTTTACATTTTTCCAATCCGGTTTTCATATTTGTTTCCTCTGCCGCATCCGGAATTCATTTCATTTCCCATTATGTCCATCTTATATTTCTTTATTTTTTATTAAAACACCGGGGCGACACTAAGCAAAAGCAATGTTGAAGAATATCAAATACTACAGAAAGAAAAGGTGGTTGATAAAGCCATGTGAATGTACTATGCATTTATGTTTCAAACATATAGAAAAGTGTATGAATTGTTTGTAATTGTTCGTCGAAGCGGGAGTAGTGTAAGAAATGTGATTGTGTTTTACTAAAGAAAAATGAGTAGGAAAACCGTGTGAATGTTATACGTTGCACTTATATCTCAAGTGTATGGAAAAATGTATGGATTGTTTGCAGAAGAAGGAGTAGTCTGTTAGGTAAAAGAAAAGGGAGTAGAGAAAACCATGTGAACGTAATACATTGCGTGGTAAAATGGATTGCATAAAAACCTTCGCCATGATAAAAATTAGATATGTCACTTTTCATGGCGATCGGTCAACCTGTTTTGGAATTTAATCACTCTTCAACATAAGATATGTATAGGCCTTGGTGTGTATGAAGTTGATAAACCATAGGGAATAACATGTGAATTGTTACGTAAAACAAAAGTGAGTAGAGAAAGTAGTATGAATGTAATACGTTGTATTTGTTTCAAACATATAGCAAATTGTATGAATTATATGTTGAAGGAAGGGCGAAGAGCGAAAGAAGACTGATTGTGTCTCGTAAAGGAAGAATTACTAGAGGAAATCGTGTGAATGTAATACGCTGCATTTATATTTCAATCCTAGAATATTATATGAATTGCACGTTGAAGGGCAAACAGAGGATACATGAATGCGCTACATAAAAGAAAAGTGAGTAGAAAACCATTTGAAAGTAATATATTGTGTAGTAAAATTGTTAGCATAAAAACCCTCCATGAAAAAAATACATATATGTGCAGAATTCCGCGGTGATCGGATAAGCGGTTTTCGAGATTAACAGTTACATATATATAGAAACATTCAAGTTGTATAGATGATATGAATTGTTTGTAGAGGAGTGAGTGGAGAAAGACATGTGAAGGTATTACCTAAAAGTGAGTAGAGTAAACACTATGAATGTAACATGCAGCATTTCTATATCAAACATGCACAAAATTGTATGACTTATTTCTAGAAGAGTAAGTAGAGAAACAGTTATAAGTGTGTTACCCAAAAGCAAGTAGAGAAAACAGTATGAATGTAATACGTAGCATTTCTATTTCAAACATGCACGAAATTGTATGATTTCTTTATAGAAGAGTATAGAAAGAGATGTAAACTTGATACCTAATAGTGAAAGGAGAAAATAGTGTGAATGTAATAGCATTTCTGTTTCAAACATACAGAACATGGCTTGACTTATTTTAAAAGTGGGGATAAAAGAGTTTTTCGGTGCAAAATCACACTTTTTATGGAAAATTGTTTACAGAAGAGTGAGTAGAGAAAGAGATGTGAATGTGTTACCTAAAAGTGAGAGGAGAAAACAGTGTGAATGTAATAGCACTTCTGTTTCAAACATACAGAACATGGTATGACTTATTTTAAAAGTGGGGATAAAAGTGGTTTTGGTGCAAAATCATGTTTTTTTATGAAAAATTGTTTTTAGAAGACTGAGTAGAGAAAGAGATGTGAATGTGTTACCCAAAAGTGAGTAGAGAAAACACTGAATGTAATATGCATGTATACAAAAATTTAACCAAATCTTTAGAGTCGTTTCTGAAATACGGGGAATATATATACAAGAATTGCACTGTAGAAGCGGGAATAAAAAAATGTTATTTTTTATGTAAAATCGCGGTTTTTCGGGAATTACACCTATATAGATGAACTTAAAAGGCAAAACTCTATCTGAATACAAAATTTGATCAAATCAGAGAGGAGGGGCGGAGTCCCCCTCTCAACATGGTATATAAGCAAAAGAAAACAGACAGTTAGCGCACTTGAGCCCAGAAGAAGCCCACGATAAGATGGGGGAAACGTCGGCAACAAACCAGAAGAGGACGCGGCCTTCACCGGAAGCCAAGAATAACCACGACACAGACCGCAGAAGTCTACGCATTCATTTGATCAAAATCGTAAGAGCCGTTTCCAAGTTGTGCGGAATAAATATATGTATATATATACAAGAATTGCTGGTTTAAATATATAAGATACTCATTTTGTGGCTAAATACTAACTGTAATAGATCACAGAAACGAGTTAAAAAGTAATTAAAACAAGTTCTCAACTTAGTTGGTGGTCTATATAAGGTAACACACAAAAGATTAAAACTTTTAATAAAGATGCAACAGGCTTCAAAATTGTCTTGAACAGCTAAGTTAGCTATGTCCATAAAGTGGTTGGATGAAGAAGAATGTTTAAAATGCGCCTTTAAGACTTGATTTTTTATTGCATGTGAGACATTTATAACATTCAATAATAATGAGGAGCTTTCCTGATATGCTATGAATGGATGTTTTGTTGTTCATTTGTGTTGGATAATTGATATGATTATCATTTTTTCTTATTTGTTATTGAATATATTTATGCCTGGAATAATAAGTAAAAATATCAAAACAACAGAAATTCAAGACTTTGTGGCCAACCATAATGAAAACTGTCAGTAAGGAAAATTTATAGTTTTTGTCAAATAACAACAATGCTTTGTTGATGTTTTGCTAGGGAGATTATAGTTATATATATATATATGGCATTAGAATAGAACAGAAATTTATTTATGCAAACATACTCATATTTATACCATAGTATGCTAGTACAAACACAAAGACAAATGTTGTATACATGTTTACACTAGAAGTGTGTGTGTGTGTGTGTGTGTAGTGTTTAACACCCGCTTTTACTACTACGGCACCACAGGCGGTGACACTGATGATACATGGAATGAAGATGGAGCACCGGTGGAATGAGATGGCGGGGGAAACCGGAGAACCCGGAGAAAACCCGCCCAGACGCCGCTTCGTCCACCACGAATACCACATGCGGGTCCCTGGGATCGAACCCGGGCCGCCTAGGTGGTAGGCAAGCGTGCTAACCGCTCGGCCATGGCGCCGCCCTACAGTAGAAGTATTACAGTATTTAAAACTTAATTAATTCTAACTAAACAAATATATTCTTAACCGGCTTTAACACAATAGGAAAAAAATAATTAATTCTAATATTTCCCACAATTACCTTAGCTACTGGAAGCCAGCAGCTATTCCATCTGGTTGCCAGCTGGAAATTTACAAAATTTATACCTCCCTCTTAGAGTTGCTTTTTCTATTACTTCCTCTTATATAACATTTTGTTTTATATTGTATGTATAATGGGGAGGCTTATATCCAGTATTTACTTTTACACCCCATTACCCTTTTCAATAGATTATTTTTATTCACACTTCTTTTAACCATTTTAACCTTATTTTTTTTTCTAAATACTTTTCTGCTTTCTTGGTATATTCATCTGATCTTGAGTTAAATTTTTTCCTAACTTTTAACTCTATTGGAAAATCTTTCCATTTCTTGAGTACCTATTAAATTTTCTCTCCCTTTTTCCATACCACTACATTTCAAAATATACTACCAATTTTCACACAATCTATCACATTTCATGCATCGCTGCCTCCTTTTTCATCCCTATCATACTACTCAGAGTTATTACACCTGTCCTTGCCCATGCTCACCCCATTCTAGTCTCTGCATACCTTTATGTGTTTGTTTCTCCTTCATTCCATTTTTAAGAATCTATGACCTGGTGAACTTTGTACCACCTAAATTTGATTTGATTGTAACTCTTCATTAGTGATGATCAATCATAATCAACCTTCCAGCTCCAGTTAATTGAGATTTACAATATTAGACTCATTGTGTATGGTTTGAATGTTGTTTGGTTATTAAATAAATCTCTTTGCAATTGAAATGAATTTAATGTCTTTTATTTGCATGAAAGATAAATGCAGTGATACCGAAATTTAGATTTCATATCGAATGGGCTTGATAAAGACACGTTTTAGTTTAATTGCCGGATGTTAGATTTGTGATAAGTGTTGAGTAATAACATAGGGAGATAATAGAGTAGGAGGTGTTGTAAGGTTAGCAAAATATGAGTAAATAATAGTCGTTAAATTTGTAGGATAAACGCATTATTGGTTTGAAATTAACGAGTCATGACGTCATACCACATAATTTGAAATTCACGGTCAAAATTCAGGTCTGCCAACCTTAAAAGTCACGCGATATGTTTAATAAAATATAAAGAAAACATTGTTTAATCATAGAAAGGTAACTATATATTCGGAATTCAAAAAAGGACATGTTTTAATAGAAAAGGACATTTCTAAATTGTGGAAAGGAATGAAATAGTATTCTGGATGCGAGGCTTTCTTTTGATTACGTCATGAAATTTAAAATCGGAAAGAACGTTCTTTCCTAGCATGGGGACGCCAGGAAGCGTGATCACTCGCCCCAGATCTGTAGCGGACTTAGAGGTGTACACATGTGATTTGCTGATGCTCTGCGAGAATATATGTATTGGAAGTCGGCATAACTCCCGAAAGTGTCAAAGAATTAAGAATAAATAGTAACACCAAAGTTATTCTGGGTGATCTATAAAATATACTCGCGCATACCCTGGATTATAGAAATCTCATGTTGAGCTAGTCGGAGCCGAAATACAAGTATCGACAACGATCGTTCAGTTACAGCAAAGCAATCAACATCATTTCGCTTCAAATGGCGATCTAACGTGGAGCAACCAACATCATTCCGCATCAGCAGTTAACATTCAATGCAAAGCTTTCTTGAGAACTTTACAAAATTAAAATATCCAAATTAATTCCCTGAGTTAGTTAAGGAAATTGAAGCTATTAGCAGTGAAGTAACAAGATTCTAAAGTAAGAACAAAATTAGAAACTAAAAACTTCACTTATCTTAATAATATTGCAAGTCCTTTGGTGCAAAGCTGACAATGTTTCCAATTGACTCAAAAAGCTTTGAGAATGAGTTGGGGTTAACTCAAAACATTGTCAGCTTTGCACCAAAGAACTTGTAATAACTAAGATAAGTGAAGTTTTTAGTTCCTAATTTTGTTCTTACTTTAGAATAATTCCTTGAGTTTTGCTAAAACACATTTTGTAGTTATGTTTATGCCTGCCCTAATTCCTCAAGTCTCGTTAAAACAAAATTGAATGAATTTTTTGTTTATTTCTGAGCCTGCAAAGTCAATTTACTTTAATGGAGTGCTTGATCAAAATGAATGTTTGCAAAATTAAATTTGATTTAACCAAATCTATTCCCAAAATCCACTACTTTTCTTTGCACAAAAAAAAAAAAGATTTTAAATATAATAGATGCAGCTGTCAAACAATAGGTCCACCACAAATGCCATATTTTGAAAGTAATCTGAGGTGGCAATTCGCATACTACAAAATTACCAATTTTATTTTTTTGATTTTTGGACTGTTCCATTGGGTTTTTCTTGATGTTCTTTCTTCTTAAACCATCCCAGCATTAAAGTAAACAAAACAAAAACCAAATTATTCAAATTGGTCGAGCTATTTCCTAGTTTTTGTGAGACTAACAGATGGCAATTGATTATTTTTTTTATTTATTTTTTAACAAGCAGTGTACATAAGAATGTTAAATAAATCTTAAAACAAATAGAAAGATATATACAAACAAAAAATGATGAATATAAATAAGTAAATAAATAAAACAAATAGAAATATATAAATAAAAAATAATAATAATAATAATCAATAAGAAAGACAGTGCAATATAGACCATAAAATTTGCCAAATTTTATCATATATATGTATATAGATAGATTACTGACTTCATTAGAACTACTTACAATTTATCTTTTATACTTGTTCTAATTTCATGCTTGCTGAACAAACTCACTCAGCCCTCTCAGCCCCCTCAGCCCCCTCAGCCCCCCACTTGCTGCCACAACATAGCCAACAATCTATCCATGCATAGCACACCCTACCATAATACTATATAATAGGAAATAGTAAATAGCATAAAAAATCTTTAAGGTCATTAATAAATGGTTTCTTTGAAAAGAAAATATTCATAAATGACAAAAAAGACAAAACAAAATATTATTAACGTTAACCCAACATTTTCAATATCAGTCAATACCAATGGCACCTACATCCCTGGACATCTATACTTCCTTGTCCACCAGCGCCACAGAATCAGGAAATAGTCCACCTAGAGCACGAGGAGTACCAATGACAGCAGCAGCAATTGCAAGCACTCCCCTCAGCCCCATTATATGTGAACCCTGTTGACATATTCTATGGCGTAGCTGCTGCTGGCCAAACATATCCTGCTATGATGACAATTAATGAAGGCATTATCTGTGAGACTTCTCTTCACACCGAGACCTGAAGCAACCATTCTGCTGAGGTTTGGTTCTGTCCTGGCACCCACCAGAAAACCATGTGTTACTGTGGATCCTCAAATGGTATTTTTGTACCCCTTCAGTTACCAGTTCCTTCCCGTCAGAGCGTGACCATTTCCTCTCCACAGTGTTGTCAAAGGTCCGGCAGCAGTGTTTCCAGCTCAGGCAAAGAAAGAGGCAGTGACGGTAGTGGCAAGTGTACCAAGAATATGGTAAATGATTTGTTAACTTCAACTGGATACTCCCGGTCTCAGAGTTGGCTAAAGTAGATAAAGTCCCATTGGTAGAGCAAGATATGTGCCACACTTGACACCAAGGACTTCTTCCAAGACACCATAGTGCAACAGCTCAGTTGGGATAAATGGTTTGTCTCAAAATCAAGACCAAGTTTTGCAGGAAACATGTCCTCAGATGCAGGTTCTCTTTCCTTGTAAAATGCTTAAATGAGCTAAAAGGGAAACTAATAAAACATTACTAGCTCTCTTCCCTTATTTTGTGCAATAATTATTATGTTGTTACATAAAGTTGTACTTATTTATATTAAATATAAGCTAACTAGTTCTAGTAATACATTGTCCCTTATGCAAGTGATGTGAAAAAGTGAAGATTACTATTACAACAGAGCATTAAATATAAACAAGATGTAACTAACTAAAACAATTGAAAAGAGAAAAGAATGTTTATAACCACTGCATTTGCTATGCCTAACCTATATTTCATATTCCTTATTATACCCCTTAATTGGATTATTCAGCCAAACCTGTTGTTCTCCTATCCTAGCATTAAAATCCCCAGCAATTATGAACCCCACTTTATCATATTTAGTTCTAAATCCCTCAGTGTATTGGGAAAATAGAAAAAAAGACATAGTTGCAGGAACTCATACAAAAAATACAAAATCCTTACAGTTCCCTGTATCTACATTTATGAAAGCATCAAGCATGTTCTACTAAATGAAAAATTTGCTAAAAAGTCACATGCATAGCTATAATGTTAGAAATAAACAGGATTATTACAGAACAGCACTCAGGGGAACATTAAATAATCATTCAATGAAGAGTATAGGGAAAGAACATTATAACGCTTTACCCAAGGAAATAAAATACTTAAAACAAAGAGAGATACAAAAAAAAAAAAAAAAGATATTAAAAAATAAGTAGGTACTGGAAAATGTTTTCTAAAATATTGAAGAATTTTAAGTACCATACAACACTAAATATAATCAAAATGTGTAAATGAGTGTAGATGTATTTTACAGGTAGGTATGTGAAATTGAGACTAACAGCTTTATAATCAAATTTTGTATAGGTACATGTAATAATTGTGACATATCCTATGTGCTTTGAACATAAAGATGAAGTAAAATGAAAATGTCCCTTTTTCTTAATATGTTAGTATCATAATATTCTGGTGTAGTGTGTGAGCTATAGTAAATAATAATACAAACATAACCACTTTTCCATAAATTACTCATAAGCAAAGCCATAGCACTGACTTCTTCCACTATTCTTTTTCTTGTTTTACCTTGTCTCTTATCTTTCCTTAAAAAACCATTCTAAACCATCTGATGCCACCTCTTTTCTGAATGTTTACACCATTTACGCTGTAAAAGTCAAACCCAGGTACTTCCACATTCGTTTCATTTTTCAACCATGTTTCCACTATCAATTACTACATTTCCATGCAAAATTGACCTTCGATTTGAGTCCATTCCCATTTCTGCATAGGTATGCATGTTGAATTCAATTCGGAAATGTGATCGAACAACATTCATGCAAAGAGATTTCGATTCGATCCCACTAAATAAGCGGATTGGATCCAGTGGTTGAGCTTCGTTTGAATCCGCATTTCCATGCGGTATTCAATCCCGAAAAAGAACACAAATCGACTTGAATTCGCCATGGAAACGTAGAAATTACCACTTCTCCACTTTTTAGCACTTGTTGCATTTCACCACTACAGACGTTCCCTAGTGGACCTTCAACATTCCAACTCACCATTGATAACTCAAAACCTATATAGAGCCTTTTCTCTCAAAATTAAGCTGTCCTTAATTCGCCTGCCTCATTGTATGCACACGATCTTTCACTCCAAAAATACACTGGTGTGCAAAACCTAAGGACGATAAATTAACATAAACTATTTGGTGGAAATGAACGAAAGAATTAAACAAAACAAGAATTAAAAAAATTAATATTGCGTATCAAAGAGACAAAATGTTATAAAATTTCAGATTTAATATTTAATTTACCATACCTAACTAATTTTTAATTTTTTAATAAAAAAAATCTGATGTGTTGCACTCACATGACTTTTTCTACTCTTGTACTAACCATTCTTACAAACTCTTATTCCTATATCTTCTTCATGTTAAGATAAACATTTGTACAAATTATTTTATTGCTTATTTCCTTGTTGGTGCAAGGGGAATATTAGAATACAGTAGGCTTTGAGCGATATTCAAATCTTTTAAAGCTTTGAGATTCCATTCTCTTTGCACACTTAACATGCAAAACAAATGAATAACGATGTTCCATTCACGAAAGTTTTAAGTTTTCTGATACTCACACATAACAAGGAATATCTCCGAAATGGTTCACCCTACAAGAAAATTTATTTGGACATAAATTGTGTATTTTAGCAAGATCTACATTTTTTGTACAGTATGATTTGATCTATCTCTTAACGGTTTACCAATTATGCAAAAGTCTTCCAGAGTAAATACGACTACAGGGGTTATAGCCAGAAAATTCAAGATATACATTTCATTTGTCATAAAAATATCTCAAACATCAAAATCGTTAGAGCCATTTCCTAGAAAATCAAAATTTTCCATGTAAAGGTTAGTTTAGGATGGGGCTATTTTCTACAAAATATTTGTGTCCCATCCTTGAAAGACATTAAACTTAAATACCAACTTTGGTTTTTAACCGACTTTTCGTTTTTGAGTTATGCTGTTCACAGACACACAGACAGACACACACACAGACCTTTTTCTAAAAATATTTGTTTTTGGATTCAGGAGGTCTCAAAACATATATTTCTGGTGAAAGCTCAACATCGAATTTTTGGGTGGAATACAATACTTCCCCTACTTACCAGTAGAGAAAGTAATAAAAGCATCATTATCTAGAAAATTTATGGAAAATTTCTTCAAAACTGAATAAAAATATAAATATGAGGAACTTCATGCCCCTGTAGTTTTCAGAAAACTTAAATTTTAGTGCTTGTTGTTGCTAATGCAATTTTTAGCATAATATACAATACACTACACTTAAACAGTTAAACATAGCACTGCTGGTATGAAAGTAATAAGAACAGCAACAAAACAAGCTAAGAATAGATATTTAGGACTATAACTAGCCTAGAAAATACACCTTAGAGGCATAAAGATTGTTGCAGTTCATCACAGAAGAAGTAATCTAATAGAAACGAAAGCTCCATATTTTTGTTTTTAAACTTTTTATTTTATTCTGGGGGGACAGGGGTGGCTATTGAACCCCTGCTCAAGGGTAGTGCCCCCCAATTAAAAACTGAAAATGACGTTTTTTGGTCTTAATATGTCCCTTATATAGGTGTACTTGTACACAAAATATGTTTAAAGTTGTTCCGGTTTTTTCCTATTTAGTCTGCTAATTTTAAAGATGACGGTCTGCTGGGCTCAGGTTGTGACAGCCCAGACGCATTCTGGTCTATTTTCATCACTAACCATGACAACAGCATAGCTGTGAGGTTATCCCACCCTCTTAGTTAAGACCAGCATAGGACTGAGAAAAATGAGCCTGGGTGTCATGCTTGCACGATTTTTCCCATAATTTTTAGATCATTATGAGCAAATTTGTACAACCAAATGTTACTTTTAAGTACACAGAAGTGACCTACAGTTGAAATTGTCTGTGTTCAAATTGGAGATATGAACGATGCAAATGCCCACTGCCATTTCAACCTCCGAGGACATGCGTATACCTGAAGTACAAAGGGGATGGCATTTTTCTTTGTATGGATATTTTGGGGCTTACAGTTCTGTGACCTGTTGATTTCCAGGTAGTAATCAGTTGGCTTGTCTGCCAGTTGCAGTGCAATACAGTTAAGACAAAATGAAAGTTTGTGAACTAAAATCGGTGGTGTTTAGTTCGCTAAGTTTATCAGAAAACTTAGAGATTAAAAACAGGGGCCGACCAAAGCCTGAGCTTAATATTGTGCAAATACAACCCCAGTGTAAGAGCAGAGATTCTTTCACTCAAAAATTTGATATTTGGTTATACGAAAAAGTTTCCTGGCTGTGTGGATGTGAAGAAAGAAACACACTCTTCTGTTTCGTGTGTTTGTTGTTCGTCAGTGGTGGTGCTGATGATGCATGGACCAAAGATGGAGTGTGTGACTTGAAACATCTGCAGGAAAAAATAAAAAAGCATGATGGTTCTTCTAAGCATAAGGCTAATGTAGTCAGTTTTCAACTTCTAAGAGCATACAATATTAGGTCATTTTTAAGTAGTGCCTATGAGGAATCCATAAAAAAGCACAATGAAACAGTGGAGAAAAATCGCAAGGTTCTGTCAACGATAATAGATAACATAAAATGATGTGTTGCATGTAATCTTCCTCTTCGTGGTCATGACAAAACCGCCACATCCAGCAACAAGGATGTGTTTTTAGAAATACTAAGTCTTTGTAAGAAACTCAGTCCTGCTCTTAACAGGCATTTTGAAAATGCTACCACTTTTAAAGGTACTTCTAAAACCATCCAAAGTGAGTTGTTAGATTTTATGCTACATGTTTGCAGGGATTTCATTTCTGATCATACTAAGCAGTCTTCTTTCCTCGCATGTATGGTTGATGATAGCATTTGTTGCCTAAAACTATTACAGTATAGCAATGGCATAGATTATAAAAATCATTCACAGAATACAATGGATTAGCTACTAATGCATGGCGTTAAGTCCTTTAGAAAGTTGAAATGGGGAGCTCTCCCTTTCTTTGGGGTAAAATGTTATATAGTTTAATAAAAATAACTTTAAAGCTATTCTGAATTTTCATATGCTTAAATTTGTTTATATATAAATTCAAACAATTTGGTGTCATATAATTATGAATATTCAAGCAAACTGTAAAACTGCTAAAATTTTCCTTAACATACAGGAAACAGGTCAGCACATACATCGATGGCAGGGTTAAAATACCTAAATCAATAAAAAGTGGTTTTCAGTGTTCTTTTGGATGAACTCCAGAAATTAATCTAACAACTCTTTTTTGTAATACAAAGATCCTCATTGCCAAGGAGTGATTCTACCAGAAAGGCAAACCATAATTGAGGAGCGTTTTTTCAAAACTCTATAGATGCAAAATTTTACAAAATTGAGTTATATATAGTATCGGCATAATTTCACCTTCTGCATCGTTCTGTGAAATCAGATTTTGCAAAATTTGATTCTTGTCCTGTGTAGAAGCTAGGGAATATTAGCAGTTTTTTCAAAACTCAATAGATGCACTTGCTCAGTTAAAGCAAAGGTCGATAGATGCAATTTTATAATCCAAAGTGTAGCAACCTCAATTCTATGAAATGCATGTTGGCATTGACTGCCATCTCAGTGTTGCGATTCTTGGAATTCTCAATAATTTCTGCAAGCTTTGTACACTGCTGCTTCATTGGAAATAACTGTGAGCTCAGGTTGTGCACTTGGATTTCACATTCATTACTGCAAGCTTTTTGTTCCATTTTTATCCCGCCTTTAACTGCAGAGGTCATATCAGCAACCTTGCCTATTGGCAATGGTGTTACTCGTTTAACAGTGGGCTTTTCGGGCTTTGGGGGTTTTTATACATTGAATTCACACACATTCACACTTTCATTCATACTTCCAGACTCAGGGAACAATGAAGAATAATCTTGGCTGGAGAAAAATTCCTACTCCCCTGCCGGGAATCGAACCCGGGATCCCTTGCATAGCAGGCAGGTGCTTCTACAAGCTTTGTTATACTTACATGGCATTTTTATTCTTAGTTGAGACACAGCACTGTACTATGCACAATGGACAGGAGCTCAGATTGTGAAACTGTACCAGTTGTAGAATGCGCTGGAGGTAGGAATTGCAAAAACAAGCAAATAAAATAAAAATGCAAGTCAAGGAAAGCTCATACTCCAGCAATTAAATGTTCACGTGGTCTCAAGTGCACTCCATGAAATCCTAAAACTAAAGCTTCCAAGGAATCACAGGGGTGTCAAAGGTTAGATTATCTCTCCTGGCTAGAGAATTTCACTTATCTGGGAATACGTCAAAGGAAACCAGAAGAAGTGACAGAACAGGAATATTACAGAAGGATATTACTGCTGCTATAAAGCAAGACATTAAGAAGTATAGATGTAGAGAAAGCCACCATGGAAGACCAAAATCAAGGAGGATATTGACCTCCAGAACTTAATATCAGAAAAATGTGGACCAACTTCTGCAATGAAAGAAGATTAAGAAATCTACCAGTCTGCTCATTGTCAAAATATAAAACATATTTTACAACTTTTTCAATCTTTCATTCCGTACAGCACACACTGACATATGCTCAATGGGACTTATGATTAAGACAGAGGCAGATGTGGAAAATAGAAATGAACTAAGAACCATGTACAGACTGCACAAGCACTAATAAAGGTGAAAGCTTACTTATTCATATTGTTTGAAATTTCTTTGTGTATTGAATATGTTTGTTATATAAATAAAACAAAATATATTGTTATTGTGAATCTAGCAGTACTTAGTTTTCAAGTTTATACCTAATAAAATAATCCTTATAAACATTAATATGTTGGTTGTTAGTACATTATGTATTATAAAGAGGTGAAAATAAATCAAAAATAATAAATGCATAAATAAAAAGTAACAAAAACAATAAATGACAAAAATAATGAAATTTCATGTCTTAATTTCTCGCTCACGCAGAAAAGTTGATCAGCATCTATCGGCTTTTGAAAAAACTCCACATTTTCAAACCCCAAATTTGCACTGTTAAACTATGCTGTTTGTTTCTTTTCACATTCAATGAGACAGTACCAGGAAGGAGAATTGAGTGATTAATACAGTTGCTGTGCTAGCCAATTAGTATTGCCAATAAATAGAAAAAACCGTTTTTCTCAGAAACGCATTTTGTGCATCTATCGAGTTTTGAAAAAACACTCCTCAATTAGCATGCAAATAAATATGAGCATAATACACTTTCATCAGAACATCCTTATTTATACTATGGCTTAATATTCTCAGCATAAAAACTCCTGTTGTAATTTTTTTAAAGATATGATTAATGTGTTGGCCATCCATAGTCTGAGTCAATATGAACACTTAAAAATTTAACAAGATTTCAAAATATCTAATATTAAATTTATACTGAATATCAGTAGTTTTTCCAGTGTTTATGCTCAAATTATTGGCATTACACCAATTGTTAACTACTGATATTATCGTGTGTAGTTTAGGTCTTAAGTACCTGGGCGACTGAGCTTCGCTCTGCATTTTTCGCCTCTATTTTTGTAAAATCATTTTTTTTGCAGGGGGGGGGGGCGAAGACACTTAGATAAACCTGAAAGGCAAAATGTTAACTAAATAATAATTTTTGTCCCAATTGTTAAGAGTCATTTCCGAGATACCATAGATATAGAAATACATACAAATATTTCATAAACACCATCATTTCAGCTGAAAAACATCTACTGTTGGACGCAGGGCTGCCCCATCGATATCCACCTGGTTTGAAGTTTTCGCCGAGCATTTGTTCCATTATGGAGTTCAGTTCTTTGGTGCTGCGATTGACTCTAGGGCGTTAACACGTCGGCCAAGGTCCTTCATATTTCCGACGAGTTCTTCCATGGCTTTCTTAACCCCGGCCAGTCGTTCGTTAGTATTCTCCGATAGATCTATCTTCATATTGGGTATTCCCAACTTCATCTTTTCCGTTTCAGGGTTTACATTTTCAATTTGACTTCCATTTTTTATTCCATTTTTGTTCCCATATTTTCTATTCCGTAGTTTACGTTTTGCCAATTCAGCTTTGATATTTGTTTCCTCTGCTGCATTCCGGAATTCATTTCATTCCCCATTATGTCCATTTGGCTAACATTTGTTTCATCAACTGATCCATGTCCTGCCTATCGTCGCACTCCTGACACCATACTTTACTTCAATTACTTCTTTATTTTTTTATTAGAACACTGGGGCGACACTAAGAAAAGCACTGTTGAGGCATAAAGACTACAGGAAGAAAAACTTGTTGATAAAGCCATGTGAATGTACTGCGCATTTCTGTTTCAATCACATAGAAAATAGTATGAATTGATCTTAATTATTCGTGGAAGCGGGAGTAGTGAAAGAAATGTGATTGTGTTTTACTAAAGAAAAATTTGTAGAAAAACCGTGTGGATGTTATACGTTGCAGTTATATTTTAAATGTATGGAAAAATGTATGGACTGTTTGTAGAAAAGGGAGTAGTATGTTAGGTAAAAGCAAATGGAGTAGAGAAAACTATCTGAACGTAATACGTTGCGTGGTATAATGCATTCCATAAAAACCTTCAACATGAAAACACTTAGATATGTCAATCTTCATGGCGATCGGTCAACCGGCTTTGGAGTTTACTCACTCTTCAACATACGATATGTATAGGCGTTGGTATGTATCAAGTTGATAAACCATAGGGAATAACATGTGAATTGTTAAGTAAAACAAAAGTGAATAGAGAAAATAGCATGAATGTAATACGTTGTACTTCTGTTTCAAACATATAGAAAATTGTATGAACTGTATGTTGAAGGGCGAGTAGCGAAAGAAGATGATTATGCCTTGTAAAGGAAGAATTAGTAGAGGAAATCGTATGAATGTAATACGTTGCATTTATAATTCAATCATAGAAAATTATATGAATTGTATGTTGAAGGGCAAACAGAGGATACATGAATGTGCTACGTAAAAAAGAGCGAGTAGAAAACCATTTGAAAGTAATATATTGTGTAGTAAAATTGTTACCATAAAAACTTTCTGCATGAAAAAATACATATACGTGCCTCGGTAGCGTGATGGTTAGCGTGTCTGCCTCACATTCAAGAGGTCGCGATTTGAATCTCGCTTAGGGTAAGCTATCCAGGTAAGGTTTTTTTCCGATGTTTTCCCTACCCTGAGAAGACGAATGTTGGATAACTTAAAACTCCATGGACCTCGGACTCATTGAGCATCATTTCACCCATTTCATTTCATTCATCCGTCCGGTATGACACAATGTTGGAGGACGTTAATTTAAAAAAAAAAAAAATTTCACGGTGATCGATTAAGCGGTTTTAGAGATTAACAGTTACATATATACAAACATCCAATTTGTATGTATATATGATAAGAATTGTTTGTAGAAGAGTGAGTAGAGAAAGAGATGTGAATGTGCTACCTAAAAGTGAGAGAAGAAAACATTGTGAATGTAAAAGTATTTCTATTTCAAACATACAGAACATGGTATGGCTTATTTTAAAAGCGAGGATAGAAATAGTTTTTTATGTAAAATCGTGTTTTTATGGAAAATTGTTCATAGAAGAGTGAGTAGAGTAACAGATGTGAATGTGTTACCTAAAAGTACTTAAGTAGAGAAAACACTGTGAATGTAATATGCAGCATTTATATTTCAAACATGCAGAAAATTATATGAATTGTTTCTAGAAGAGTGAGAAGAGAAACAGTTATGAATGTGTTACCCAAAAGTAAGTGGAGAAAACAGTGTGAACGTAATACGTAACATTTCTATTTCAAACACGCACAAAACTGTATGACTTATTTGCAGAAGAGTGAGTAGAAGGAGATGTGAATGTGTTACCCAAAAGTAAGTAGAGAAAACAGTGTGAATGTAATACGTAGAATTTCTATTTTAAACATGCAAGAAATTGTATGTCTTCTTTGTAGAAGAGTGAGTAGAGAAAGAGATGTGAATGTTTTACCTAAAAGTGAAAGGAAAAAACAGTGTGAATGTAATAGCATTTCTATTTCAAACATACAGAACGTGGTATGACATTTTAAAGCTGGGGATAAAAATGATTTTTTTTTTGTTTTTTTTTGTGTGTGTGTGTGTGTGTGTAAAATCACGTTTTTTATGGAAAATTGTTTATAGAAGAGTGTGTAGAGAAATAGGTGTGAATGTGTTACATAAAAGTGAGTAGAGAAAACACTGTGAATGTGATATGCATGTACACAAGAATTTAACCGAAACTTTAGAGCCGTTTCTGAAATACCGTGAGTATATTCAAGAATTACTCTGTAGAAGCGGGAATAAAAAATGTTATTTTTTATGTAAAATCGCGTTTTTTCGGGAATTGCACCTATATAGATGAACTTAAAAAGCAAAACCCTATCTGAATACAAAATTTGATGGAAATCGTTAGAGCCATTTCCAAGTTGCGCGGAATATATTTATATACAAGAATTGCTCTTTTAAATATAGAAGATATGTGTTTACCTTTGTCATAGAAAGTAATTGCTAGATCATTTGCATAAAAATAAGGAGTAAAATTTTCACCACTAATTGAAACTAGAAGATTGTTAATATAAATAATAAAAAATACAGGTCCCAGAATTGACCCCTGAGAAACTCCATAATTTACAGGTTCGAACTTGGATAAACTTCTGTTAAAATAAGTTGCCTGAGTCCTATTGCTAAAATAAGACCTTAGAAATGAATGCTATTATTCTTAAAACCACAAAAATTAAGTTTCTCTAGAAGAATATTAGGTGAGACAGTATCAAAGGCTCTGGAAAGATGAAAAAGCCTACTTGACACAATATTACCATTATTAATATTTTCATAGCATTGTTTCAGAAAGCTAGTAACAGCCTTTATTGTACTCATGGCATGTATGGAACCAAATTGGGTTTTATTAAACAACAGGTTGGTTTCAAAATAAATAACAATTTGCTTACATAATAATGCTTCAAATACCTTGCTTATTATTGGAATTATACTAATAGGTCTATAGTTCTCATAAGTTTTATCTCCTTTCTTAAATACTGGTATTACTTTGGAAAATTTAAAAGCATCTGGAAAATGACCAGCTTTGTGGTAACTACTAAAAACATAAGTTAATGATTCACATATACAGGATGAATCACCTAAAACTTGCTCTGCAGATATTTTGGAAATGGAAAGTGCTATTGATGTGCAGTTTTCATAGCATTATTGGTAGTCAAGGGCTCGCACATTTAGCCTATAAATGATTTTAATAATACTGAGAAAGTATATTTTTTTGACAAACATACAATTTTTTAAATGGAACAATGCCTAGTTACATCAATAGAATAAAGATAGGGTAAATTAGAATGTTAGTGGTATTTGTTACAAGATTCTAGTGCAAGTAGTTTACGAGAAATCTTATTTTGAAACTTTTACATACCAACACTTGCACAACCTGTGGTAGCACAAACTAAAGAAATACAAAAGGGAATTACAATACTTCTGTGGATTCTGACTAATAAAGAGAACATAGTCCTTCAAAAGTTGTGTTCAAAATGACCACCGGCAGCTTCAACATATGCTTCCAGTCTGCTATGGAAAGACTGCTGCACATGTTCTAGCATTTCGGTGGAAATTTCAGAGTAGGCAGCAGTAATACATCATTCAATATCATCTAGTGTAGTTGGTACATCCTTATAGACAGTATCTTTCAGCCTCCCCCACAGAAAAAAGTCAAAAGGAGTCAGATGCAGTGAATGGGCTGACCAAGGTACAGGTCCTCTTCATCCAATTCGCCGATTTGGAAATAATCTGTTAAGACAGACTGTACTACTTTGTGTGCTATGGGCTGGATAGCCATCATGTTGATACCACAGGTTCCTCCTATCTGCAAAGGAACATCTTCTATCATCTGTGGCAGATGGTCTCTCAGGAGGCTGCGATACTTGTGCAAGTTCATTGTTCCTTCTATGAAAAAGGGCTTATGAGCTGATGGTTCACTATCCCACACTCCATGGACAGGAAGTTCATGCATTTGCATGTTTCTTCATAGGGGTTAAAAATGTATGATTATACATTTTGTGCACGAATTATGGAATTTTCAGTTATTTGGACATGATTTTATAGTGCATATAACTGCATATTATCTTGATTCTGATAAATGCATAATATTTCAATATTATAGCCCCTATATTGGATATTTTAATGATTTTTGTGGTTTTTTATTATTTTTATCCATCTGGATATTTTTCATATTGGTTTTTTTTTTTTTTTTTTTTTTTTTTAATTTTTATTGAGATCGATCAGCAATAATGCTTTTACAGATCTGTGAGAATAACATAAAATACAGAACATTATAAAGTTGTTAAGGTTGGCTACATCAATGTAGCTCCTCGAACATAATTTGTCTCATAAAGGAGGAAGTAATATAATAGATCGCATATACAAGGCAAATGTGTAGGAGAACATTTTAAACATTTTGTGAAAAAAAAAAAAAAAAAAAAAAAAAAAAAAAAAAAAAAAAAAAAACTAAAGGTCGGGGTCTTCTGAGCTTGAGGTCGAACTGAGCAGGATATCTTGAGGCAAGCGTTTACGAAGGCGTGTTGGCCGGCGTGTTCTGACGCCGAGATGGTATTTTACAGCTCCAGGAACCTCTTGTAGGCGTATGAAAAAGCGGCGTGCTGTTTGGCGTATGAACTGTGATATGGGGAGAAGGCCTAGTTCTTGATGTAGCTGTTGGTTGCGCACAAACCAGGGAGCATTAGTAGCGAGTCGTATCACCTTGTTTTGAATTACCTGTAATCGATGTAGGTGTGATTTACAAGCACCACCCCAAATAGAAGCAGCATAAGTGAGAATAGGGCGAATAAGGGAACGATAGAGTAATAAACTGGAATCAAGTCCAAGAGAACTGCGTCTATTGAGTAGTGGATAAAGTTGAGAAAGCCGGGCTGAAGCAAGGTTAACAGTACGATGGATATGCGGACGCCAGGTAAGGCTAGTGTCAAATAACACCCCAAGATACTTCACTGGAACATTAGAAGGTAACCAAGGAATACATGTGTTATGAATATACAAAGGTGGGGGTGTACGAATAATACGAAGAGAGAAAATTTTTGCCTCTGTTTTATTAGGGTTTAAAGAAAGGCGCCAGGTGGAACACCACTGTATAAGTGAGTTCAAGGATTCTTGTAAGGTAGCAATAGCAATATGAAGGTCATGATTGGAGTAATAAAGAACTGTGTCGTCAGCATATAAAGCCACTTCAGTATGTTCGAAGATTGGAAGATCCGAAGTAAAAACGTTAAATAGAAGTGGAGCTAAGATGGAGCCCTGAGGGACACCAGCCTGAATGGATTTCAGTGAAGAAGAGGTGCCACCTATGCAGACCATAAACTTTCGATTTGAAAGATAACTAGAAATAATATTTAGTAAGTATTGTGGAAGACCTATACGAAACAGTTTCAGTATAAGTCCATCATGCCACACTTTATCAAAAGCCTGAGCGATATCCAAAAACACAGACGGTGTGTATTGTCGATTTTCAAAGCCATTAGCAATAGCTTGAGTGAATCGAAGCAGTTGGTGAGTAACAGAGTGATATGGTCTAAAGCCAAATTGAAATGGAGATATGACATTATTACTAAAGATAAATTTAGATAAACGACGATGAAGAACCTTCTCTAAAAGCTTTGAAAGAGTTGGTAGTAAACTAATTGGACGGTAACTTGATGGTAAATGCTGAGGCTTATTGGGTTTGTGAAAGACAATAATTTGAGCAAGTTTCCAAGAGGTGGGAAAATGGCCAAGGCGTAATGCAGAGTTCATAATAGAAGAAAGGTAAGCTAGGGCCTTTTTCGTGAGTTTCTTTAATACAATGTTTGGTACCAAATCGTGTCCGGTAGATTTTTTATTCCGAAGGCGAGAAATAAAAAACGATAATTCTCCAGGACTGGTAAAAGATGGTCGAATAGGAACAGTGCATTGTGATTGGAATGCATCAAGTTCTTTCCGAAGAGATTGCGAAATAAGAACATCGAAATTAGGATGAGAAGTAAATGTTTGTTCGAAATGAGAGGCCAGAATATCACATTTATCAGAAGTAGACGTTACAACATTATTATTATAATGTAGACTAGGAACAACAGTAGGTCTCCGAAGAATACGTTTAGTCGTGTGCCATAACATGTGGTCATCTGATGAAATGCTGGCTAACTGTTGTTGAAAGGTTTGAAATCGATGTTGCTCTAGTTCAAGTTTTACACAATGTATCAGCTCATTTAATCTTCGACGCATCCAAGGTCTCCTTTCTCGTTGCCAGTGACGTCGAATATAATTCTTCTCTTGGATGAGAGCAGAAATAAAGAGAGGTAGATGGTAAGTAAACGGATGGTTAGAAGAAACCGTGGACTGGCGAACACAGGAGCAGCTGGTGTCCGTAAAATGGTGAACTGCTGCATCTAGATCTTCTTTAGTAATTATGTGATACGAAGTTGTTAGAGCCGAATCCAACCGTTCTTGAAAAACGTTCCACTGCACGAAGCCATTAATAAGTCTTGGTGGTGGAGGAACGAAAGCGAGAGAATGGGAGAAAGTAGCCATGACCGGACAGTGGTCAGAATCTAGTTCAGCTAAAGAAGTCATAAAAATTGGCAAATTCAAGTTTCTAGAAATGCCAATATCAAGAATATCTGGAGATACTCTAGGATTATTTGAATAATAAGTGGGGTCAGGAGGAGCCAGAATATTGCAAAGAGAATTGCTGAGAAAGTGTTGAAGACGACGACCATTGGGGTTAGTATTTCTGCAGCCCCATGATATGTGTTTACTGTTCAGATCACCCAATAAAAGAGTGCGACCATGATTGGGAAAAAGTAACGAAAGGAAAGTGGTGTTTAGCTGATAGTTAGGGGGTTTATAGGCACTGATGAGAACAAGATCATTACCATCAGGAGAATTAATTTTGATACCAACAACTTCCAGGGCTAGTGAATCAGGGAGAAATATGGCACTATGTTTGATACAACGTCGCACAGCAATTGCAACACCCCCTGAGGCCGTTAAAGATGCCCTATCTCGCCTATAAACACAATAACCGGGAAGAGTAAATCTTTCACTGGGAAGAAAGTGTGTTTCCGTGATACAGGCGATATCAATGTTATGAAGTGTGAGGAAAGATATAAAAGAAGCGCGTTTACATTGGAGGCCATTAGCGTTCCAGTTGAGGAGAGTGATGCTATTAAGAGAACGATGATTAGGGAGCACCATTGTTATTAATACTTGTTATGTATGTATGAAAAAAGTTAAGAAACTGTGGTAAATGGGGTAAAAGAAAAGAACGAAGGACACCAAAGAGTTGTGTTATCAGATCAGTAAACCAGGTCCAGGAAGACGTATTATCTGTATTCTCCGTAGTAGGTACAGAGGCGTTAGAATTTGAAGCAGTAGAACGTACGACATCAGCCAAAGATCGACTTGCAATAGGAATTGAAGTCTGATCAGGATTCAATGATGTTTGTTGTTGTTGCTGATGTTGTTGATGTTGTTGCTGCTGCTGTTGCTGCTTCTGTTGCTGCTGCTGTTGTGCTTGTGCTTGTGGTGAAGAGAGCTGACTCAACGAAGTAGATACAACACGAGGTTGACGAGTCGTTGCTAATGGTGTAGTTTGCGGCAGACGTGATTGAAGAGCACCTTGAGTGGTACGCTGCTTGAGTTTTAAATAGTGAGGACAACCACGAAAATTTGCTGGGTGATCTTGATGACAATTGATGCATTGCGCTGGTGTAGTTTTAGGTATGGTGCATTGAGAGTAGTGATGTTCACCCAGGCAACGAACACAGCGAGGTCCTAGTTTGCAATAATTTTTAGTGTGACCATAATTTTGGCATCGAGTGCATTGCGGCAAGTCTGCATTACGGCGACAAGGCTCTACGGTTACTACACTATAAAGTAAACGGGTGAGGTTGAGAATACCTCTGCCCGAATCGTCATTCAATAACTCAATAGCACAAAGAGGAATAGGCTGTTTTAATTTATTTAGTAAACGTGTGACTTTTTGAACGGGGTATTGTAAAGCAGTGAGTTCAGCATATATTTCTTGGTCGGTGAGAGAACAAGGTACATTTCTAATGATCACTGAGAAAAGTTTATCGGTAGTATATACATATTGGTAGTATTACACATGATGATGCAAGTCACGAAGATTTCAATATTATAGCCCCTATATTGCATATTTTAATGGTTTTTATGGTTTTGTATTATTTTTTCCATGTGTATAATACTTTTCATATTGGTAGTATTGTACATGATGATGCAACTCGCGAGGTGGTGAGAACAAATGCTGAGTCATGTTGTCATGCAGTGAATCCCCTGTTCACATCCTTATATTATATGCATGTACGAGAATAACCAATGCATTATCTATGAGGTTTATATTAACAAAGAGAAAGTGCAGGTCAACATTTTAAGCAGCACGATTATAGCAAAGCTTGCCTACCCACCAGTAGTTGTGTCATGGTCTTCAAACTTAACAGTGTTGTGAACTGGTTCCCACCAAATTAAATTAGGTGTATCAAATGTTAAAAAGCTCTTCAAATGCTGAAAATAAAACCATCTTCAAGTACCAGATTAATTAATTTACAGAAAGAGTTTTTGGGTGATTTAATACCTACAGTTTTGTGGAGCGTGTGAGAAAAATGTAGGGAGTGAGAAAAGATTACAAATAGTTCAGCACATAAACACAGCAAAACATAAGGAGAATTTAATCAGTAAACTCGCAAACAAAGAACCTCTTCAAAAGCAGCTAGTAGAGTGTTTAGGAAGTAGGGTTACTGTATTTTCCCATGACTTGTGCCAAGCATTTTTAGCTGCTGATATTCCCTTGTTCAAAATTAATAATTCGAAATTTAAAAATTTTCTTGCCAAGCACACTCCACAACATGTGCCTGAAGAAAGTACACTACATAAGTCTTATGCAGGACATTCTTACAATAATATATTCTCAAATATATAAAATGAATTAGCAGATCGGTTTATGTGGTTGTCTGTTAATGAAACCCCTGATTCTGAGCACCGTTCTATCACTAATATAATCGTGTGTGCTTTAAATAATGAACAAAAGACTACACCCTATCTTGTTAATGTGTGTGAATTGTCAGCCTCTGACAATTTAACTGTGATCCAGTTTGTGATGGACTCCTTGAAATTACTATGGACAAGTGGAATCAAATATGACCGGTTACTTTTATTTGTTAGAGATGCAGGGTATGGTAAAATCAGGGCAAACTCTGAAAGGCATTTTTCCTTACTTAATTCATATAACTTGTTTGGCACACGTTCTTCATCGCATTTCTGAGATAATACATGATTCTTTCCCATTGGTAGACAAATTTGTGTCCAGTACAAAGAGAATTTTTGTTAAATCTCCTAAAAGAGTTAAGTTGTTTAGATCAACAGCACCTAATATCCGACTTCCTCCTGCACCAGTGTTAACTCGATGGGGAACATGGGTCGATGTAGTTTTATATTATGCAGAGCACACAGAAATAGTCGAAGAGGTTGTTAATTCATTGGACTCAAAAAGATGCTCCATCAATAGAAACTTTGCAAAATATTCTGTCAGGCACTGGGTTAAAAGAGGATCTGCCCATTTAAATTTCTTAGCAACAGCCATAATGGATTGGAAGCTGTAGGATTTCCTTTGCATGAATCACTTACTGTCTTTGAGAAAACAGTGTGGTCTAAGTTTGGTTCCTGGTAGCATAGGACAAAAAGTGAAAGAGAATGTGAATTATGTAATTTAAAAAAATTTTGGTTATAACCAGATGTGTGATATTCGAGACATCCTCAAAAGAAAACCATCTGTTACACTAAGAGACTTGACTCTCTCTGTGAAGCAGTTAACATCATTTAAATATGCCCCGATAACATCTTGTGACGTGAAGAGAAGTTTTTCGGGTTACAAAAGTGTTTTGAGAGACAACAGGCAATGTTTTACAGTTGAAAATTTGTGCAAAGTGTTGGTTGTGAACTGCAATTTAGCAGTTAATACTAGCAGCGGGACCACTTATGCTTCAACGTCTAAGGAATATTTATTATTTATACTAACTCGCAAAGGGACATTAATTGTTTTAATTAAATGGTGCATATTTCTTGGCATATTTTCAAGTCTTTAAGAGCATATTTGCATGCATATTTCAGTGTTTTTTAGGGCATGAACTTCCTAGCCCTATTGACATTCCACCTGACGAAGCCAATGGGAATTGTCAACAGACCAGTAGTGCACGTTTTGTGGCCATGATTGGTAAATGTTGCCCATCACTAAACAAGATACATGATAAATCTGGAGTATCAGTCTTAATGCCCATGTACAAAAGTTAACACAATTCTCAAAGTCATTTCCATGCAGCTCTTGATGGACAGAGATGTGATAGGGATGGAACCTATGTCACTGGAGAATGCGAAGTACACTTGCCTGACTTGTGCCACTTTTACATGCAATTGTGTGGGAACTAATGTGCAGGTCTACTGCAACAGCAGCCAAAACAGTAGCTTCTGCCCCTTCTCCAGTCACATTTTTTGTTTCTGTTACATTTTCTAAGTGTTACAGTACCACTTTCACGTAATTGGTTGAAGAGGTTGATAAATAATTGCCAAGATGGTTGACATCCATTGGGATACATTTCTGCATACACCATACAAGAGTGAACTGCATTCTTCCTGCACTCTCCATACACCATGAGTATGTAGGTTTTTGCTGCATTAGTAAACCCTGTCTTCCACTGACGAATTACTGCTTGAACTGTCACAAAGTAGCTGACCAGAAAGTCGCAATGCAATCAATGAACAGAAAACACAAGGTAAACAAACATAACAACATTGTACCTAGCAGCTAAGCAGGTTGAATGGGACTAACAACTGTCGGGGTGAAAACTGTTCAAAATACGATTTCTTGTAAACCACTTGCATTAGAATCCTGCAACAAAGACCATTGACATTCTAATTCACCCTACTTTTATTCTGTTGATGTAACTAGGCATTGTTCCATTTAAAAAATTGTGTTTTCTCAAAAAATACACTTTCTCAGTATTATTAAAATTTGTTTATAGGCCAAATATATGACTACCAATCAATGCTGTGAAAACAGCACATCAATAGCACTTTCCATTTCCGAAATATTTGCAGTGCATGTTTTAGGTGATTCACCCTATATATGGAGCAGCTAATTTGAGAATTTTAGAATTAATAAAAATTATACATAGTCTGGGGAAACTTGTTTAGAAAGGACATTGATTCATTAATAATGGGTATACTATTCACCATGTCATTGACCTTATCAATAAAGAAAGAATTAAATCCTTCACAATTTAGATTAGTTGGGGACATATCAGACTTAGAATTAGAATTTGAATGTTCAGTTACAAATCAGGAGGATTTTGAGATATTATCACAATTCTTAATGAATGCAGAATAATAGTTAATTTTAGTCAACTTTAAGGTATGTTGGTATTTCTTTTTCAAATCAATGTATCTGCTCTATATAATACATTTGTCCTTTAAAATTCAGAGTTCATCATTATACCATTTTTTATTGTTACATTTGTTGTTCAGTTTGGGTCTAAAAGTTATAAAGGGGAAGGCACTATTAACAACCTCATGGAAACTATTTAAAAAATATGTAAAAATATTACCATAATTAACTAATACTGTACTATAGATCCAGTTGGTATTCATGAGTAAATGCACAAAATATGTTATATTATGATTACTGATGACTCTTACCATTGTTAACTTCCTTGGCAAATTATTGCCATCATAATCAATTTTAGCTGAGAATAGTATTGGATTATGGTCAGAGGATATACAAGGAATAACTTCCGCGGTACATTTGTCGGACAATATGGGTAAAGACATTATCCAAACAAGTACCTGATGCAGGTTGAGTAATTTTTGTGATAAAGTAACATAATCCAGAACGTTCAAACACATTAATTAAATCAGTTAAATCACTACTTTTGATATTAAAATTGATGTTAAAATCACCACTGATAGCAATATTAATATTAAGTGCCTGGGCGACCGAGCTTCGCTCGGCGTTTTTCGCCTCTGTTTTTGTGAAATCTTATTTTTTGTGGGAAAAGATACTTATTTAGACAAACCTGAAAGGCAAAACGTTAACTAAATAAAATTACTTGTCGCAATTGTTAAGAGTAATGTCCGAGATACAAGAGATATAGAAATACATAAAAATATTGCATAAACACCATCATTTCAGCTGTAAAATGTATATTGCTGAAAGCAGGCCTCCCCCATAGATATCCACCCAGTTTGAGGTTTTCGTCGAGCATTTGTTCCATTATGGAGTTCAGTTCTTTGCTGCTGTGATTGACTCCAGGACGTTAACACGTTGGCCAAGGTCCTTCATACTTCCATCGAGTTCTTCCATGGCTTCCTTAACCCCGGCCAGTCGCTCGTTAGTATTCTTCGATAGACTTGTCTTCATATTGGAATTCCCGTCTTCATCTTTTCCGTTTCAGAGTTTAGATTTTCAATTTGCCTTCCATTTGTGTTCCCATATTTTCTATTCCGTAGTTTACATTTTTCCAATCTGGTTTTCATATTTGTTTCCTCTGCCGCATCCGGAATTCATTTCATTTCCCATTATGTCCATCTTATATTTCTTTATTTTTTATTAAAACACCGGAGCGACACTAAGCAAAAGCAATGTTGAAGAATATCAAATACTACAGAAAGAAAAGGTGGTTGATAAAGCCATGTGAATGTACTATGCATTTATGTTTCAAACATATAGAAAAGTGTATGAATTGTTTGTAATTGTTCGTCGAAGCGGGAGTAGTGTAAGAAATGTGATTGTGTTTTACTAAAGAAAAATGAGTAGGAAAACCGTGTGAATGTTATACGTTGCACTTATATCTCAAGTGTATGGAAAAATGTATGGATTGTTTGCAGAAGAAGGAGTAGTCTGTTAGGTAAAAGAAAAGGGAGTAGAGAAAACCATGTGAACGTAATACATTGCGTGGTAAAATGGATTGCATAAAAACCTTCGCCATGATAAAAATTAGATATGTCACTTTTCATGGCGATCGGTCAACCTGTTTTGGAATTTAATCACTCTTCAACATAAGATATGTATAGGCCTTGGTGTGTATGAAGTTGATAAACCATAGGGAATAACATGTGAATTGTTACGTAAAACAAAAGTGAGTAGAGAAAGTAGTATGAATGTAATACGTTGTATTTGTTTCAAACATATAGCAAATTGTATGAATTATATGTTGAAGGAAGGGCGAAGAGCGAAAGAAGACTGATTGTGTCTCGTAAAGGAAGAATTACTAGAGGAAATCGTGTGAATGTAATACGCTGCATTTATATTTCAATCCTAGAATATTATATGAATTGCACGTTGAAGGGCAAACAGAGGATACATGAATGCGCTACATAAAAGAAAAGTGAGTAGAAAACCATTTGAAAGTAATATATTGTGTAGTAAAATTGTTAGCATAAAAACCCTCCATGAAAAAAATACATATATGTGCAGAATTCAGCGGTGATCGGATAAGCGGTTTTCGAGATTAACAGTTACATATATATAGAAACATTCAAGTTGTATAGATGATATGAATTGTTTGTAGAGGAGTGAGTGGAGAAAGACATGTGAAGGTATTACCTAAAAGTGAGTAGAGTAAACACTATGAATGTAACATGCAGCATTTCTATATCAAACATGCACATAATTGTATGACTTATTTCTAGAAGAGTAAGTAGAGAAACAGTTATAAGTCTGTTACCCAAAAGCAAGTAGAGAAAACAGTATGAATGTAATACGTAGCATTTCTATTTCAAACATGCACGAAATTGTATGATTTCTTTATAGAAGAGTATAGAAAGAGATGTAAACTTGATACCTAATAGTGAAAGGAGAAAATAGTGTGAATGTAATAGCATTTCTGTTTCAAACATACAGAACATGGCTTGACTTATTTTAAAAGTGGGGATAAAAGAGTTTTTCTGTGCAAAATCACACTTTTTATGGAAAACTGTTTACAGAAGAGTGGGTAGAGAAAGAGATGTGAATGTGTTACCTAAAAGTGAGAGGAGAAAGCAGTGTGAATGTAATAGCACTTCTGTTTCAAACATACAGAACATGGTATGACTTATTTTAAAAGTGGGGATAAAAGTGGTTTTGGTGCAAAATCATGTTTTTTTATGAAAAATTGTTTTTAGAAGACTGAGTAGAGAAAGAGATGTGAATGTGTTACCCAAAAGTGAGTAGAGAAAACACTGAATGTAATATGCATGTATACAAAAATTTAACCAAATCTTTAGAGTCGTTTCTGAAATACGGGGAATATATATACAAGAATTGCACTGTAGAAGCGGGAATAAAAAAATGTTATTTTTTATGTAAAATCGCGGTTTTCGGGAATTACACCTATATAGATGAACTTAAAAGGCAAAACTCTATCTGAATACAAAATTTGATCAAATCAGAGAGGAGGGGCGGAGTCGCCCTCTCAACATGGTATATAAGCAACAGAAAACAGACAGTTAGCGCACTTGAGCCCGGAAGAAGCCCACGATAAGATGGGGGAAACGTCGGCAACAAACCAGAAGAGGACGCGGCCTTCACCGGAAGCCAAGAATAACCACGACACAGACTGCAGAAGTCTACGCATTCATTTGATCAAAATCGTAAGAGCCGTTTCCAAGTTGTGCGGAATAAATATATGTATATGTATACAAGAATTGCTGGTTTAAATATATAAGATACTCATTTTGTGGCTAAATACTAACTGTAATAGATCACAGAAACGAGTTAAAAAGTAATTAAAACAAGTTCTCAACTTAGTTGGTGGTCTATATAAGGTAACACACAAAAGATTAAAACTTTTAATAAAGATGCAACAGGCTTCAAAATTGTCTTGAACAGCTAAGTTAGCTATGTCCATAAAGTGGTTGGATGAAGAAGAATGTTTAAAATGCGCCTTTAAGACTTGATTTTTTATTGGATGTGAGACATTTATAACATTCAATAATAATGAGGAGCTTTCCTGATATGCTATGAATGGATGTTTTGTTGTTCATTTGTGTTGGATAATTGATATGATTATCATTTTTTCTTATTTGTTATTGAATATATTTATGCCGGGAATAATAAGTAAAAATATCAAAACAACAGAAATTCAAGACTTTGTGGCCAACCATAATGAAAACTGTCAATAAGGAAAATTTATAGTTTTTGTCAAATAACAACAATGCTTTGTTGATGTTTTGCTAGGGAGATTATAGTTATACATATATGCCATTAGAATAGAACAGAAATTTATTTATGCAAACATACTCATATTTATACCATAGTATGCTAGTACAAACACAAAGACAAATGTTGTATACATGTTTACACTAGAAGTGTGTGTGTGTGTGTGTGTGTAGTGTTTAACACCCGCTTTTACTACTACGGCACCACAGGTGGTGACACTGATGATACATGGAATGAAGATGGAGCACCGGTGGAATGAGATGGTGGGGGAAACCGGAGAACCCGGAGAAAACCCGCCCAGACGCCGCTTCGTCCACCACGAATACCACATGCGGGTCCCTGGGATCGAACCCGGGCCGCCTAGGTGGTAGGCAAGCGCGCTAACCGCTCGGTCATGGCGCCGCCCTACAGTAGAAGTATTACAGTATTTAAAACTTAATTAATTCTAACTAAACAAATATATTCTTAACCGGCTTTTACACAATAGGAAAAAATAATTAATTCTAATATTTCCCACAATTACCTTAGCTACTGGAAGCCAGCAGCTATTCCATCTGGTTGCCAGCTGGAAATTTACAAAATTTATACCTCCCTCTTGGAGTTGCTTTTTCTATTACTTCCTCTTATATAACATTTTGTTTTATATTGTATGTATAATGGGGAGGCTTATATCCAGTATTTACTTTTACACACCATTACCCTTTTCAATAGATTATTTTTATTCACACTTCTTTTAACCATTTTAACCTTATTTTTTTTTCTAAATACTTTTCTGCTTTCTTGGTATTTATCTGATCTTGAGTTAAATTTTTTCCTAACTTTTAACTCTATTGGAAAATCTTTCCATTTCTTGAGTACCTATTAAATTTTCTCTCCCTTTTTCCATACCACTACATTTCAAAATATACTACCAATTTTCACACAATCTATCACATTTCATGCATCGCTGCCTCCTTTTTCATCCCTATCATACTACTCAGAGTTATTACACCTGTCCTTGCCCATGCTCACCCCGTTCTAGTCTCTGCATACCTTTATGTGTTTGTTTCTCCTTCATTCCATTTTTAAGAATCTATGACCTGGTGAACTTTGTACCACCTAAATTTGATTTGATTGTAACTCTTCATTAGTGATGATCAATCATAATCAACCTTCCAGCTCCAGTTAATTGAGATTTACAATATTAGACTCATTGTGTATGGTTTGAATGTTGTTTGGTTATTAAATAAATCTCTTTGCAATTGAAATGAATTTAATGTCTTTTATTTGCATGAAAGATAAATGCAGTGATACCGAAATTTAGATTTCATATCGAATGGGCTTGATAAAGACAAGTTTTAGTTTAATTGCCGGATGTTAGATTTGTGATAAGTGTTCAGTAATAACATAGGGAGATAATAGAGTAGGAGGTGTTGTAAGGTGAGCAAAATATGAGTAAATAATAGTCGTTAAATTTGTAGGATAAACGCATTATTGGTCTGAAATTAACGAGTCATGACGTCATACCACATAATTTGAAATTCACGGTCGAAATTCAGGTCTGCCAACCTTAAAAGTCACGCGATATGTTTAATAAAATATAAAGAAAACATTGTTTAATCATAGAAAGGTAACTATATATTCGGAATT
Source organism: Tenodera sinensis (assembly GCA_030765045.1). Lineage (NCBI taxonomy): Eukaryota > Metazoa > Arthropoda > Insecta > Mantodea > Mantidae > Tenodera > Tenodera sinensis. The sequence continues at coordinate 163,879,347 of CM060962.1, forward strand.
CAAAAAAGGACATGTTTTAATAGAAAAGGACATTTCTAAATTGTGAAAAGGAATGAAATAGTATTTTGGATGCGAGGCTTTCTTTTGATTACGTCATGAAATTTAAAATCGGAAAGAACGTTTTTTCCTAGCATGGGGACGCCAGGAAGCGTGATCACTCGCCCCAGATCTGTAGCGGACTTAGAGGTGTACACATGTGATTTGCTGATGCTCTGCGAGAATATATGTATTGGAAGTCGGCATAACTCCCGAAAGTGTCAAAGAATTAAGAATAAATAGTAACACCAAAGTTATTCTGGGTGATCTATAAAATATACTCGCGCATACCCTGGACTATAGAAATCTCATGTTGAGCTAGTCGGAGCCGAAATACAAGTATCGACAACGAACGTTCAGTTACAGCAAAGCAATCAACATCATTTCGCTTCAAATGGCGATCTAACGTGGAGCAACCAACATCATTCCGCATCAGCAGTTAACATTCAATGCAAAGCTTTCTTGAGAACTTTACAAAATTAAAATATCCAAATTAATTCCTTGAGTTAGTTAAGGAAATTGAAGCTATTAGCAGTGAAGTAACAAGATTCTAAAGTAAGAACAAAATTAGAAACTAAAAACTTCACTTATCTTAATAATATTGCAAGTCCTTTGGTGCAAAGCTGACAATGTTTCCAATTGACTCAAAAAGCTTTGAGAATGAGTTGGAGTTAACTCAAAACATTGTCAGCTTTGCACCAAAGAACTTGTAATAACTAAGATAAGTGAAGTTTTTAGTTCCTAATTTTGTTCTTACTTTAGAATAATTCCTTGAGTTTTGCTAAAACACATTTTGTAGTTATGTTTATGCCTGCCCTAATTCCTCAAGTCTCGTTAAAACAAAATTGAATGAATTTTTTTTTTTATTTCTGAGCCTGCAAAGTCAATTTACTTTAATGGAATGCTTGATCAAAATGAATGTTTGCAAAATTAAATTTGATTTAACCAAATCTATTCCCAAAATCCACTACTTTTCTTTGCACAAAAAAAAAAAAAAAAAAAGATTTTAAATATAATAGATGCAGCTGTCAAACAATAGGTCCACCACAAATGCCATATTTTGAAAGTAATCTGAGGTGGCAATTCGCATACTACAAAATTACCAATTTTATTTTTTTGATTTTTGGACTGTTCCATTGGGTTTTTCTTGATGTTCTTTCTTCTTAAACCATCCCAGCATTAAAGTAAACAAAACAAAAACCAAATTATTCAAATTGGTCGAGCTATTTCCTAGTTTTTGTGAGACTAACAGATGGCAATTGATTATTTTTTTTATTTATTTTTTAACAAGCAGTGTACATAAGAATGTTAAATAAATCTTGAAACAAATAGAAAGATATATACAAACAAAAAATGATGAATATAAATAAGTAAATAAATAAAACAAATAGAAATATATAAATAAAAAATAATAATAATAATAATCAATAAGAAAGACAGTGCAATATAGACCATAAAATTTGCCAAATTTTATCATATATATGTATATAGATAGATTACTGACTTCATTAGAACTACTTACAATTTATCTTTTATACTTGTTCTAATTTCATGCTTGCTGAACAAACTCACTCAGCCCTCTCAGCCCCCTCAGCCCCCTCAGCCCCCCACTTGCTGCCACAACATAGCCAACAATCTATCCATGCATAGCACACCCTACCATAATACTATATAATAGGAAATAGTAAATAGCATAAAAAATCTTTAAGGTCATTAATAAATGGTTTCTTTGAAAAGAAAATATTCATAAATGACAAAAAAGACAAAACAAAATATTATTAACGTTAACCCAACATTTTCAATATCAGTCAATACCAATGGCACCTACATCCCTGGACATCTATACTTCCTTGTCCACCAGCGCCACAGAATCAGGAAATAGTCCACCTAGAGCACGAGGAGTACCAATGACAGCAGCAGCAATTGCAAGCACTCCCCTCAGCCCCATTATATGTGAACCCTGTTGACATATTCTATGGCGTAGCTGCTGCTGGCCAAACATATCCTGCTATGATGACAATTAATGAAGGCATTATCTGTGAGACTTCTCTTCACACCGAGACCTGAAGCAACCATTCTGCTGAGGTTTGGTTCTGTCCTGGCACCCACCAGAAAACCATGTGTTACTGTGGATCCTCAAATGGTATTTTTGTACCCCTTCAGTTACCAGTTCCTTCCCGTCAGAGCGTGACCATTTCCTCTCCACAGTGTTGTCAAACGTCCGGCAGCAGTGTTTCCAGCTCAGGCAAAGAAAGAGGCAGTGACGGTAGTGGCAAGTGTACCAAGAATATGGTAAATGATTTGTTAACTTCAACTGGATACTCCCGGTCTCAGAGTTGGCTAAAGTAGATAAAGTCCCATTGGTAGAGCAAGATATGTGCCACACTTGACACCAAGGACTTCTTCCAAGACACCATAGTGCAACAGCTCAGTTGGGATAAATGGTTTGTCTCAAAATCAAGACCAAGTTTTGCAGGAAACATGTCCTCAGATGCAGGTTCTCTTTCCTTGTAAAATGCTTAAATGAGCTAAAAGGGAAACTAATAAAACATTACTAGCTCTCTTCCCTTATTTTGTGCAATAATTATTATGTTGTTACATAAAGTTGTACTTATTTATATTAAATATAAGCTAACTAGTTCTAGTAATACATTGTCCCTTATGCAAGTGATGTGAAAAAGTGAAGATTACTATTACAACAGAGCATTAAATATAAACAAGATGTAACTAACTAAAACAATTGAAAAGAGAAAAGAATGTTTATAACCACTGCATTTGCTATGCCTAACCTATATTTCATATTCCTTATTATACCCCTTAATTGGATTATTCAGCCAAACCTGTTGTTCTCCTATCCTAGCATTAAAATCCCCAGCAATTATGAACCCCACTTTATCATATTTAGTTCTAAATCCCTCAGTGTATTGGGAAAATAGAAAAAAAGACATAGTTGCAGGAACTCATACAAAAAATACAAAATCCTTACAGTTCCCTGTATCTACATTTATGAAAGCATCAAGCATGTTCTACTAAATGAAAAATTTGCTAAAAAGTCACATGCATAGCTATAATGTTAGAAATAAACAGGATTATTACAGAACAGCACTCAGGGGAACATTAAATAATCATTCAATGAAGAGTATAGGGAAAGAACATTATAACGCTTTACCCAAGGAAATAAAATACTTAAAACAAAGAGAGATACAAAAAAAAAAAAAAGATATTAAAAAATAAGTAGGTACTAGAAAATGTTTTCTAAAATATTGAAGAATTTTAAGTACCATACAACACTAAATATAATCAAAATGTGTAAATGAGTGTAGATGTATTTTACAGGTAGGTATGTGAAATTGAGACTAACAGCTTTATAATCAAATTTTGTATAGGTACATGTAATAATTGTGACATATCCTATGTGCTTTGAACATAAAGATGAAGTAAAATGAAAATGTCCCTTTTTCTTAATATGTTAGTATCATAATATTCTGGTGTAGTGTGTGAGCTATAGTAAATAATAATACAAACATAACCACTTTTCCATAAATTACTCATAAGCAAAGCCATAGCACTGACTTCTTCCACTATTCTTTTTCTTGTTTTACCTTAAGTCTCTTATCTTTCCTTAAAAAAACATTCTAAACCATCTGATGCCACCTCTTTTCTGAATGTTTACACCATTTACACTGTAAAAGTCAAACCCAGGTACTTCCACATTCGTTTCATTTTTCAACCATGTTTCCACTATCAATTACTACATTTCCATGCAAAATTGACCTTCGATTTGAGTCCATTCCCATTTCCGCGTAGGTATCCATGTTGAATTCAATTCGGAAATGTGATCGAACAACGTTCATGCAAAGAGATTTCGATTCGATCCCACTAAATAAGCGGATCGGATCCAGTGGTTGAGCTTCGTTTGAATCCGCATTTCCATGCGGTATTCAATCCCGAAAAAGAACACAAATCGACTTGAATTCGCCATGGAAACATAGAAATTACCACTTCGCCACTTTTTAGCACTTGTTGCATTTCACCACTACACACGTTCCCTAGTGGACCTTCAACATTCCAACTCACCATTGATAACTCAAAACCTATATAGAGCCTTTTCTCTCAAAATTAAGCTGTCCTTAATTCGCCTGCCTCATTGTATGCACACGATCTTTCACTCCAAAAATACACTGGTGTGCAAAACTTAAGGACGATAAATTAACATAAACTATTTGGTGGGAATGAACGAAAGAATTAAACAAAACAAGAATTTAAAAAATTAATATTGCGTATCAAAGAGACAAAATGTTATAAAATTTCAGATTTAATATTTAATTTACCATACCTAACTAATTTTTAATTTGTTAATAAAAAAAATCTGATGTGTTGCACTCACATGACTTTTTCTACTCTTGTACTAACCATTCTTACAAACTCTTATTCCTATATCTTCTTCATGTTAAGATAAACATTTGTACAAATTATTTTATTGCTTATTTCCTTGTTGGTGCAAGGGGAATATTAGAATACAGTAGGCTTTGAGCGATATTCAAATCTTTTAAAGCTTTGAGATTCCATTCTCTTTGCACACTTAACATGCAAAACAAATGAATAACGATGTTCCATTCACGAAAGTTTTAAGTTTTCCGATACTCACACATAACAAGGAATATCTCCGAAATGGTTCACCCTACAAGAACATTTATTTGGACATAAATTGTGTATTTTAGCAAGATCTACATTTTTTGTACAGTATGATTTGATCTATCTCTTAACGGTTTACCAATTATGCAAAAGTCTTCCAGAGTAAATACGACTACAGGGGTTATAGCCAGAAAATTCAGGATATACATTTCATTTGTCATAAAAATATCTCAAACATCAAAATCGTTAGAGCCATTTCCAAGAAAATCAAAATTTTCCATGTAAAGGTTAGTTTAGGATGGGGCTATTTTCTACAAAATATTTGTGTCCCATCCTTGAAAGACATTAAACTTAAATACCAACTTTGGTTTTTAACCGACTTTTCGTTTTTGAGTTATGCTGTCCACAGACACACAGACAGACACACACACAGACCTTTTTCTAAAAATATTTGTTTTTGGATTCAGGAGGTCTCAAAATATATATTTCTGGTGAAAACTCAACATCGAATTTTTGGGTGGAATACAATACTTCCCCTACTTACCAGTAGAGAAAGTAATAAAAGCATCATTATCTAGAAAATTTATGGAAAATTTCTTCAAAACTGAATAAGAATATAAATATGAGGTACTTCATGCCCCTGTAGTTTTCAGAAAACTTAAATTTTAGTGCTTGTTGTTGCTAATGCAATTTTTAGCATAATATACAATACACTACACTTAAACAGTTAAACATAGCACTGCTGGTATGAAAGTAATAAGAACAGCAACAAAACAAGCTAAGAATAGATATTTAGGACTATAACTAGCCTAGAAAATACACCTTAGAGGCATAAAGATTGTTGCAGTTCATCACAGAAGAAGTAATCTAATAGAAAGGAAAGCTCCATATTTTTGTTTTTAAACTTTTTATTTTATTCTGGGGGGACAGGGGCGGCTATTGAACCCCTGCTCAAGGGTAGTGCCCCCCAATTAAAAACTGAAAATGACGTTTTTTGGTCTTAATATGTCCCTTATATAGGTGTACTTGTACACAAAATATGTTTAAAGTTGTTCCGGTTTTTTCCTATTTAGTCTGCTAATTTTAAAGATGACGGTCTGCTGGGCTCAGGTTGTGACAGCCCAGACGCTTTCTGGTCTATTTTCATCAGTAACCATGACAACAGCATAGCTGTGAGGTTATCCCACCCTCTTAGTTAAGACCAGCATAGGACTGAGAAAAATGAGCCTGGGTGTCATGCTTGCACGATTTTTCCCATAATTTTTAGATCATTATGAGCAAATTTGTACAACCAAATGTTACTTTTAAGTACACAGAAGTGACCCACAGTTGAAATTGTCTGTGTTCAAATTGGAGATACGAACGATGCAAATGCCCACTGCCATTTCAACCTCCGAGGACATGCGTATACCTGAAGTACAAAGGGGATGGCATTTTTCTTTGTATGGATATTTTGAGGCTTATAGTTCTGTAACCTGTTGATTTCCAGGTAGTAATAGTTGGCTTGTCTGCCAGTTGCAGTGCAATACAGTTAAGACAAAATGAAAGTTTGTGAACTAAAAACGGTGGTGTTTAGTTCGCTAAGTTTATCAGAAAACTTAGAGATTAAAAACAGGGGCCGACCAAAGCCTGAGCTTAATATTGTGCAAATACAACTCCAGTGTAAGAGCAGAGATTCTTTCACTCAAAAATTTGATATTTGGTTATACGAAAAAGTTTCCTGGCTGTGTGGATGTGAAGAAAGAAACACACTCTTCTGTTTCGTGTGTTTGTTGTTCGTCAGTGGTGGTGCTGATGATGCATGGACCAAAGATGGAGTGTGTGACTTGAAACATCTGCAGGAAAAAATAAAAAAGCATGATGGTTCTTCTAAGCATAAGGCTAATGTAGTCAGTTTTCAACTTCTAAGAGCATACAATATTAGGTCATTTTTAAGTAGTGCCTATGAGGAATCCATAAAAAAGCACAATGAAACAGTGGAGAAAAATCGCAAGGTTCTGTCAACGATAATAGATAACATAAAATGATGTGTTGCATGTAATCTTCCTCTTCATGGTCATGACAAAACTGCCACATCCAGCAACAAGGATGTGTTTTTAGAAATACTAAGTCTTTGTAAGAAACTCAGTCCTGCTCTTAACAGCCATTTTGAAAATGCTACCACTTTTAAAGGTACTTCTAAAACCATCCAAAGTGAGTTGTTAGATTTTATGCTACATGTTTGCAGGGATTTCATTTCTGATCATACTAAGCAGTCTTCTTTCCTCGCATGTATGGTTGATGATAGCATTTGTTGCCTAAAACTATTACAGTATAGCAATGGCATAGATTATAAAAATCATTCACAGAATACAATGGATTAGCTACTAATGCATGGCGTTAAGTCCTTTAGAAAGTTGAAATGGGGAGCTCTCCCTTTCTTTGGGGTAAAATGTTATATAGTTTAATAAAAATAACTTTAAAGCTATTCTGAATTTTCATATGCTTAAATTTGTTTATATATAAATTCAAACAATTTGGTGTCATATAATTATGAATATTCAAGCAAACTGTAAAACTGCTAAAATTTTCCTTAACATACAGGAAACAGGTCAGCACATACATCGATGGCAGGGTTAAAATACCTAAATCAATAAAAAGTGGTTTTCAGTGTTCTTTTGGATGAACTCCAGAAATTAATCTAACAACTCTTTTTTGTAATACAAAGATCCTCATTGCCAAGGAGTGATTCTACCAGAAAGGCAAACCATAATTGAGGAGCGTTTTTTCAAAACTCTATAGATGCAAAATTTTACAAAATTGAGTTATATATAGTATCGGCATAATTTCACCTTCTGCATCGTTCTGTGAAATCAGATTTTGCAAAATTTGATTCTTGTCCTGTGTAGAAGCTAGGGAATATTAGCAGTATTTTCAAAACTCAATAGATGCACTTGCTCAGTTAAAGCAAAGGTCGATAGATGCAATTTTATAATCCAAAGTGTAGCAACCTCAATTCTATGAAATGCATGTTGGCATTGACTGCCATCTCAGTGTTGCGATTCTTGGAATTCTCAATAATTTCTGCAAGCTTTGTACACTGCTGCTTCGTTGGAAATAACTGTGAGCTCAGGTTGTGCACTTGGATTTCACAATCATTACTGCAAGCTTTTTGTTCCATTTTTATCCCGCCTTTAACTGCAGAGGTCATATCAGCAACCTTGCCTATTGGCAATGGTGTTACTCGTTTAACAGTGGGCTTTTCGGGCTTTGGGGGTTTTTATACATTGAATTCACACACATTCACACTTTCATTCATACTTCCAGACTTAGGGGAAGGATGAAGAATAATCTTGGCTGGAGAAAAATTCCTACTCCCCTGCCGGGAATCGAACCCGGGATCCCTTGCATAGCAGGCAGGTGCTTCTACAAGCTTTGTTATACTTACATGGCATTTTTATTCTTAGTTGAGACACAGCACTGTACTATGCACAATGGACAGGAGCTCAGATTGTGAAACTGTACCAGTTGTAGAATACGCTGGAGGTAGGAATTGCAAAAACAAGCAAATAAAATAAAAATGCAAGTCAAGGAAAGCTCATACTCCAGCAATTAAATGTTCACGTGGTCTCAAGTGCACTCCATGAAATCCTAAAACTAAAGCTTCCAAGGAATCACAGGGGTGTCAAAGGTTAGATTATCTCTCCTGGCTAGAGAATTTCACTTATCTGGGAATACGTCAAAGGAAACCAGAAGAAGTGACAGAACAGGAATATTACAGAAGGATATTACTGCTGCTATAAAGCAAGACATTAAGAAGTATAGATGTAAAGAAAGCCACCATGGAAGACCAAAATCAAGGAGGATATTGACCTCCAGAACTTAATATCAGAAAAATGTGGACCAACTTCTGCAATGAAAGAAGATTAAGAAATCTACCAGTCTGCTCATTGTCAAAATATAAAACATATTTTACAACTTTTTCAATCTTTCATTCCGTACAGCACACACTGACATATGCTCAATGGGACTTATGATTAAGACAGAGGCAGATGTGGAAAATAGAAATGAACTAAGAACCATGTACAGACTGCACAAGCACTAATAAAGGTGAAAGCTTACTTATTCATATTGTTTGAAATTTCTTTGTGTATTGAATATGTTTGTTATATAAATAAAACAAAATATATTGTTATTGTGAATCTAGCAGTACTTAGTTTTCAAGTTTATACCTAATAAAATAATCCTTATAAACATTAATATGTTGGTTGTTAGTACATTATGTATTATAAAGAGGTGAAAATAAATCAAAAATAATAAATGCATAAATAAAAAGCAACAAAAACAATAAATGACAAAAATAATGAAATTTCATGTCTTAATTTCTCGCTCACGCAGAAAAGTTGATCAGCATCTATCGGCTTTTGAAAAAACTCCGCATTTTCAAACCCCAAATTTGCACTGTTAAACTATGCTGTTTGTTTCTTTTCACATTCAATGAGACAGTACCAGGAAGGAGAATTGAGTGATTAATACAGTTGCTGTGCTAGCCAATTAGTATTGCCAATAAATAGAAAAAAACGTTTTTCTCAGAAACGCATTTTGGCATCTATCGAGTTTTGAAAAAACACTCCTCAATTAGCATGCAAATAAATATGAGCATAATACACTTTCATCAGAACATCCTTATTTATACTATGGCTTAATATTCTCAGCATAAAAACTCCTGTTGTAATTTTTTTAAAGATATGATTAATGTGTTGGCCATCCATAGTCTGAGTCAATATGAACACTTAAAAATTTAACAAGATTTCAAAATATCTAATATTAAATTTATACTGAATATCAGTAGTTTTTCCAGTGTTTATGCTCAAATTATTGGCATTACACCAATTGTTAACTACTGATATTATCGTGTGTAGTTTAGGTCTTAAGTACCTGGGCGACTGAGCTTCGCTCTGCGTTTTTCGCCACTATTTTTCTAAAATCATTTTTTTTGCAAGGGGGGGGGGGCGAAGACACTTAGATAAACCTGAAAGGCAAAATGTTAACTAAATAATAATTTTTGTCCCAATTGTTAAGAGTCATTTTCGAGATACCATAGATATAGAAATACATACAAATATTTCATAAACACCATCATTTCAGCTGAAAAACATCTACTGTTGGACGCAGGGCTGCCCCATCGATATCCACCTGGTTTGAAGTTTTCGTCGAGCATTTGTTCCATTATGGAGTTCAGTTCTTTGGTGCTGCGATTGACTCTAGGGCGTTAACACGTCGGCCAAGGTCCTTCATATTTCTGACGAGTTCTTCCATGGCTTCCTTAACCCCGGCCAGTCGTTCGTTAGTATTCTCCGATAGATCTATCTTCATATTGGGTATTCCCAACTTCATCTTTTCCGTTTCAGAGTTTACATTTTCAATTTGACTTCCATTTTTTATTCCATTTTTGTTCCCATATTTTCTATTCCGTAGTTTACGTTTTGCCAATTCAGCTTTGATATTTGTTTCCTCTGCTGCATTCCGGAATTCATTTCATTCCCCATTATGTCCATTTGGCTAACATTTGTTTCATCAACTGATCCATGTCGTGCCTATCGTCGCACTCCTGACACCATACTTTACTTCAATTACTTCTTTATTTTTTTATTAGAACACTGGGGCGACACTAAGAGAAGCACTGTTGAGGGATAAAGACTACAGGAAGAAAAACTTGTTGATAAAGCCATGTCAATGTACTGCGCATTTCTGTTTCAATCACATAGAAAATAGTATGAATTGATCTTAATTATTCGTGGAAGCGGGAGTAGTGAAAGAAATGTGATTGTGTTTTACTAAAGAAAAATGAGTAGAAAAACCGTGTGGATGTTATACGTTGCAGTTATATTTCAAATGTATGGAAAAATGTATGGACTGTTTGTAGAAAAGCGAGTAGTATGTTAGGTAAAAGCAAATGGAGTAGAGAAAACTATCTGAACGTAATACGTTGCGTGGTATAATGCATTCCATAAAAACCTTCGACATGAAAACACTTAGATATGTCAATCTTCATGGCGATTGGTCAACCGGCTTTGGAGTTTACTCACTCTTCAACATACGATATGTATAGGCATTGGTATGTATCAAGTTGATAAACCATAGGGAATAACATGTGAATTGTTAAGTAAAACAAAAGTGAATAGAGAAAATAGCATGAATGTAATACGTTGTACTTCTGTTTCAAACATATAGAAAATTGTATGAACTGTATGTTGAAGGGCGAGTAGCGAAAGAAGATGATTATGCCTTGTAAAGGAAGAATTAGTAGAGGAAATCGTATGAATGTAATACGTTGCATTTATAATTCAATCATAGAAAATTATATGAATTGTATGTTGAAGGGCAAACAGAGGATACATGAATGTGCTACGTAAAAAAGAGCGAGTAGAAAACCATTTGAAAGTAATATATTGTGTAGTAAAATTGTTACCATAAAAACTTTCTGCATGAAAAAATACATATACGTGCCTCGGTAGCGTGATGGTTAGTGTGTCTGCCTCGCATTCAAGAGGTCGCGATTTGAATCTCGCTTAGGGTAAGCTATCCAGGTAAGGTTTTTTTCCGATGTTTTCCCTACCCTGAGAAGACGAATGTTGTTGTTGTTGTTGTTGTTGTTGTTGTTGTTTTCTAGTGCCTTGCATCTGGCAATGAAGCCATTAGCATTCGTGCTTTCCAATACTTTTGAACTGTAGTTTCTTCTGATCTTAATGCTTCACAGGTCTTCAAGTGGTCTTCGTTCATTTCTGCTGAATCGTTACACAGGACACATATTGGTGAGGCTGAGATACCTATTCTGTAGAGATGACTTGCCAAGCAGTCATGATTTGTCAATAGTCGGAAGGCTGCAACAGCTGTTTTCCTTGGTCTCTGGGGCATTATATCTGGATTGGAAAGTAGTGTAATCCATTTTTTATCTTTGGCATTTGTTTCTATTTCTTGTAGATATGAATGACAAAAATTTTTTATGATCAAGCGTTTTATTGAGGAATATGAGAAATTGAATTTAGACTTTTGTTTTATTGTTGTGCCTTTCTTTGCAAGTGAGTCTGCAGCTTCGTTCCCCATGACTCCACAGTTAAAAAATTATTTTAAAAATTATTTTGTTGTTTAACGACGCTGTCAATTGCCAGGATCACATCAGCGTCGCCGGTGTGCCGGAATTTTGTCCCGCAGGAGTTCTTTTACATGTCAGTAAATCTACTGGCATGGAGCTGTCGTTTTTAAGCACACTTAAAAACCATCGACCTGGGCCGGATTTGAACCCGCGACCTTGGGAACAGTAGGCCAGCGTCTAAACTCCACAGTGTGCTGGAATCCATTGGAGATGAACAGTCTTATTAACTTTTTGGAGTTGTGTTAACATTTTGTAGCATTCTCTAATTTTTGTTGACTTCTTTGTAGTATTTGAACATATTCCCTGAATTGCAGCTTTAGAATCTGAAAGAATTACTGCCTTGTTAAATTTATTTAAGGGAAGATTTAATAATTGTCGGAGAGCAATGTATATAGCCTCTATTTCTCCATCATAATTTGTTGTGTCTCTGCCAACAGAATGATAAAAGGAAAAATGTGAACACGTAACTCCAGCTCCAGTAAGATTTTCCTTCGAGGATCCATCAGTATATATGTGCAGTCATTCTTCTGTGGGATACCTAGTATTGATTGTTTCCAGAGCTAGAAGTTTTTGTATTTCTTTTGGTGTGTCTGATTTACTTATTTCCTCTATTAATTCCAAATTGAAGGTAGGTTGCAATAATTCCAATGGATTTTCTCTTATAAGTAGATTTTCTCTGGTGTTAGGAATGTTCAATTTGGATTTAATCTGTGTTACCTTTTCTAGGAGAAGACGAATGTTGGATAACTTAAAACTCCATGGACCTCGGACTCATTGAGCATCATTTCACCCATTTCATTTCATTCATCCGTCCGGTATGACACAATGTTGGAGGACGTTAATTTAAAAAAAAAAAATTTCACGGTGATCGATTAAGCGGTTTTAGAGATTAACAGTTACATATATACAAACATCCAATTTGTATGTATATATGATAAGAATTGTTTGTAGAAGAGTGAGTAGAGAAAGAGATGTGAATGTGCTACCTAAAAGTGAGAGAAGAAAACATTGTGAATGTAAAAGTATTTCTATTTCAAACATACAGAACATGGTATGGCTTATTTTAAAAGCGAGTATAAAAATAGTTTTTTATGTAAAATCGTGTTTTTATGGAAAATTGTTCATAGAAGAGTGAGTAGAGAAACAGATGTGAATGTGTTACCTAAAAGTACTTAAGTAGAGAAAACACTGTGAATGTAATATGCAGTATTTATATTTCAAACATACAGAAAATTATATGAATTGTTTCTAGAAGAGTGAGAAGAGAAACAGTTATGAATGTGTTACCCAAAAGTAAGTAGAGAAAACAGTGTGAACGTAATACGTAACATTTCTATTTCAAACACGCACAAAACTGTATGACTTATTTGCAGAAGAGTGAGTAGAAGGAGATGTGAATGTGTTACCCAAAAGTAAGTAGAGAAAACAGTGTGAATGTAATACGTAGAATTTCTATTTTAAACATGCAAGAAATTGTATGTCTTCTTTGTAGAAGAGTGAGTAGAGAAAGAGATGTGAATATGTTACCTAAAAGTGAAAGGAAAAAACAGTGTGAATGTAATAGCATTTCTATTTCAAACATACAGAACGTGGTATGACATTTTAAAACTGGGGATAAAAATGATTTTTTTTTTGTTTTTTTTTTGTGTGTGTGTGTGTGTAAAATCATGTTTTTTATGGAAAATTGTTTATAGAAGAGTGTGTAGAGAAATAGGTGTGAATGTGTTACATAAAAGTGAGTAGAGAAAACAGTGTGAATGTGATATGCATGTACACAAGAATTTAACCGAAACTTTAGAGCCGTTTCTGAAATACTGTGAGTATATTCAAGAATTACTCTGTAGAAGCGGGAATAAAAAATGTTATTTTTTATGTAAAATCGCGTTTTTTCGGGAATTGCACCTATATAGATGAACTTAAAAAGCAAAACCTTATCTGAATACAAAATTTGATGGAAATCGTTGGAGCCATTTCCAAGTTGCGCGGAATATATTTATATACAAGAATTGCTCTTTCAAATATAGAAGATATGTGTTTACCTTTGTCATAGAAAGTAATTGCTAGATCATTTGCATAAAAATAAGGAGTAAAATTTTCACCACTAATTGAAACTAGAAGATTGTTAATATAAATAATAAAAAATACAGGTCCCAGAATTGACCCCTGAGAAACTCCATAATTTACAGGTTCGAACTTGGATAAACTTCTGTTAAAATAAGTTGCCTGAGTCCTATTGCTAAAATAAGACCTTAGAAATGAATGCTATTATTCTTAAAACCACAAAAATTAAGTTTCTCTAGAAGAATATTAGGTGAGACAGTATCAAAGGCTCTGGAAAGATGAAAAAGCCTACTTGACACAATATTACCATTATTAATATTTTCATAGCATTGTTTCAGAAAGCTAGTAACAGCCTTTATTGTACTCATGGCATGTATGGAACCAAATTGGGTTTTATTAAACAACAGGTTGGTTTCAAAATAAATAACAATTTGCTTACATAATAATGCTTCAAATACCTTGCTTATTATTGGAATTATACTAATAGGTCTATAGTTCTCATAAGTTTTATCTCCTTTCTTAAATACTGGTATTACTTTGGAAAATTTAAAAGCATCTGGAAAATGACCAGCTTTGTGGTAACTACTAAAAACATAAGTTAATGATTCACATATACAGGATGAATCACCTAAAACTTGCTCTGCAGATATTTTGGAAATGGAAAGTGCTATTGATGTGCAGTTTTCATAGCATTATTGGTAGTCAAGGGCTCGCACATTTAGTCTATAAACGATTTTAATAATACTGAGAAAGTATATTTTTTTGACAAACATACAATTTTTTCAATGGAACAATGCCTAGTTACATCAACAGAATAAAGAGAGGGTAAATTAGAATGTTAGTGGTATTTGTTACAAGATTCTAGTGCAAGTAGTTTACGAGAAATCTTATTTTGAAACTTTTACATACCAACACTTGCACAACCTGTGGTAGCACAAACTAAAGAAATACAAAAGGGAATTACAATACTTCTGTGGATTCTGACTAATAAAGAGAACATAGTCCTTCAAAAGTTGAGTTCAAAATGACCACCGGCAGCTTCAACATATGCTTCCAGTCTGCTATGGAAAGACTGCTGCACATGTTCTAGCATTTCGGTGGAAATTTCAGAGTAGGCAGCAGTAATACGTCATTCAATATCATCTAGTGTAGTTGGTACATCCTTATAGACAGTATCTTTCAGCCTCCCCCACAGAAAAAAGTCAAAAGGAGTCAGATGCAGTGAATGGGCTGACCAAGGTACAGGTCCTCTTCGTCCAATTCGCCGATTTGGAAATAATCTGTTAAGACAGACTGTACTACTTTGTGTGCTATGGGCTGGATAGCCATCATGTTGATACCACAGGTTCCTCCTATCTGCAAAGGAACATCTTCTATCATCTGTGGCAGATGGTCTCTCAGGAGGCTGCGATACTTGTGCAAGTTCATTGTTCCTTCTATGAAAAAGGGCTTATGAGCTG
Source organism: Tenodera sinensis (assembly GCA_030765045.1). Classification (NCBI taxonomy): domain Eukaryota; kingdom Metazoa; phylum Arthropoda; class Insecta; order Mantodea; family Mantidae; genus Tenodera; species Tenodera sinensis. The sequence goes on from CM060962.1 coordinate 163,894,674, forward strand.
ATGGTGCACTATCCCACACTCCATGGACAGGAAGTTCATGCATTTGCATGTTTTTTCATAGGGGTTAAAAATGTATGATTATACATTTTGTGCACGAATTATGGAATTTTCAGTTATTTGGACATGATTTTATAGTGCATATAACTGCATATTATCTTGATTCTGATAAATGCATAATATTTCAATATTATAGCCCCTATATTGCATACTTTAATGATTTTTGTGGTTTTTTATTATTTTTATCCATCTGGATATTTTTCATATTGGTAGTATTACACATGATGATGCAAGTCACGAAGATTTCAATATTATAGCCCCTATATTGCATATTTTAATGGTTTTTATGGTTTTGTATTATTTTTTCCATTTGTATAATACTTTTCATATTGGTAGTATTGTACATGATGATGCAACTCGCGAGGTGGTAAGAACAAATGCTGAGTCATGTTGTCATGCAGTGAATCCCCTGTTTCCATCCTTATATTATATGCATGTACGAGAATAATCAGTGCATTATCTATGAGGTTTATATTAACAAAGAGAAAGTGCAGGTCAACATTTTAAGCAGCACGATTATAGCAAAGCTTGCCTACCCACCAGTAGTTGTGTCATGGTCTTCAAACGTAACAGTGTTGTGAACTGGTTCCCACCAAATTAAATTAGGTGTATAAAATGTTAAAAAGCTCTTCAAATGCTGAAAATAAAACCATCTTCAAGTACCAGATTAATTAATTTACAGAAAGAGTTTTTGGGTGATTTAATACCTACAGTTTTGTGGAGCGTGTGAGAAAAATGTAGGGAGTGAGAAAAGATTACAAATAGTTCAGCACATAAACACAGCAAAACATAAGGAGAATTTAATCAGTAAACTCACAAACAAAGAACCTCTTCAAAAGCAGCTAGTAGAGTGTTTAGGAAGTAGGGTTACTGTATTTTCCTATGACTTGTGCCAAGCATTTTTAGCTGCTGATATTCCCTTGTTCAAAATTAATAATTCAAAATTTAAAAATTTTCTTGCCAAGCACACTCGACAACATGTGCCTGAAGAAAGTACACTACATAAGTCTTATGCAGGACATTCTTACAATAATATATTCTCAAATATATAAAATGAATTAGCAGATCGGTTTATGTGGTTGTCTGTTAATGAAACCCCTGATTCTGAGCACCGTTCTATCACTAATATAATCGTGTGTGCTTTAAATAATGAACAAAAGACTACACCCTATCTTGCTAATGTGTGTGAATTGTCAGCCTCTGACAATTTAACTGTGATCCAGTTTGTGATGGACTCCTTGAAATTACTATGGACAAGTGGAATCAAATAAGACCGGTTACTTTTATTTGTTAGTGATGCAGGGTATGGTAAAATCAGGGCAAACTCTGAAAGGGATTTTTCCTTACTTAATTCATATAACTTGTTTGGCACACGTTCTTCATCGAATTTCTGAGATAATACATGATTCTTTCTCATTGGTAGACAAATTTGTGTCCAGTACAAAGAGAATTTTTGTTAAATCTCCTAAAAGAGTTAAGTTGTTTAGATCAACAGCACCTAATATCCGACTTCCTCCTGCACCAGTGTTAACTCGATGGGGAACATGGGTCGATGTAGTTTTATATTATGCAGAGCACACAGAAATAGTCGAAGAGGTTGTTAATTCATTGGACTCAAAAAGATGCTCCATCAATAGAAACTTTGCAAAATATTCTGTCAGGCACTGGGTTAAAAGAGGATCTGCCCATTTTAATTTCTTAGCAACAGCCATAATGGATTGGAAGCTGTAGGATTTCCTTTGCATGAATCACTTACTGTCTTTGAGAAAACAGTGTGGTCTAAGTTCGGTTCCTGGTAGCATAGGACAAAAAGTAAAAGAGAATGTGAATTATGTAATTTAAAAAAATTTTGGTTATAACCAGATGTGTGATATTCGAGACATCCTCAAAAGAAAACCATCTGTTACACCAAGAGACTTGACTCTCTCTGTGAAGCAGTTAACATCATTTAAATATGCCCCGATAACATCTTGTGACGTGAAGAGAAGTTTTTCGGGTTACAAAAGTGTTTTGCGAGACAACAGGCAATGTTTTACAGTTGAAAATTTGTGCAAAGTGTTGGTTGTGAACTGCAATTTAGCAGTTAATACTAGCAGTGGGACCACTTATGCTTCAACGTCTAAGGAATATTTATTATTTATACTAACTCGCAAAGGGACATTAATTGTTTTAATTAAATGGTGCATATTTCTTGGCATATTTTCAAGTCTTTAAGAGCATATTTGCATGCATATTTCAGTGTTTTTTAGGGCATGAACTTCCTAGCCCTATTGACATTCCACCTGACGAAGCCAATGGGAATTGTCAACAGACCAGTAGTGCACGTTTTGTGGCCATGATTGGTAAATGTTGCCCATCACTAAACAAGATACATGATAAATCTGGAGTATCAGTCTTAATGCCCATGTACAAAAGTTAACACAATTCTCAAAGTCATTTCCATGCAGCTCTTGATGGACAGAGATGTGATAGGGATGGAACCTATGTCACTGGAGAATGCGAAGTACACTTGCCTGACTTGTGCCACTTTTACATGCAATTGTGTGGGAACTAATGTGCAGGTCTACTGCAACAGCAGCCAAAACAGTAGCTTCTGCCCCTTCTCCAGTCACATTTTTTGTTTCTGTTACATTTTCTAAGTGTTACAGTACCACTTTCACGTAATTGGTTGAAGAGGTTGATAAATAATTGCCAAGATGGTTGACATCCATTGGGATACATTTCTGCATACACCATACAAGAGTGAACTGCATTCTTCCTGCACTCTCCATACACCATGAGCATGTAGGTTTTTGCTGCATTAGTAAACCCTGTCTTCCACTGACGAATTACTGCTTGAACTGTCACAAAGTAGCTGACCAGAAAGTCGCAATGCAATCAATGAACAGAAAACACAAGGTAAACAAACATAACAACATTGTACCTAGCAGCTAAGCAGGTTGAATGGGACTAACAACTGTCGGGGTGAAAACTGTTCAAAATACGATTTCTTGTAAACCACTTGCATTAGAATCCTGCAACAAAGACCATTGACATTCTAATTCACCCTACTTTAATTCTGTTGATGTAACTAGGCATTGTTCCATTTAAAAAATTGTGTTTTCTCAAAAACTACACTTTCTCAGTATTATTAAAATTTGTTTATAGGCTAAATGTATGACTACCAATCAATGCTGTGAAAACAGCACATCAATAGCACTTTCCATTTCCGAAATATTTGCAGTGCATGTTTTAGGTGATTCACCCTATATATGGAGCAGCTAATTTGAGAATTTTAGAATTAATAAAAATTATACATAGTCTGGGGAAACTTGTTTAGAAAGGACATTGATTCATTAATAATGGGTATACTATTCACCATGTCATTGACCTTATCAATAAAGAAAGAATTAAATGCTTCACAATTTAGATTAGTTGGGGACATATCAGACTTAGAATTAGAATTTGAATGTTCAGTTACAAATCAGGAGGATTTTGAGATATTATCACAATTCTTAATGAATGCAGAATAATAGTTAATTTTAGTCAACTTTAAGGTATGTTGGTATTTCTTTTTCAAATCAATGTATCTGCTCTATATAATACATTTGTCCTTTAAAATTCAGAGTTCATCATTATACCATTTTTTATTGTTACATTTGTTGTTCAGTTTGGGTCTAAAAGTTATAAAGGGGAAGGCACTATTAACAACCTCATGGAAACTATTTAAAAAATATGTAAAAATATTACCATAATTAACTATACTGTACTATAGATCCAGTTGGTATTCATGAGTAAATGCACAAAATATGTTATATTATGATTACTGATGACTCTTACCATTGTTAACTTCCTTGGCAAATTATTGCCATCATAATCAATTTTAGCTGAGAATAGTATTGGATTATGGTCAGAGGATATACAAGGAATAACTTCCGCGGTACATTTGTCGGACAATATGGGTAAAGACATTATCCAAACAAGTACCTGATGCAGGTTGAGTTTTTTTTGTGATAAAGTAACATAATCCAGAACGTTCAAACACATTAATTAAATCAGTTAAATCACTACTTTTGATATTAAAATTGATGTTAAAATCACCACTGATAGCAATATTAATATTAAGTGCCTGGGCGACCGAGCTTCGCTCGGCGTTTTTCGCCTCTGTTTTTGTGAAATCTTATTTTTTGTGGGAAAAGATACTTATTTAGACAAACCTGAAAGGCAAAACGTTAACTAAATAAAACTACTTGTCGCAATTGTTAAGAGTAATGTCCGAGATACAAGAGATATAGAAATACATAAAAATATTGCATAAACACCATCATTTCAGCTGTAAAATGTATATTGCTGAAAGCAGGCCTCCCCCATAGATATCCACCCAGTTTGAGGTTTTCGTCGAGCATTTGTTCTATTATGGAGTTCAGTTCTTTGCTGCTGTGATTGACTCCAGGACGTTAACACGTTGGCCAAGGTCCTTCATACTTCCATCGAGTTCTTCCATGGCTTCCTTAACCCCGGCCAGTCGCTCGTTAGTATTCTTCGATAGACTTGTCTTCATATTGGAATTCCCGTCTTCATCTTTTCCGTTTCAGAGTTTAGATTTTCAATTTGCCTTCCATTTGTGTTCCCATATTTTCTATTCCGTAGTTTACATTTTTCCAATCCGGTTTTCATATTTGTTTCCTCTGCCGCATCCGGAATTCATTTCATTTCCCATTATGTCCATCTTGGCTAACATTTGTTTCATGAACTGTTCCATATCGTGCTTTTCGTTGCACTCTGGACACCAATTGTGATTACTTTACTTTTTTAAATACTTCTTTATTTTTTATTAAAACACCGGGGCGACACTAAGCAAAAGCAATGTTGAAGAATATCAAATACTACAGAAAGAAAAGGTGGTTGATAAAGCCATGTGAATGTACTATGCATTTATGTTTCAAACATATAGAAAAGTGTATGAATTGTTTGTAATTGTTCGTCGAAGCGGGAGTAGTGTAAGAAATGTGATTGTGTTTTACTAAAGAAAAATGAGTAGGAAAACCGTGTGAATGTTATACGTTGCACTTATATCTCAAGTGTATGGAAAAATGTACGGATTGTTTGCAGAAGAAGGAGTAGTATGTTAGGTAAAAGAAAAGGGAGTAGAGAAAACCATGTGAACGTAATACATTGCGTGGTAAAATGGATTGCATAAGAACCTTCCCCATGATAAAAATTAGATATGTCACTTTTCATGACGATCGGTCAACCTGTTTTGGAATTTAATCACTCTTCAACATAAGATATGTATAGGCCTTGGTGTGTATGAAGTTGATAAACCATAGGGAATAACATGTGAATTGTTACGTAAAACAAAAGTGAGTAGAGAAAGTAGTATGAATGTAATACGTTGTATTTGTTTCAAACATATAGCAAATTGTATGAATTATATGTTGAAGGAAGGGCGAAGAGCGAAAGAAGACTGATTGTGTCTCGTAAAGGAAGAATTACTAGAGGAAATCGTGTGAATGTAATACGCTGCATTTATATTTCAAGTTGGAAGTGAGCAGTTGAAGGAGAAGGTTGTGTCTGCAGGAAGCTCTGTCACTGAGAAGAAAAGTGAAATAAGTGACAATGGGGGTAGAACTCACAGTTTACAGAATGAGAATAGGGCTATTTGGGATACTGAAAGTAAGGAAAGGAAAAACAGAGGAAAATATGATAAACTGGAGTGAGGATATTCCGGAAAGCTGGAAAATAAGTATGATAGTACCTATATATAAAGGGAAGGGGGGACCAAACAAGCCAGAAAACTACAGAGGAATAAGTCTGCTATCTATTTTAGGAAAAATTTACACCGGGATACTGGCAGAAAGATTAAAAAACTGGGCAGAACAGGAAAGGAAGCTGACAGAATTTCAAGCAGGCTTTAGAAAAGGGAGGCAAACAGTAGATAATGTTTAAGAGGTAGAACTGGAACTTAAAAATTCAATGCCACAACTGGGATTTGAACCACAGACCTTCCGCTTGCCGGGCGGACGCTCTACCACTGAGCTATTGTGACAAACTGCCAGAATGGCATTAAATTCTCAAGTTAGTTCGTATTTTTTCCTGGTAAACCACAAAGGCAGTCTCACATCAAAGACAATTACCCCAATGGTGACTTACTATTGCAAGTACTTTGTATCCCAGGATTAAATAACCTTCACATGGTAATTATTATTTATTTATGCCAACAAACTTACTGTTGGTGTTTTTAAACACACAAGCCGTGTGTGGGCAAGGTTTAAGAGGTAGAACTGGAACTTAAAAATTCAATGCCACAACTGGGATTTGAACCACAGACCTTCCGCTTGCCGGGCGGACGCTCTACCACTGAGCTATTGTGACAAACTGCCAGAATGGCATTAAATTCTCAAGTTAGTTCGTAAGTTTGTTGGCATAAATAAATAATAGTAGATAATGTGTTTATAATAAAAACAATAATAGATAAATACCTTAGTAAAAAGAGAGGAAGAGTATACATGTTTTTTGCAGATTTTGAGAAGGCATTCGATACAATAAACAGGAGAGCTCTTTCATGGAAATTAAGAAGAAAGGGGGTGAGCGAAAATTTTATAAAGGAAGTAGAAAAAATATATAATGGGATAAAGTTTTGTATAAGATGGGGAAAGAATGAAATCACAGAAATGACGGAACAAGCAATTGGTGATACCGAAATTTAGATTTCCAATCGAATGGGCTTGATAAAGACACGTTTTAATTTAATTGCCGGATGTGAGATTTGCGATAAGTGTTAAGTAATAACATAAATAGATGATAGAGCAGGAAGTGTTGTAAGGTGAGCAAGATATGAGTAAATAATAGTCGTTAAATTTGTAGGATAAACGCATTATTGGTTTGAAATTAACGAGTCATAACGTCATACTACATAGTTTAAATACACGTTAGAAAGTCAAGTCTACCAACCTTAAAAGTCGCGCGATATATTTAATAAAATATAAAGTAAGCATCGTTTAATCCTAAAAAGGTAATTATATATTCGAAATTCATAAAAGAACATGTTATAATAGAAAGGGACATTTCTAAATTGCGGGAAAAGGAAATAGCATTTTGGATACGAGGCTTTCTTGGATGACGTCATGACATTCAAAAGTGGAGAGACGGTTTCTTAGCGTGGGTACGCGAGAAAGCGTCTGGTCACTAGCCAGACCAGCACCGCACGTTGTGGAGTGCAGACGTGAGTGCGATTCTTCTGCGTGTAGCAGATCGGCATAGCTCCCGCATGTATCTAAGATGCAATAAATAGTATGCAAAGGTTTCTTGGGTTGTCTATCACACACCTACGCAGACCCGAGATAAAATAAAGAGATCTCAAGCTGAGCTAGCGGGAAAGAACCAAATCAACGGGCAACAACTAGAACCGAACAACGACTCCAGCTTCAAATGGCGATCCAACCACGAGGACACAACGACTATCCGCCCCAAATGGCAACCCAACGTGTGGCGTCGAAAGAATGGACCAACCCCAAGACGACCAAGCCAGCATCGAACCAGCAGACAAGAAGGTGCCCAGCGTGTGAACATCTGTGAAACGTGTAGTGAACAAGTTTAAGTGCAGTTAAAAAAAAAAAAAAATAGTGAAATAGTGAAAATATTGAAAATTTTGGTGAGTAGAAAAACACATGTAAATAGCTTAGAAATGGAAGACAGTGATAGCGATTTTCTAGGTTTTGAGAGTCCGGAAATTGAGAAAAGTGTAGTTAGGATGGAAGAATATAATCAGAATGTAATTGGTAGCAGAATATGCCAAGAAGTAGAAGATCAGAACGTTAGAGAAACACCTAGAGGTAGTGCAGAAATGTTTAGTAGTAATTCAGAAAGGCCAGCAATTATGTCAGAAATAGAGAATATGTTTCAAAAGATAATGAAAAAGATGAGTACAGAGTTAAGTCAAAAGATAGATGAAAATAGTAAAGAGTTAGGACAGAAATTAGAGAAGGGACAACAGGAATTGGGAATGCAATTGGAAAATCAGAAGAGAGCTTTCGAAACCTTTAGGGAAGAAGTTAGGGAGGAAATTAATAAAGTTAGTAGTGAAGTCAAAGAAAATAGAGAACAGGTTAAGGGAGAATTAGAGACAATAAGGCAAGAAGTAAAGAATTCTGAAAAGAAATTAGGTCAACAAGTGAGTGAAAAATTAGATAAAGAAAGGGAAAAAGTAACATATAGATTAGACAAACAAAGGGAAGAAATTAGAGAAGAGTTACAGGGGTGTAAAGTTAGAATGGAAAGATCTGATGTAGAAAGTGAAAGGCAGGCTAGAAATTTGGAGGATGTTACAGACCAAATAAAAGGGGTAGTAACAGAAATTACTCAGGTAAAAGAGGCCTTAGAAAATTTGAAATTAAATGAAAATGCATGTAATCACAACAATCTTAATAATGAAGCTGCAAGAAACGAGGCAATACCAGGTGTATCAGCTGACATTTCAATGCAAAATAGGGGTAACAGTAATTCCCATTCTGATCTCGGAAATAGTGCAGGGACAGGTGACAATTCAAATTTACATTGGCCTAACCATGTCTTAAATGAAATGACACCTCCAGTTTTTGAAAATGAAGATTCAGATGATCCTAAAGCCTTTTTAGAGGGGTTACAAGAGTACTTCACGGTGAAACGTATACCGGAGGAGTACAAGATGGTGATAGTAAGAAAATGCCTAAAGGGTAATGCTGCTAATTGGCTAGGCCTTTCTATGGGTAACAATAATGATTACAGGACCTTTAGAAACATCTTTTTAACCAGATATTGGGGAGCTAGTAGGCAGGCTAATATTAGAGTTGAATTAAGCAATGGAAAGTTTAATCCTAGATCGGAGGAATCGATGGTCAACTATTTTATGAGAATAGCGAGAAAATCGAAGATGTTGGATCCTCCCTTAGATGAAAAAGATCTAATAAATATAGTTACTCCACATTTTCCGGAAACGCTTCAACACTACCTAATCATAGCCCGACCCGATAGCATTGCAGCTATGATCGAATTATTATCAGCCTTAGAAGTCAATAAGCCAAAACACGCATTTGGAAATAAATATGAAGGAAACGAAACTGTCAATTCTTTCGGGCAAGGGGCACAGTATTATCAGAATAGAAGTGAGATTAGGGAAAGATATAAAGGACCAGTGCCAAGGATGGAATCATTCCGGTGGGAAAATCAAGGTAGATATAACCAGGAAGGGCATCACCAAAATAGAAATGGTAATCTAAGGGGAAGAAATATAAGGGTGAATTATATGAATACAAATAGATTTGATCGAGGTAGACGGGGTCGTTATTTTGGGCATAGTAGAAATTCAAATGATGGGTATTGGACAAATGGAGATAATGAGTTTAGACCGAGGTCACCAAGACAGGGAGAAAGGTATTCTAATGGACGAAATTCCCCCGAAAATGCGGAAATGGTTGAGGCCATTAACACGGTCAAACACATGGTAGGAAATAACCCCGATTTAATGCAGGAAAACAGAAGTAACAATTCGGGAAATAGTACAGGAGCAATACCTAAAAATCAGGGAAACGCCAGACCCGGTCAAACGCGCCTTCAGTGAGAACTGGGTATCCTAGTAATGATTGTGATAAGTACTCGGAAATAAATAGTCCTGGAAGGCAAATGATGATACAAAAGAAAAGAGAATGTAAAAATAGAATCGACGAAAACGAAAAAGTAGGAGATCCACCTAAAATCAAAATTGGAGTAAATGGAAAACAATACAATGCAATTATAGATACGGGATCAAATAGCACAGTATGCTCACAAAATTTTTATGATAATTTACAAAGTAGTGGTTTTAAAGTAATGTCTTTACCAGTTAATGGGATATATTGCTCGCTAGCTGTGGGAAAACGAAAAGAGAGAGTAAAATTTCAAGCAATGATAAATATTGAAATAAATGGGAGAATACTAGGAATTTTATTTCTGATTGTAGGAAGACTTGTGACAGATATTATAATAGGTTGTGATTGTCTTTATGCCTGGGAAGCTGTGGTGAATTTTAAAAACATGATTCTAGAAATGAAAGTTGAAGATGAGACCATTATAGTGCCTTTTGTGGAAGATAGTAGTTCAGAAACTATTGTACGAGAAAAAGAGGAAGAAGAAATCCAAGGGGATACATTCTTTGTAGAATATGTTAAAGTAGGAGCTATGGAATTAACTGAAGTAAATGTCAAAGAGTACAGTGTCGATAATAAAGAAAATGTAGAATGGGATAAAAATGATTTCATAGACAATGAGATTTTCTGATGCAACTAGGTACTATGATAGGGAGAGTAGTGAAGACTTAGAAGAATTGTTGAGGAAAAAAGTAACTCAGGCTGATCAACTAAATGAACAACAGAGGGATAAACTGTTTGAAATATTAATCCGAAATAAAGAAGTATTCTCTGAGAAACCTGGTAAATGTAATATTTATACTCATTCGTTTGAGATGATACCCATCAAACCTTTTACACATAAAGCGAGAGCTATCCCTAGTACAATAAGAGAAGAGGTAGATGCAGTTATAAAGTCAATGTTAGAAGATGAGGTTATTGAGATTTCGAATTCAGAATTTGTGAATCCCCTATGTATTGTAAATAAGGCCAATGGAAAGATCAGGGTGACATTAGACTCGAGAAAACTATATCATTGTTCCTCATACTTTCCATCAGGGAATCCAACAGAGCGTGTCCTCCGAGATATAGGAATTTATTTACGTGTACTTACACATCATAATCACAAGGATTGGGTGAAATATTGTCCATTGATAGAAAAGATTATCAATCACACCATTAATGTAACTACTGGGTTTGCACCAATAAAATTAATGTTAGGAATTGAACCAGAACCAATATTGATCGGGGTACCAAAAACACTGAAAATTAATGACATTCAGGTAAGTGAAGAAGAAGGAGCGAAAATTGCTTTTGAACGAATCAAGAAAAAGGCAGAGAAGCGAAAATTAAAGAAAAAGAGTAGAAAACATAAATGGGAACCTAAGATAGGCGATTGGGTACTAGTTAAAGACCATAAGTTATCAAGTGCGTTGCGAGGTAGGAACAAAAGGATGGAATTGTTATATAAAGGTCCTGCAGAAATTATATCAAAATTTGGTTATCATACCTATGAATTAAAAGATGTTAAAAATGAAAAATGTCTGGGAAGATGGCATAAACAACTCCTTCGACCATACAAGAAACCGTGTGGTACCTTGGAACCTTGATTTAATGTAAAAAAAAAAAAAAAAAAAAAAAAAAAAAAAAATTTGAAGTGTCATTGTATATTGGCGCCCAATCAGCTTTGAGATAAAATGTAAATGTTAAGAAGTAGAACCGGAACTTAAAAATTCAATGCCACAACCGGGATTTGAACCACAGACCTTCCGCTTGCCAGGCGGACGCTCTACCACTGAGCTATTGTGACAAACTGCCAGAATGACATTAAATTCTCAAGCCAGTTCTTAAACTTTGCCCACACACGGCTTGTGTGTTTAAAAACACCAACATTAAGTTTGTTGGCATAAATAAATAATAATTACCATGTAAATGTTAGCTTACTTGAAAATCATATATTGGTCAGGTACTTACATATTCATGAAAAATGCAGAATGTGAATTGCTATATACTACAAAGAGCTTAAAAATATATTGTATAGAGCTCACAATAACAGCTTCAAAAAGATTGTTAAAATGTTCATCTCCGCATAGAGAGAAAACAGAATATTTACTTTGTAAACATTTGTTAAAATATTTAGATGTATAGATAGTTATCACAGCAAGACAAAGAAAGAACTTGTCTGAAGAGTGTAATGGATTTATATAAATATATGTACATTTTAGTGCTTAAAGGATCTAGTACAGATATGTGTTACAATAACAAAAGTGAAAATTCACAGTGCAAGTGATAGTGAGAGCGAAGTGAGCAAACATGAACTAAAAGAAGGAAGTATAAAGAAAGACTCTTGAAATTTAACCTTTATATAAAAGCTTCACAGAAGAAACCATAACATATTGTAATTAGTATTTAAGGATTAATGTTTAGTCAAGTGTACAATTGTTTGTCATGTTAAAAAGATTAATGAGAAGATATGATAATAACCAATTTCAAAACAGTGTAATTGAAAATTGTATATAATGGGAGTGTTGCCGATTATTCAAAATACAGGAGTAATTTTTAATTTTTCTTTCGGGCAAGACATTTACATTATTTTATTATGAAATAATAAAATAACATAAATGGGGGCATTTGATACCGAAATTTAGATTTCCAATCGAATGGGCTTGATAAAGACACGTTTTAATTTAATTGCCGGATGTGAGATTTGCGATAAGTGTTAAGTAATAACATAAATAGATGATAGAGCAGGAAGTGTTGTAAGGTGAGCAAGATATGAGTAAATAATAGTCGTTAAATTTGTAGGATAAACGCATTATTGGTTTGAAATTAACGAGTCATGACGTCATACTACATAGTTTAAATACACGTTAGAAAGTCAAGTCTACCAACCTTAAAAGTCGCGCGATATATTTAATAAAATATAAAGTAAACATCGTTTAATCCTAAAAAGGTAATTATATATTCGAAATTCATAAAAGAACATGTTATAATAGAAAGGGACATTTCTAAATTGCGGGAAAAGGAAATAGCATTTTGGATACGAGGCTTTCTTGGATGACGTCATGACATTCAAAAGTGGAGAGACGGTTTCTTAGCGTGGGTACGCGAGAAAGCGTCTGGTCACTAGCCAGACCAGCACCGCACGTTGTGGAGTGCAGACGTGAGTGCGATTCTTCTGCGTGTAGCAGATCGGCATAGCTCCCGCATGTATCTAAGATGCAATAAATAGTATGCAAAGGTTTCTTGGGTTGTCTATCACACACCTACGCAGACCCGAGATAAAATAAAGAGATCTCAAGCTGAGCTAGCGGGAAAGAACCAAATCAACGGGCAACAACTAGAACCGAACAACGACTCCAGCTTCAAATGGCGATCCAACCACGAGGACACAACGACTATCCGCCCCATTGGTTTGAGGCAAGGATGTAAACTTAGTCCAATAGTATTTAATTTATTCATAGACGATATAATAGATAAAATCCAAAAAGCGAACAAACACTGTCCTGTAATAGTGAATAAGGAAATACCAGGATTGCTATATGCTGATGATTTAATGGTAGGATCTATAACAATTGTAGGATTACAAAGGGCAATAAATGAGGTGCAAAAATTTTGTGAGGAATGGGGAATAAAGATAAATATAAACAAGTCCAAGGTCATGGTTTTCAAAAAGGGATTTAAATTGAGAAAAGAGGAGAGGTGGGTATTAAATGGGAAAAGGATAGAAGTGGTCAAAGATTTTGAATACTTGGGAGTGAGGCTAAATAACAGAGGAGAGTGGGAGGCACATGGAAGAAAGATAGAAGCAAAAGGGAGAGCTGCAATGTCAGGAATCAGAATTTGCAAATACAAGTTAGAGATGACAACCAAGTGGCTGGAAAGGATGTATGAGGCAGTAGTGGAATCAAAAATGCTTTATGCAGTAGAGATCTGGGGGGCCACAGATATAAACAAGAAGGTAGATCATATGTATAGAATGTTCTGCAAAGAATTATTGGGACTACCGAGATCGGCGCCAAGAGAAGTGGCCTTGGTAGAGCTTGGGAAAACAAGAAGGAAAGGAATAATAATGGAGAGAATAATAAAATTTTGGTATAAATGTTTGGTTAAAGAAGATGGAGAAATTTTAAAATTGTGTATGAAGCAACAAAAAAATCTAGAGAATGAAAACAGTTGGTGGGCAGGGGTTGGAAAAATTATGGAGAAAATAGGAATGGGAGATATATGGAAACTTGAAGAAAGAAATGAAAGTAATGTAGATAAACTAGTAAAGTGTAGGGTAGAAGACATAGAAAGACAAGAGATATGGGGAAGTTTAGAAAACAAGAAATCATTACAATTCTACAAGCAAATAAAAAGAGGATGGGGGCAAGAACCATATGTGGATTATTGTAACAGACAGGAAAAAGAAGGACTAGCGTGGATGAGAACAGGAGCAATATTTTTAAGAGGGACAAGAAGCGGTAAAATAGGAATATGTGAAATGTGCGGTGAGAAAGAAAGTATAGAACATTATTTGACAGAATGTAAGGAATTAGCATTATGGAGGAAAAAGGATTGGGAGGAAAAATGGGAAAAAATAGAGAGGAAAATGGTAGCCATAAAAATGTTAACAGTGAAAGAGGAAAGGAAGGTTAGAAGTATAGGTGAGTTTTTGAAGAAAGTAAGAGAAAAATGGGCAAGAAAAGTAAAGAGTGTAAATGAAGAAGGCAGAGTGGGGGAGAGGGACAATTAATTAATATAAGATGGAATAGACTGATCAGAGCTACCTGGGAAGCAAATGGCCTGGGTGCCATGCAAACCAGGGTAGCAATAAGGTTATGTAAAATGTGTATGTAGTTTAGGTTAGAGTAGGATAATTGTAAAAGTTATGTAAAAGAATTGGTACAAATAAAATTCATTCAATATCAAACATGTACAAAATTGTATGACTTATTTCTAGAAGAGTAAGTAGAGAAACAGTTATAAGTGTGTCACCCAAAAGCAAGTAGAGAAAACAGTATGAATGTAATACGTAGCATTTCTATTTCAAACATGCACGAAATTGTATGATTTCTTTATAGAAGAGTATAGAAAGAGATGTAAACTTGATACCTAATAGTGAAAGGAGAAAATAGTGTGAATGTAATAGCATTTCTGTTTCAAACATACAGAACATGGCTTGACTTATTTTAAAAGTGGGGATAAAAGAGTTTTTCTGTGCAAAATCACACTTTTTATGGAAAACTGTTTACAGAAGAGTGGGTAGAGAAAGAGATGTGAATGTGTTACCTAAAAGTGAGAGGAGAAAGCAGTGTGAATGTAATAGCACTTCTGTTTCAAACATACAGAACATGGTATGACTTATTTTAAAAGTGGGGATAAAAGTGGTTTTGGTGCAAAATCATGTTTTTTTATGAAAAATTGTTTTTAGAAGACTGAGTAGAGAAAGAGATGTGAATGTGTTACCCAAAAGTGAGTAGAGAAAACACTGAATGTAATATGCATGTATACAAAAATTTAACCAAATCTTTAGAGTCGTTTCTGAAATACGGGGAATATATATACAAGAATTGCACTGTAGAAGCGGGAATAAAAAAATGTTATTTTTTATGTAAAATCGCGGTTTTCGGGAATTACACCTATATAGATGAACTTAAAAGGCAAAACTCTATCTGAATACAAAATTTGATCAAATCAGAGAGGAGGGGCGGAGTCGCCCTCTCAACATGGTATATAAGCAACAGAAAACAGACAGTTAGCGCACTTGAGCCCGGAAGAAGCCCACGATAAGATGGGGGAAACGTCGGCAACAAACCAGAAGAGGACGCGGCCTTCACCGGAAGCCAAGAATAACCACGACACAGACTGCAGAAGTCTACGCATTCATTTGATCAAAATCGTAAGAGCCGTTTCCAAGTTGTGCGGAATAAATATATGTATATGTATACAAGAATTGCTGGTTTAAATATATAAGATACTCATTTTGTGGCTAAATACTAACTGTAATAGATCACAGAAACGAGTTAAAAAGTAATTAAAACAAGTTCTCAACTTAGTTGGTGGTCTATATAAGGTAACACACAAAAGATTAAAACTTTTAATAAAGATGCAACAGGCTTCAAAATTGTCTTGAACAGCTAAGTTAGCTATGTCCATAAAGTGGTTGGATGAAGAAGAATGTTTAAAATGCGCCTTTAAGACTTGATTTTTTATTGGATGTGAGACATTTATAACATTCAATAATAATGAGGAGCTTTCCTGATATGCTATGAATGGATGTTTTGTTGTTCATTTGTGTTGGATAATTGATATGATTATCATTTTTTCTTATTTGTTATTGAATATATTTATGCCGGGAATAATAAGTAAAAATATCAAAACAACAGAAATTCAAGACTTTGTGGCCAACCATAATGAAAACTGTCAATAAGGAAAATTTATAGTTTTTGTCAAATAACAACAATGCTTTGTTGATGTTTTGCTAGGGAGATTATAGTTATACATATATGCCATTAGAATAGAACAGAAATTTATTTATGCAAACATACTCATATTTATACCATAGTATGCTAGTACAAACACAAAGACAAATGTTGTATACATGTTTACACTAGAAGTGTGTGTGTGTGTGTGTGTGTAGTGTTTAACACCCGCTTTTACTACTACGGCACCACAGGTGGTGACACTGATGATACATGGAATGAAGATGGAGCACCGGTGGAATGAGATGGTGGGGGAAACCGGAGAACCCGGAGAAAACCCGCCCAGACGCCGCTTCGTCCACCACGAATACCACATGCGGGTCCCTGGGATCGAACCCGGGCCGCCTAGGTGGTAGGCAAGCGCGCTAACCGCTCGGTCATGGCGCCGCCCTACAGTAGAAGTATTACAGTATTTAAAACTTAATTAATTCTAACTAAACAAATATATTCTTAACCGGCTTTTACACAATAGGAAAAAATAATTAATTCTAATATTTCCCACAATTACCTTAGCTACTGGAAGCCAGCAGCTATTCCATCTGGTTGCCAGCTGGAAATTTACAAAATTTATACCTCCCTCTTGGAGTTGCTTTTTCTATTACTTCCTCTTATATAACATTTTGTTTTATATTGTATGTATAATGGGGAGGCTTATATCCAGTATTTACTTTTACACACCATTACCCTTTTCAATAGATTATTTTTATTCACACTTCTTTTAACCATTTTAACCTTATTTTTTTTTCTAAATACTTTTCTGCTTTCTTGGTATTTATCTGATCTTGAGTTAAATTTTTTCCTAACTTTTAACTCTATTGGAAAATCTTTCCATTTCTTGAGTACCTATTAAATTTTCTCTCCCTTTTTCCATACCACTACATTTCAAAATATACTACCAATTTTCACACAATCTATCACATTTCATGCATCGCTGCCTCCTTTTTCATCCCTATCATACTACTCAGAGTTATTACACCTGTCCTTGCCCATGCTCACCCCGTTCTAGTCTCTGCATACCTTTATGTGTTTGTTTCTCCTTCATTCCATTTTTAAGAATCTATGACCTGGTGAACTTTGTACCACCTAAATTTGATTTGATTGTAACTCTTCATTAGTGATGATCAATCATAATCAACCTTCCAGCTCCAGTTAATTGAGATTTACAATATTAGACTCATTGTGTATGGTTTGAATGTTGTTTGGTTATTAAATAAATCTCTTTGCAATTGAAATGAATTTAATGTCTTTTATTTGCATGAAAGATAAATGCAGTGATACCGAAATTTAGATTTCATATCGAATGGGCTTGATAAAGACAAGTTTTAGTTTAATTGCCGGATGTTAGATTTGTGATAAGTGTTCAGTAATAACATAGGGAGATAATAGAGTAGGAGGTGTTGTAAGGTGAGCAAAATATGAGTAAATAATAGTCGTTAAATTTGTAGGATAAACGCATTATTGGTCTGAAATTAACGAGTCATGACGTCATACCACATAATTTGAAATTCACGGTCGAAATTCAGGTCTGCCAACCTTAAAAGTCACGCGATATGTTTAATAAAATATAAAGAAAACATTGTTTAATCATAGAAAGGTAACTATATATTCGGAATTCAAAAAAGGACATGTTTTAATAGAAAAGGACATTTCTAAATTGTGAAAAGGAATGAAATAGTATTTTGGATGCGAGGCTTTCTTTTGATTACGTCATGAAATTTAAAATCGGAAAGAACGTTTTTTCCTAGCATGGGGACGCCAGGAAGCGTGATCACTCGCCCCAGATCTGTAGCGGACTTAGAGGTGTACACATGTGATTTGCTGATGCTCTGCGAGAATATATGTATTGGAAGTCGGCATAACTCCCGAAAGTGTCAAAGAATTAAGAATAAATAGTAACACCAAAGTTATTCTGGGTGATCTATAAAATATACTCGCGCATACCCTGGACTATAGAAATCTCATGTTGAGCTAGTCGGAGCCGAAATACAAGTATCGACAACGAACGTTCAGTTACAGCAAAGCAATCAACATCATTTCGCTTCAAATGGCGATCTAACGTGGAGCAACCAACATCATTCCGCATCAGCAGTTAACATTCAATGCAAAGCTTTCTTGAGAACTTTACAAAATTAAAATATCCAAATTAATTCCTTGAGTTAGTTAAGGAAATTGAAGCTATTAGCAGTGAAGTAACAAGATTCTAAAGTAAGAACAAAATTAGAAACTAAAAACTTCACTTATCTTAATAATATTGCAAGTCCTTTGGTGCAAAGCTGACAATGTTTCCAATTGACTCAAAAAGCTTTGAGAATGAGTTGGAGTTAACTCAAAACATTGTCAGCTTTGCACCAAAGAACTTGTAATAACTAAGATAAGTGAAGTTTTTAGTTCCTAATTTTGTTCTTACTTTAGAATAATTCCTTGAGTTTTGCTAAAACACATTTTGTAGTTATGTTTATGCCTGCCCTAATTCCTCAAGTCTCGTTAAAACAAAATTGAATGAATTTTTTTTTTTATTTCTGAGCCTGCAAAGTCAATTTACTTTAATGGAATGCTTGATCAAAATGAATGTTTGCAAAATTAAATTTGATTTAACCAAATCTATTCCCAAAATCCACTACTTTTCTTTGCACAAAAAAAAAAAAAAAAAAAGATTTTAAATATAATAGATGCAGCTGTCAAACAATAGGTCCACCACAAATGCCATATTTTGAAAGTAATCTGAGGTGGCAATTCGCATACTACAAAATTACCAATTTTATTTTTTTGATTTTTGGACTGTTCCATTGGGTTTTTCTTGATGTTCTTTCTTCTTAAACCATCCCAGCATTAAAGTAAACAAAACAAAAACCAAATTATTCAAATTGGTCGAGCTATTTCCTAGTTTTTGTGAGACTAACAGATGGCAATTGATTATTTTTTTTATTTATTTTTTAACAAGCAGTGTACATAAGAATGTTAAATAAATCTTGAAACAAATAGAAAGATATATACAAACAAAAAATGATGAATATAAATAAGTAAATAAATAAAACAAATAGAAATATATAAATAAAAAATAATAATAATAATAATCAATAAGAAAGACAGTGCAATATAGACCATAAAATTTGCCAAATTTTATCATATATATGTATATAGATAGATTACTGACTTCATTAGAACTACTTACAATTTATCTTTTATACTTGTTCTAATTTCATGCTTGCTGAACAAACTCACTCAGCCCTCTCAGCCCCCTCAGCCCCCTCAGCCCCCCACTTGCTGCCACAACATAGCCAACAATCTATCCATGCATAGCACACCCTACCATAATACTATATAATAGGAAATAGTAAATAGCATAAAAAATCTTTAAGGTCATTAATAAATGGTTTCTTTGAAAAGAAAATATTCATAAATGACAAAAAAGACAAAACAAAATATTATTAACGTTAACCCAACATTTTCAATATCAGTCAATACCAATGGCACCTACATCCCTGGACATCTATACTTCCTTGTCCACCAGCGCCACAGAATCAGGAAATAGTCCACCTAGAGCACGAGGAGTACCAATGACAGCAGCAGCAATTGCAAGCACTCCCCTCAGCCCCATTATATGTGAACCCTGTTGACATATTCTATGGCGTAGCTGCTGCTGGCCAAACATATCCTGCTATGATGACAATTAATGAAGGCATTATCTGTGAGACTTCTCTTCACACCGAGACCTGAAGCAACCATTCTGCTGAGGTTTGGTTCTGTCCTGGCACCCACCAGAAAACCATGTGTTACTGTGGATCCTCAAATGGTATTTTTGTACCCCTTCAGTTACCAGTTCCTTCCCGTCAGAGCGTGACCATTTCCTCTCCACAGTGTTGTCAAACGTCCGGCAGCAGTGTTTCCAGCTCAGGCAAAGAAAGAGGCAGTGACGGTAGTGGCAAGTGTACCAAGAATATGGTAAATGATTTGTTAACTTCAACTGGATACTCCCGGTCTCAGAGTTGGCTAAAGTAGATAAAGTCCCATTGGTAGAGCAAGATATGTGCCACACTTGACACCAAGGACTTCTTCCAAGACACCATAGTGCAACAGCTCAGTTGGGATAAATGGTTTGTCTCAAAATCAAGACCAAGTTTTGCAGGAAACATGTCCTCAGATGCAGGTTCTCTTTCCTTGTAAAATGCTTAAATGAGCTAAAAGGGAAACTAATAAAACATTACTAGCTCTCTTCCCTTATTTTGTGCAATAATTATTATGTTGTTACATAAAGTTGTACTTATTTATATTAAATATAAGCTAACTAGTTCTAGTAATACATTGTCCCTTATGCAAGTGATGTGAAAAAGTGAAGATTACTATTACAACAGAGCATTAAATATAAACAAGATGTAACTAACTAAAACAATTGAAAAGAGAAAAGAATGTTTATAACCACTGCATTTGCTATGCCTAACCTATATTTCATATTCCTTATTATACCCCTTAATTGGATTATTCAGCCAAACCTGTTGTTCTCCTATCCTAGCATTAAAATCCCCAGCAATTATGAACCCCACTTTATCATATTTAGTTCTAAATCCCTCAGTGTATTGGGAAAATAGAAAAAAAGACATAGTTGCAGGAACTCATATAAAAAATACAAAATCCTTACAGTTCCCTGTATCTACATTTATGAAAGCATCAAGCATGTTCTACTAAATGAAAAATTTGCTAAAAAGTCACATGCATAGCTATAATGTTAGAAATAAACAGGATTATTACAGAACAGCACTCAGGGGAACATTAAATAATCATTCAATGAAGAGTATAGGGAAAGAATATTATAACGCTTTACCCAAGGAAATAAAATACTTAAAACAAAGAGAGATACAAAAAAAAAAAAAAAAAACATTAAAAAATAAGTAGGTACTAGAAAATGTTTTCTAAAATATTGAAGAATTTTAAGTACCATACAACACTAAATATAATCAAAATGTGTAAATGAGTGTAGATGTATTTTACAGGTAGGTATGTGAAATTGAGACTAACAGCTTTATAATCAAATTTTGTATAGGTACATGTAATAATTGTGACATATCCTATGTACTTTGAACATAAAGATGAAGTAAAATGAAAATGTCCCTTTTTCTTAACATGTTAGTATCATAATATTCTGGTGTAGTGTGTGAGCTATAGTAAATAATAATACACCTCAGGCAGTCTTTGTTCATTGTTTAGCCCATGGGCTGAGTTTAGTCATACAAAACACACTGAATGAAATTTCTCAATGCTGCATCTTTTTTGCTGGTATTACTGGAATCCCTTCATTTTCTCATAACTCTGCCAAGAGAAGTTATATCCCAGACACCCTTTTAGGGCAGCGAGTGCTCAGTGCAACTAACACTTGATGTAGTTCCTACTCAAAATTGCTTAAAGTGGTTGAAGAAACCTGGAATGATTTCAGAGTGGTTTTTCAGGATACAACAGATGATTCTGAATCTGACCAGACAGCAAATCAAATGGCTTTCTCAATAACATGAATGATTTTGAATTTGCATTTTTGGTCAATGTTTTAATGAGATCTTTGAGATTACACGTCTTCTGTTTAGCATTCTTCAAAAAAAAATCTTTTGACAGTTTTCTGTCAGAAGCAAATAGAAAACAGTTATCATGTACTTCAAAGAAAAAGAACTGATGAAGTTTTCATAAAAATTTTTGAAACAGCAAATTAAAGGAGGGACTTCTCAGGGCGAAAATATGCTAAGCTGTCCCAAGATAAACTTTTCCAGAAATACAAATTATATTACAAGTTATATTTTAAAATATTAGGTTTAATCTTGGCAAAAATTACAATTGCATTCCAAGACCTTGGAAAACTTCAGTTTTCTACTCTCCCTGATTCTTCAAGATTCCTATACAGTGCCTGTGGTTCAGAAGGTTCCCCTTGCATGTGAAACAATACTGTGAGCAATACCAAACTCTGGAACTACACTTGTCACACTTTATCATTCTCCCAGTTTCCTGATGTTTCTTTCCCATTTGAAGTCATCCAAATGTTGTCTCTGAGCCATGTTGTAACAAAAAAACAGCAATACAGTGCACAGTAATAGCTTACTGAATGACACATAGTTTTCTCCAATTCCTTCAACTGCCTTGTTTAGCCAGGACCAGACATATTTGAGCTATATTCGCACTGACCTCACACCATGTGGCATCCAACTTTCTGGGCATATGTTGGAGACCACTGACATGTTCCTGCACTTTCATTAATTTCCATAGAGTAATTATTATGTTATATTACTTTATATATCTCGTCCTTAAGTGTTGCACACCAGTGTATTTCAAGCATTTTATAATTAGAACATAATGATTACTATAAGTATTTTAACAAACATAATGTCTTATTAAACAATATTGAAATTCCGGCAGAGGAATGTGGGGGAAAATGCGTCACCAGGGATGTCAGTGAGAAGTTCTGTGCAACCACCAGCTCATTTGATTGAAGATACAAGGAGAGAAGCTTTGGGGGCACCAGCTGGTCTGGATGTGTGGAGACAAGATGATTTAAGTGTGATTTCAGTGCCACCAGGTAGTACACTGGTGTGCAAAACTTAAAGACAAAAGCAACTTTCACATACCATGTTACTATCGGTCTGGGTGGCTCAGTTGGTTAGACACTGGCCTACTGTTCCCAAGGTCGCGGGTTCAAATCCGGCCCAGGCCGATGATTTTTAAGTGTGCTTAAAAACGACAGCTCCATGTCAGTAGATTTACTGGCATGTAAAAGAACTCCTGCGGGACAAAATTCCGGCACACCGGCGACGCTAATGTGATCCTGGCAATTGACAGCGTCGTGCTGAAGTCACTGCCTCTCATGATGGTCTTCTAGACATTACAAAAGAAGGGACATTGTTTTTAAATGCAGGATCACCTCAGATAGCAATACATGCTCTGCAACATGCTCCCATACTGGCCACAAGGTTGGTAAGGAGTTACCTCCACCAGTGCGATTGACAACTGCTGGATGATCGCTGTGTATGTGAACATGTTGCAAAATGTCTCCAATACTTCCCACAAGTGCTTGATGGAATTTAGGTCAGAGAAACGGAAAGGCCAGTCCATTCGCTGAATAAGAGATTCTGCACTTGCGCTATTCGATGGGGTCACGCATCATATATACAGAATGTCCTAAAAAAACACCAACAACGCTTAATACGTTGTGCGGGACGGCAAACTGATCGGTTTTCAGATAGGAACCCCATGTCCGGAAATGCACGGTTTGGACGCTGTAGTGCATCAGAGTGTGAAATGGATGTAGGTTCACATTTCGTTAATAAACCCATATCGAGCTGTCTATATTACAAACGGGCTTCGAACTGTGTACCTCCTACGTCATTACAGAGCCTATGTCGGCGGTAGTGAGCCTCGTGTACATGACCCACTACGTGCGGTTGTCTTTGGAGATTTTCAATCGCTTCACAGAATTGAGCAATAAAGTCCTCCGCTTACGTTACAGGAGTGCCACACACCGTATCTTCATACAACTACACAGAAAATAGTCGAGAAGTGTCAGATCGGGCGACCGTGCTCGCCATGGAACTAGTCCACTCCTACCACTCGGTCGATTTGGATATGCGACGCTGAGGTGATTCTGCACATTTACATCAATGTGTGCTGGAGCTCAAATCGGCCATTTCAGCAGCTGTGTACTGGTACGCGTCGCACTGCTATTAAAAACGTTACTGTACTGTAAACTCACAAGTAACATAGTTGGATGCACACCAAGGACTCTATGGAGGAATTTAACGCATGCACGGGGATGTTATTAGGCTCATGTCGTTCATTTCAGTCCACAGATGGTTAAAGGGTTGCATACCTTCTGTATTAAGATACCAAAATGAATGTTAACAAACTGACACAACCGTTCGTTCTCAAACTTCGACGCTCTCCAGCGTCCAAACCGTGCATTTACGAACATGGGGTTTCTATCTGAAAAGCGATCAGTCTGCCATCCCCCACAACATACTAAGCGTTGTCGGTATTTTTTTTGGGGGGGGGGGTGGGGGGCACACCCAATTTATTGCCGTGCGTTAGAGACTAACATTTTCACACTCGAAAATGGCTCGACCGATTTGAACAATTTATTTTTTGTTTTGTTCGTCTCAATACTGGGTTGGCTTAGAAAGAACATTACGAAAAACCCAAGAGAACAGCCTAAAAATCGAAATCGATAACTTTGTATGGGAATTGCCACTTCGGATGTGTGTCTATGCACTCAACCACTTGACCGATCACCGTGAAATTCGGCACATATATGTATTTTTTTTTATGGGGAAGGCTTTTATGCTATCCATTTTACTATACAACAGAACCTTAACATGGTTTTTTATACTCGCTTTTCGTTTATGCAATACACACGCCGCTTTATCGATCACCGTGAAATTCGGCACGTATACGTATTTTTTCGTGGAGAAAGTTTCAATTCTGTCCATTTTACTATACAACATAACATTCACACGCTGTTTACTCTCACTTTTCTTTTACCTAACACATACACCACTTGACCGATTACCGTGAAATTCGGCACATATATGTATTTTTTTCATGCAGAAAGTTTCTATTCTATCGATTTTACTATGCAACGTAACATTCGCATGTTTTTACTCTCGCTTTTCTGTTACATATTAAATTCACAAATCCTTCCCTACTCGCCCTTCAACACACAATTCATACAACGATCTATGACTGAAATAGAAAGCCACATATTACGTTCACACGGGCTTTCTACTCACTTTTCTCTTATGAAACACAATTATATTTCTTTCTCTATTTCCCTTCAACATATAATTTATGCAATTATTTGTGATTGAAGTAGAAATGCAACACACGATTTTCTCTATACACTTTTCTTTTATGAAACACAATCACTTCTTTCTCTGCTCCCTCTTCTACAAACAACTCATACAATTTTACAAAATGTTTGAAATTGAAATGCAACTCGTTACATTCACATCTTTGCTGATGTCTATTTTATGAAACACAATCACACTTCTTTCTCTACTCCCTCTTCTACAAAGAATTAATACTGTTTTCTATATGACTGACATAGAAATGCAACGTCTTACCTTCACACATTATTTATTTTGTTTAGTTTTGGTTCTTTCTGGTATCCAGCATAAGTGTAAAAGTTTTAGGGATAAAATTGTTGAACCACGGGCAACGCCGGGTATTTGAGCTAGTTATCCATAAAATAAAGTTAGGGCCGAGTGTACCCCTGAAAAGACGCACATAGGGAGGACGTAGGTACAGTATCACAATAACGTTTTCCAGTCAGCATACTGGTACACCCATGCAATATTATGCCTCCCCACACCGTCACACTCGGGCCACCAAAATGATCATGTTCAAGGATGTTCCTGGGTGCATAACATGCTCCCATTTCTCGCCTGATGAGGGTACATCGAGAATCACTACTCAGACTGAATTTACTCTCATCCAAGAAGAGCACGCGAACCCATGTCTCGTTTGTCCAATTCTGATCCTCTAGAGACCATCGCAAACGGTGCTGCCGATGTGCGGGTGTCAATGGAACACCCTTATGCAGTCGCCGTGCCAAGCGGTCCTGTTAAATACGGTTGCAATTGCACTCGTTGTTTGATGTAGATACCTTCTTCACCTGTAGCGGTCATTTGCTGCTGTACTTGACCTTTGCGCAGCAGTGTGCCTGTGGTTTGGAATGCTCCCCATGCACGTGAAACAATGCTGTGAGAAATACCAAACTTCTGGGCAACGATTCTTTCCCGTATGAAGGCACCCAAATGTTGTCTATGGGCCATGTTGTATAAAGAAGAGCACCATTACAGTGCACCGTAACAGCTTCCTGAATGGCACACTGTATAGTCCTGTTTCTTCAACTGCCCCGTGTTGCGGGACCAGACCCGTTTGGCGCCATAGCCTCGCTGATCTCACGCCACGTGACGTCCAGTTTTCTGTATATGTTTGCAACGTGCTCCCGCACTTTCGTTCATTTCCACCAAATAGTTTATGTTAATTTATCGTCCTTAGGTTTTGCACACCAGTGTATTTTTGGAGTGGAAGATCGTGTGCACACAATGAGGCAGGCGAATTAAGGACAGCTTAATTTTGAGAGAAAAGGCTCTATATAGGTTTTGAGTTATCAATGGTGAGTTGGAATGTTGAAGGTCTACTAGGGAACGTGTGTAGTGGTGAAATGCAACAAGTGCTAAAAAGTGGCGATGTGGTAATTTCTACGTTTCCATGGCGAATTCAAGTCGATTTGTGTTCTTTTTCGGGATTGAATACCGCATGGAAACGCGGATTCAAACGAAGCTCAACCACTGGATCCGATCCGCTTATTTAGTGGGATCGAATCGAAATCTCTTTGCATGAACGTTGTTCGATCACATTTCCGAATTGAATTCAACATGGATACCTACGCGGAAATGGGAATGGACTCAAATCGAAGGTCAATTTTGCATGGAAATGTAGTAATTGATAGTGGAAACATGGTTGAAAAATGAAACGAATGTGGAAGTACCTGGGTTTGACTTTTACAGCGTAAATGGTGTAAACATTCAGAAAAGAGGTGGCATCAGATGGTTTAGAATGTTTTTTTAAGGAAAGATAAGAGACTTAAGGTAAAACAAGAAAAAGAATAGTGGAAGAAGTCAGTGCTATGGCTTTGCTTATGAGTAATTTATGGAAAAGTGGTTATGTTTGTATTATTATTTACTATAGCTCACACACTACACCAGAATATTATGATACTAACATATTAAGAAAAAGGGACATTTTCATTTTACTTCATCTTTATGTTCAAAGCACATAGGATATGTCACAATTATTACATGTACCTATACAAAATTTGATTATAAAGCTGTTAGTCTCAATTTCACATACCTACCTGTAAAATACATCTACACTCATTTACACATTTTGATTATATTTAGTGTTGTATGGTACTTAAAATTCTTCAATATTTTAGAAAACATTTTCTAGTACCTACTTATTTTTTAATGTTTTTTTTTTTTTTTTTTTGTATCTCTCTTTGTTTTAAGTATTTTATTTCCTTGGGTAAAGCGTTATAATGTTCTTTCCCTATACTCTTCATTGAATGATTATTTAATGTTCCCCTGAGTGCTGTTCTGTAATAATCCTGTTTATTTCTAACATTATAGCTATGCATGTGACTTTTTAGCAAATTTTTCATTTAGTAGAACATGCTTGATGCTTTCATAAATGTAGATACAGGGAACTGTAAGGGTTTTGTATTTTTTGTATGAGTTCCTGCAACTATGTCTTTTTTTCTATTTTCCCAATACACTGAGGGATTTAGAACTAAATATGATAAAGTGGGGTTCATAATTGCTGGGGATTTTAATGCTAGGATAGGAGAATAATAATCCAATTAAGGGGTATAATAAGGAATATGAAATATAGGTTAGGCATAGCAAATGCAGTGGTTATAAACATTCTTTTCTCTTTTCAATTGTTTTAGTTAGTTACATCTTGTTTATATTTAATGCTCTGTTGTAATAGTAATCTTCACTTTTTCACATCACTTGCATAAGGGACAATGTATTACTAGAACTAGTTAGCTTATATTTAATATAAATAAGTACAACTTTATGTAACAACATAATAATTATTGCACAAAATAAGGGAAGAGAGCTAGTAATGTTTTATTAGTTTCCCTTTTAGCTCATTTAAGCATTTTACAAGGAAAGAGAACCTGCATCTGAGGACATGTTTCCTGCAAAACTTGGTCTTGATTTTGAGACAAACCATTTATCCCAACTGAGCTGTTGCACTATGGTGTCTTGGAAGAAGTCCTTGGTGTCAAGTGTGGCACATATCTTGCTCTACCAATGGGACTTTATCTACTTTAGCCAACTCTGAGACTGGGAGTATCCAGTTGAAGTTAACAAATCATTTACCATATTCTTGGTACACTTGCCACTACCGTCACTGCCTCTTTCTTTGCCTGAGCTGGAAACACTGCTGCCGGACGTTTGACAACACTGTGGAGAGGAAATGGTCACGCTCTGACGGGAAGGAACTGGTAACTGAAGGGGTACAAAAATACCATTTGAGGATCCACAGTAACACATGGTTTTCTGGTGGGTGCCAGGACAGAACCAAACCTCAGCAGAATGGTTGCTTCAGGTCTCGGTGTGAAGAGAAGTCTCACAGATAATGCCTTCATTAATTGTCATCATAGCAGGATATGTTTGGCCAGCAGCAGCTACGCCATAGAATATGTCAACAGGGTTCACATATAATGGGGCTGAGGGGAGTGCTTGCAATTGCTGCTGCTGTCATTGGTACTCCTCGTGCTCTAGGTGGACTATTTCCTGATTCTGTGGCGCTGGTGGACAAGGAAGTATAGATGTCCAGGGATGTAGGTGTCATTGGTATTGACTGATATTGAAAATGTTGGGTTAACGTTAATAATATTTTGTTTTGTCTTTTTTGTCATTTATGAATATTTTCTTTTCAAAGAAACCATTTATTAATGACCTTAAAGATTTTTTATGCTATTTACTATTTCCTATTATATAGTATTATGGTAGGGTATGCTGTGCATGGATAGATTGTTGGCTATGTTGCGGCAGCAAGTGGGGGGCTGAGGGGGCTGAGAGGGCTGAGTGAGTTTGTTCAGCAAGCATGAAATTAGAACAAGTATAAAAGATAAATTGTAAGTAGTTCTAATGAAGTCAGTAATCTATCTATATACATATATATGATAAAATTTGGCAAATTTTATGGTCTATATTGCACTGTCTTTCTTATTGATTATTATTATTATTTTTTATTTATATATTTCTATTTGTTTTATTTATTTACTTATTTATATTTATCATTTTTTGTTTGTATATATCTTTCTATTTGTTTTAAGATTTATTTAACATTCTTATGTACACTGCTTGTTAAAAAATAAATAAAAAAAATAATCAATTGCCATCTGTTAGTCTCACAAAAACTAGGAAATAGCTCGACCAATTTGAGTAATTTGGTTTTTGTTTTGTTTACTTTAATGCTGGGATGGTTTAAGAAGAAAGAACATCAAGAAAAACCCAATGGAACAGTCCAAAAATCAAAAAAATAAAATTGGTAATTTTGTAGTATGCGAATTGCCACCTCAGATTACTTTCAAAATATGGCATTTGTGGTGGACCTATTGTTTGACAGCTGAATCTATTATATTTAAAATCTTTTTTTTTTTTTTTTTGTGCAAAGAAAAGTAGTGGATTTTGGGAATAGATTTGGTTAAATCAAATTTAATTTTGCAAACATTCATTTTGATCAAGCATTCCATTAAAGTAAATTGACTTTGCAGGCTCAGAAATAAACAAAAAATTCATTCAATTTTGTTTTAACGAGACTTGAGGAATTAGGGCAGGCATAAACATAACTACAAAATGTGTTTTAGCAAAACTCAAGGAATTATTCTAAAGTAAGAACAAAATTAGGAACTAAAAGCTTCACTTATCTTAGTTATTACAAGTTCTTTGGTGCAAAGCTGACAATGTTTTGAGTTAACTCCAACTCATTCTCAAAGCTTTTTGAGTCAATTGGAAACACTGTCAGCTTTGCACCAAAGGACTTGCAATATTATTAAGATAAGTGAAGTTTTTAGTTTCTAATTTTGTTCTTACTTTAGAATCTTGTTGCTTCACTACTAATAGCTTCAATTTCCTGAAGTAACTCAAGGAATTAATTTGGATGTTTTAATTTTGTAAAGTTCTCAAGAAAGCTTTGCATTGAATGTTAACTGCATTTATCTTTCATGCAAATAAAAGACATTAAATTCATTTGAATTGCAAAGAGATTTATTTAATAACCAAACAACATTCAAACCATGCACAATGAGTCTAATATTGTAAATCTCAATTAACTGGAGCTGGAAGGTTGATTATGATTGATCATCACTAATGAAGAGTTACAATCAAATCAATTTTAGGTGGTACAAAGTTCACCAGGTCATAGATTCTTAAAAATGGAATAAAGGAAACACATAAAGGTATGCAGAGACTAGAATGGGGTGAGCATTGGCAAGGACAGGTGTAATAACTCTGAGTAGTATGATAGGGATGAAAAAGGAGGCAGCGATGCATGAAATGTGGTAGATTGTGTGAAAATTGGTAGTATATTTTGAAATGTAGTGGTATGGAAAAAGGGAGAGAAAATTTGATAGGTACTCAAGAAATGGAAAGATTTTCCAATAGAGTTAAAAGTTAGGAAACAATTTAACTCAAGATCAGATGAATATACCAAGAAAGCAGAAAAGTATTTAGAAAAAAAAATAAGGTTAAAATGGTTAAAAGAAGTGTGAATAAAAATAATGTATTGAAAAGGGTAATGGGGTGTAAAAGTAAATACTGGATATAAGCCTCCCCATTATACATACAATATAAAACAAAATGTTATATAAGAGGAAGTAATAGAAAAAGCAACTCCAAGAGGGAGGTATAAATTTTGTAAATTTCCAGCTGGCAGCCAGATGGAATAGCTGCTGGCTTCCAGTAGCTAAGGTAATTGTGGGAAATATTAGAATTAATTATTTTTTCCTATTGTGTTAAAGCCGGTTAAGAATATATTTGTTTAGTTAGAATTAATTAAGTTTTAAATACTGTAATACTTCTACTGTAGGTCGGCGCCATGGCCGAGCGGTTAGCGCGCTTGCCTACCACCTAGGTGGCCCGGGTTCGATCCCAGGGACCCGCATGTGGTATTCGTGGTGGACGAAGCGGCGTCTGGGCGGGTTTTCTCCGGGTTCTCCGGTTTCCCCCACCATCTCATTCCACCGGTGCTCCATCTTCATTCCATGTATCATCAGTGTCACCGCCTGTGGTGCTGTAGTAGTAAAAGCGGGTGTTAAACACTACACACACACACACACTTCTAGTGTAAACATGTATACAACATTTGTCTTTGTGTTTGTACTAGCATACTATGGTATAAATATGAGTATGTTTGCATAAATAAATTTCTGTTCTATTCTAATGCCATATATGTATAACTATAATCTCCCTAGCAAAACATCAACAGTTTTCATTATGGTTGGCCACAAAGTCTTGAATTTCTGTTGTTTTGATATTTTTACTTATTATTCCAGGCATAAATATATTCAATAACAAATAAGAAAAAATGATAATCATATCAATTATCCAACACAAATGAACAACAAAATATCCATTCATAGCATATCAGGAAAGCTCCTCATTATCGAATGTTATAAATGTCTCACATCCAATAAAAAATCAAGTCTTAAAGGCACATTTTAAACATTCTTCTGACCACATATTTTTTTGTTCATTCTCTTATCAGTGTGCTCAAGCTATAATAGTTTTCAAAGAGCTCGAAAGTGTTAACATAGCATGCTTTAGCATGTGGCTATTGCTTCTGAGACAACCACAGCTGTAACTTATTTGTTCCATAATTTGTATTTGTAGAATCTACTTTGTTACTTGAACGTGTTTCATTTATCTGCTCATTACCTTAATTTAATCCTTCCCTCATCATTCCTCTTCTGATGACACATGAAATAAACTTAAACTAGGATTACAAGGTTCCCCTTTTTACTCCTCACTGGCTGATTGCTGGGAAGTAGGACATGGCAAGTGTGGAAATGGAGGTTTCTTGGCTTAGACACCTGGACATAAGTATTCGCACAGTTGCAAATACACACTAAAAATCTTTATTTAGAATATTCGCTGGTCATAAAACTTAGAACAAGGTTCACAATATGGACTTCACACCCCTTGTTAAAGTACAGATATAATGGAATTAAAGTTACTTTGTTCTGCATTAATATATAAAGTCTTTGTTCTCATAAGTTGAATTTTAAGGAGGACATATTTATTCATACAAGAGCATTACATTGGTAGGGTGAAGAAGTCGGTCTGGGTGGCTCAGGGGTTAGACGCTGGCCTACTGATCCCAAGGTTGCAGGTTCAAATCTGGCCCAGACCAATGGATTTTAAGTGTGCTTAAAAATGACAGCTCCATGTCAGTAGATTTACTGACATGTAAAAGAATTCCACGGGACCAAATTCTGGCTCACCGGGGACACTGATGTGATCCTGTCAATTGACAGCATCATCAAACAACAAAATAAATTCCTAAATGCCTAATTCTGATACCGCTAATACCGTGATACAACATTCAGTTGCCGTTTTATTCTGCAATAGTTGTTCAGGGGTATCCAACAGATAGCTGAACTTCTCTACTTTCATTTCTCAGCAGTTACTGAGAAAGGAAATGACTATAGAATATATTGTTTAATGAATTTGATGAAACAGTCAAGATTTTTTGGGCATTTAACTCCTTGCCAAAAGAGCATTTCTAATTAGTTTCAAACAATTAATTGGAGGTAAATATAAAGGTAATAATGTTAATAATCAGTTGTACTTTGTAATATAGATGAAGATCAAGAGAATCAATGCACGTATGTTGTCATTGTTTTTGATATCAGAGAATTAGGATGAATTAGGACACCACCATCATGGATTTAGGAATATTATTATGCATTTAGGAGCCATCATCACAAAAGTTATTTCTACAATTTTTTAATGTTCTCAATGAGGTTGAGATGTGCAGATTGTGCAGGTGTTTTTAGTGGTGTGGAGTATTATATGGCAACCACAAATGGACAATCTCTGCAGTATGTCCTGCTGGAAGTGTAATAGTCAAATAAATTAAACTTCTTGGTACTCTTCTTTAAATTGCCTTTCAATATGCCAATGTAGCCATATCAGTTCATATTTCTCTCAATGAATACCGGGCAGTGGGTGGAACAGTTGTCCCATCAATGGGGGTAGTGTCCCTTCCCTCGCTAGCTCCAGGTCATACTGACCTGTGTGTGTAGTACCTGGACGAAGGGCCCCTTACACAGGGTTATGTGTGAAGTCCTCAACAGCAAACAGGCAGAGACGATGACCTTCGGAACGGCAAGTTTGGTGGATGAGGCAACCCATCTATTGGGGTTTATACAATAGAGGGGCAGGCGAGACTCCAAAGCCTTGGATGATATTCAGCCTAGGAGAGAGAACTCCAAATTAAACTCTGGTCCTCCAGGTTGGGGGTTATGGTAAATGGGTTGGTACCCCTCCCATGTTGAAAAGGTCCTACTCATAAAGCTCAGAAAAAGGAAAGCTGGATGGATTTAATGAAGTCGACCTCAGCCAAATGTAAAAGGTTGATGGTAAAAGGCGTTGTGGAAATATTAAACATAGTCACTTGGAATGTACGAGGGATATCCAGCAAAGAAAATGAAACAGAAAGAGAATTAAAAAGAGCACAGATGGACATTGCCCTATTATTGGAAACCAAAAACATGTTGATGGGCTCTAAGGAGTTAAAATATATGTTGTTTTATAATGGAGTAGCCCAAGAAAGCAGAGCTAAAGCAGAAAAATGCTCGGAGGGTACCTAACAACTGTAAGTATATATGCTCCTGAAGAGGGCAAAGAAGATGAAAATAAACAATTTTACAAGAGTTTGCAAAATCACCTAGATTCCCCAAATAAGAATAATCAAGTAATAGTGGGCGGAGACTTCAACATCAGAATCAAGAAACTACCTATAAAAGATATCACCCATAAAAGGATAATGGAGAACCTACACTGCTTGAGACACTTTTGTAACTTTAATAGATTAAAAGTAATGAATTCTTTTTTCAGACACAAAGATATACACAAATATACGTGGGCCAGTAGACGATCAAGAAGTATTATAGACTACATTTTAGTCAATAACCAATTAGCACCTCTGATAAAACACACAAGAGTGTATAGAAGCTATGACATATCATCAGATCATTTTATGTTAATGACAAAAGTTAAACAACTGAAAAGATGGTATAAAGCAAACAGGAAGAATGAAAATGTATTAACTCACTTATTAAGGTAAGACAGTATAAAGAGATTATACTGTCAGTGTCTAGATGAATATATAGATCGACCATTAAGTCTAGACATAAACTCAGAATGGGAAGATTTGAAATATGTTATCACTAAAGCTGCCAATGAAGCACTAGGGAAGAGGAAAATAAGATCCAAAAAGTGAGTATTGTATATCTGGAATAATAATATTGCTTCATTAATTAGAGATAAGAAAGAAGCCTATTTAAAACTATTAAATTAACCTAACAATGAAAACAGAATTGAATATAAGAGAAGTGCCATAGTGAGAAAAGAAATGTGCAAGTTACAACAGAGTTGGGATTGGTATGTTAGCAATTTGGAATATGATGTCCATGGAGCCCAAAGGCAGGCATATAGAATAATGAAGCATCTAAATAGAACAGAAAAGGACACTGTAGAACTAAGCAATATTTCTGAAGATGATTGGCTAAAATATTTTAAAGAATTATGGTTTCACCCAGGGGAAGAAGAACATGAAGGATCAAGTAAAACTTATGTTGAGGTTGATTCCATTATAATGAACGAATTCTTAGAAGCAATGAAAACCTTCAAAAGTAATAAGGCGCCAGGATGTGCTGAGATAAATCTGGACTTATTGAAATACTCATCGCCCAAAATCAAATACACATATTTAAATATTTTAAACATATGTTGGCATGCCCTAAAAATTCCCAATGAATGGAAAAGAGCTATGGTTAAACCAATTTTCAAGAAAGAAAACAGGAGTGAATTAAATAATTATAGAGGTATAAGCCTCTTAAATGTGGGCTACAAAATATTTGCTAAAATTTTAACTAAACGTCTAAATAATATAGGTGAAATCCTACTAAGTGACCAGCAACATGGATTCAGAAGAGGGAGATCCTGTATGGATTGCATATTTATAGTACAGCAGATAACAGAGAAATGAAGAGAATATAATTTGGAAATAGATGTACTATTTATTGACTATATAAAAGCATTTGACAAAGTTCTTCATGAAAAATTATGGGAAATAATGTGTGACAAAGGATACTCAGAACATCTTACTGCTATTATGACAGATGTATGAAGATACAATCATCAGCATAGATAAAGGATACAATAAAGCATGAAAACAGCATTAATAAATTTAGGAGCAAGACTGGGCTGCCCAATGTCACCAACACTTTTTAACATATACATAGACGCAGCAGTTGAGGAGTAGCAATCCCAACTGAGAAGTAGTTTTAAACTTAATTATACTAACTTGAATACAATCTTATTTGCTGATGATCAAATAATCTTTGCTGGAAATGAAAATATGCTTCAATTAGTAGCACATCAGTTGGAAAAAACAATAAGTAACTACAACTTAAATATTTCAACACAAAAAACAAAGACTATGGCTTTTCTAGCGAAAGATCAGATAAAATAAAAAATAATAATTAAAGATAAAACAATAGAACAAGTACAATATTTTAATTACCTGGGATCTGATATTTCATTTTATGATGATAGAGATATAAAACAAAAATTATATAAATTTCAGAATACATGTCGAACGCTTAAACGAACTCTGAAAAATAAAGTTAGAAATGAAACCATAATGAAGTTTTATAAAGTGATGGCTGTACCAATATTGACTTATGGTTCTGAAAATTGGGCAATGGACAGAAGAGATAGAAGAATGGTGGAAACAGTAGAAATGAAATTTTTAAGAAGTATTGCTGGATATACCCGTTTAGATCACGTGAGAAATGACACAATCAGAGAACAACTAAAAACATATAACTTAAATAGTAGAATATCTATATACAAACAGAATTTGGCAGATCACATAACACAAATATCAAATAATCGAATAACGAAAATAGTTACAGGATATAAACCTAAAGGAAACCGCAGTGTGGGAAGACTTAAACGTCCTTGGAAGGATGATCTCTGAGCTGAAACAGGTCAGCATGGCCTATCTTAGTGTAGATGATGAATACTAGTTCCCCTATTCCAGAAGTAGACATGTATCCCCAGACCACAACACCACCACCACCTGTGTAACTGTTGCTTGAGAATTTTGAATATCCAGTGCTGTATTTGACTTTCTCCATGCTCACATTCGGCCATCACTATGAAATATATTATATTTAGATTCCTCTGCAAATAAAACTCTTTCCCTGAAAGTGTTGTCATTTCCTACATATTCCTTTGCAAACACTAACTTGCTGTTTTGATTTTTTCTGTTATACGGCTTCTTTCTGGGTACTCTGGATTAGAATCCAGTATGATTGATGTCTCATTTTATTGTCTTGGTCATTATTGCTCCCCATACTGTTCTTCCACATATGCAGTAATTTCATAAGAGACAATTTTTGGAATTTTCTTTGCCATTTAAATCATCTGCCTTTGTTTCCTAGGTTTCTGTGAATGGCCCAGTTTCTCTTCTTTTATTAGCGCATGAGTTTATTTAAAATGTTTAATCACACTCTGCACTGTCAAGTGACTTCTTCCTATGGTATGAGATATTTCAGAATACAATTTTTTCTCTTTATGTAATGAAATAATCTTCTCTCTTAGGTCTAAAGATGTTTCCTTTCCTTTGCAACCCATTTTGACCTTCTGCAGCTCACCAGTCACTCCATACAACATGACTAGCATACAGCACTGCAGTAATACTTGTGCTCGACAGGCTCATTGTGGGTTATCAGATAACCATTTGTTCTGCGTTTACCATTGCTGTATGAAAACTTATATCCTGCGTAAAATACAACCCTTGGGAAAAAACATTTTTTTAATATTTTCTGGAACACTGTAAATGTAATGCCAATATATAAGTACGCTAATAGATTGTTTGAAGTGCATATATTTGACAAATATTTGAATTTTTAAATGTAGAAATGTTCAAAATAAAACATTTTCATTTTTATTGGTAGGTGTACGAATCCATGTGTGTATGAGTCAATCCATGTCAAATCCCAGGGACCCGCATGTGGTATTCGTGGTGGACGAAACAGCGTCAGGGCGGGTTTTCTCCGGGTGCTCCGGTTTCCCCTGCCATCTCATTCCACCGGTGCTCCATCTTCATTCCATGTATCATCAGTGTCACCGCCTGCGGTGCCGTAGTAGTAAAAGCGGGTGTTAAACACTACAACAACATGTCAAATCGCACACCTGTAAAACACGGCTTTTTCGTAGGAGGTTGAAATTTTTTTTATGAATAATAGGCATAAAATAAGGAGACATATATTTTTTTATTTCCGCATTTTTATATTACTTGCTTAGTTATGGCTATTAGAAACTAAGCAATTTCTGAGCGCACTGTAATATAAAATCACTTGTTACTCTAAGGCCATACAGAGTTGAGAGTTGGGGTTTGTTGCACTGGAGAGGTTAAATACAACACTTTTAACAACTTTCAACCAATCAGTATTACATATAAATTTTGGATTTTTTTTTTATGGTATATTTTGTAAAACCAAAAATAGAATTTAAATCAATGTTTTAAAAATCTAAAAATACACATGTATACCCTAACATTTCATCTATAAAATAAGACATTAAAAACTGTGGAGCACACATAAGCACATTTGCTACAATTTTTTTTTCTGGAGGCCTGCAAGCGCTCACAGACGACATGAAGTAGAGATGCATTTGTATATACATTTGAGCATGTGCTGTCCCCCCAGCTGTGACCAAAGGATGTTTATTGTAACTACATCTCCTCTTTATCAGTTCCAGATAGTGTCCTTATAAACAATTCTGATAAAACACTAACCAGTTACAAATTTAATTTCGGTGGGAAAAGGTTGTATCATTAAAACTTATGGTATAAACTTACATGAGTGGCAATGAACATAGCATAAGATACAACAAATGTTTAAATCCTTTTTTAATCTTTCTAAACAGTCTTTTAAGAAAACTTATGTAAGATAAAGTTGTGCAATTTATTGACAAAACTAAATTTAATGGAGTCTCCAGATGTCCAAAAAGTAATTCATGCCACACAAAAGTGTATAAACTTCATTCTACGTCAAATGAACTGTTATCTGAAGCCTCTGGTTCTTGTGATGATAAACATACATAAAATGAATGCCACGCAAACGAAGGAAGTGAAAATTCTGTTTCTTCTTCAGGTAGTTCTGTGTCTGTGCAAGATGTTGATAATATTGAGGATACTAATAAGAGTTTAGTTTCAGTAGGCGAATCCCCTATCAAAAAAAGAAAATTAATACAAAAGTAATATCCCCGAGGAAAGCTCCAGAAAGTGACAAGTCCCATAGCAAAGATAGTGTTCCATGTTGAGAATAATGCAGCAACGTCCACTGAAAAATCAGAGAATAATGATATTACAAAATTAATTGAATCCTTTTGCACAACAGATGATAAAACATTGAAAGTTAATATTTTAACAATTTTTGAAGATTGGTACAATAAAATAACATTTTGTAGTTGCTAATAGTGTACATATAATAATGTCAACTAGCAGTATTCTCCTTGCTGTACTGTTGCAATGTTCATGGGACCTCAAGCTGTCAACAATCGTTGGAATGGAAGGTGGCAATTGTGTGAGGTTATGGTAGCTGTCACTGCTGCCACATGAGTCAGCTGCACTGATTTGTAAGTAATTTAATTACAACTGAACTATTAGAGACTCTATTCTGATTTTTTCTGGGAATATTGAGTAAACTTCAGTATATTTTTAGTTTTATTTTTAGATTTTTAAATGGCCGAGTTTATTTTATATCTAGCCTTAAAAACTGAATTGTATAAAATATAATATTAATAATATGAGTAATTAATAAAATTTCTAATAAATACCTCACAAAAGACTGCAATTTATCTTTAATTTGAGCCAAAGATCAAGTAATTTGTTTGATTACAATTGAAGGTATGATTGATTGAAGGGTGAGGAGCACGCGACTTTTGGTACATTTCAAAATTGTTTATCTGCCAAAATAAATTTTTGTTATAAAACGAAGAAACACGAGTCAAATGTATTTTGTTCCAAAACACGTAAAAAAATTTTCAAATAAATCTGAGGTATTAAGGTCAATTTTTACCATATTTTGTGCGATTTGACATAGAATGACTCGTATGTGGAACACAGAAAAGCCTGGCAATGGCACTTCATTTCAATCCTTTTGATTGAAATTTACTTGCTTCAAAATGAACCTGGAAAGGTTTAATCACATAAGAATTCTTCAATTATAACTTTATTAAAATGCTACTTTTTAGCAATAATACTTATAAAAGGTGTAACAGTTTCAGTTGTATTTCAAAGAGTTCAAAAGGAAGAGAAGTTTACAGAAAGAGCAGAAAATTAAGGCACACACTTTGGGTGTTAATACAAAAAAAGAACTTTTAAGGGGTGTTGGATGGCAAACGGTCAAAAAGTTTCTTTAACCCTGGGGCAGGCACGCAGAAGATAGTTACATTAGTGGGCACATGCAGCATTTAGTGCCGCCTAACTTTAAATACCATTTTACTGTTGAGTTAATTGATATTTAAGTTTACGCAACTGAGAAGTTTTATTCTGTTGTATCGGTAACATTTTATGTACGTTTGTTTTGCCTTCTTCTTCCTACCTACTAACAGACATGTAAGATTTGATAGTTTTCTGAAAAATAAATTACTTTCACTTTCATGTTATGTCTGTTTCCAGTATAGTATACAGACCATTCCCCCAACCAACAGGTTATGGACCCAGCTAAGGCATAATTAAAGAATATTAGTGAAGTGCGAGGTTTAAAGAGATTTTCCAGTTCTGTGTTCATGTGATGTGCAGTTAATCTAAAGTGGCAAAATGGCGGACTTCAAAAGCAACATAGGGAAACTGAATAATAGCAATTATTCGAATTGGAAATAGAAAGTGCAGTTTTGATGAAAGAAAACTTATTTAAGAAGGTTATTGAAGGTGAACGACCTGTTCCAGAAGGTGATGCAACCAAAAATTGATTGAAGAATGGGACAATGCCACAGTCAAGCACAAGTGTATATCGGGCTTACGGTTGAAGATGATCAGCTCATTCACATTCGAGAAAGAAAGTCTGCTAAAGAAAAGTGGTTTACACTCAAGAATTATCATGAAAAGAGTACCTTGACAAATAAAGTGCATCTGATGAGGTTAATATGCTCCTTGAAACTTGAAGAAGGTGGCAGTGTTCCAAACCATGTAACTCGAATGCAGGAAGCTAAGGGACATTGGAGAAGAGTCGTTATCAGACAGTTGGAGTGTTGCAATGTTATTAAGCAGTTTACCAAGAAGCTATGATCCTTAAATTACTGTGTTGGAAATGTGTTCAGAAATGGAACTGACTTTTTCTGTTGTCCAACAAAAGGTGATTGCCGAATATGAGCGTAGACGGCATGCAGAAGAAAATAGCAATTGTAATGAATGAGTACTGAAGTCAACATCAAGCAATGATTCAACGAAATCCTCTATGAAGTGTTGCTTTTGTAAAAAGGAAGGGCATCTGAAACAGAGCTGCAAGAAATATTTTAAGTGGAAAGAAACACATCCAAATAAGGGAACAAGCAAAGCTTCAAATGAAAGGGCAAATGCAGTTGAACACAAAGAGGTCTTATTTTAAGTGGGAGTTGGTTCTAGTAGCTGGATTTTGGACTCTGGAGCTACTCGTCATGTAAGTAATGACCAAAACTTTTTCACATCATTAGAAAAGTTGCATAAAGATAAAATTGAAGTTGAAAATGGAAAAATGGTTGATGTTAGTGGCATGGGGTGTGGAAACTTGTTTAAAAACAAAGAAGGGGTTATCACATCTGCTTTTGTCTCCGGTGTACTGTATGTACCTGAAGTCATCAGTAGCTTCATCTCTGTTTGGTAACTAACTCTAGACAACTTCTCAGTTAATTTTCATGATGACCATTGTGAAATTCTGAAGAATGGAAAACAGATTGAAATTGCTGACCCTGTTGGAAACTTGTATAAATTACAACAATTGCATAAAGTCAATTCAGCGATTGAGCATAATGAACACTGCATTCATAACTGGCATCGAAAACTTGGACACAGAGATCCACAAGCAATAAAGAGAAATGTTTGCTGAGGAACTAATTGGAGATTTAAAATTAGTTCCTTGTGGCATAAAAATGTAATGTGATACATACCTAAAAGGAAAGTTGACTACATTGCCTTTTCCAAAGGAATCTACAAGCAAGTCAACTGCACCATTGGACTTGATTCATACAGATGTCTGTAGCCCTATGCAGACTATGACACCAAGTGGCAAGCAGTATCTAGTCACATTTATTGATGGCTACTCAAAATATACACACATATATTTATTGGCAGATAAATCAGAATTCTCAGCTGCTCTAAAGTGCTACATACTACCTAACTACAAACTTAAGGAGATACCTAGCTGAAGAGGGCATCAAAATTCAGTTAACTGCAGCTTATTCTCCACAGCAAAATGGTTTAGCAGAAAGGAAG
The DNA here is from genome assembly GCA_030765045.1 of Tenodera sinensis. Lineage (NCBI taxonomy): Eukaryota > Metazoa > Arthropoda > Insecta > Mantodea > Mantidae > Tenodera > Tenodera sinensis. The sequence continues at coordinate 163,936,138 of CM060962.1, forward strand.
AACAGGATCTTGGTTGAAATCGCACGTTGCATGTTAATTGATGCTGGCTTACCAAACAAATTCTGGGGTTAAGCAGTGATGATGGATTTTCTTTACAATTGGTCACCTCATTTGGTCGAACACCGCAAACTTAGTTTGTACACTGCATTTTTCGTTATGTAGGATCATTGAGACCCTACCCCTGTAGGATCATTGAGACCTTGACTCTTGCCAGCTTATTTATGTGATGCCTTGAAACTTCAACAGTGGGAATCTGGTGTGATATCAATACTTGTGTCTTGGGCCCATCACCCTTGCTTGCCTTAGGCTTAGCTTCCTTTTCTTTATTTTCACATTTATCTATTACTCAGGGGTCTCCGTTTAGGGGATATGTGAATGGCGACCACAAGTTACCCAAGCTGAGCTGAACATTACTTCCACTTACTGGTGTTTTGCTCCTCACTGTAACTCTTCTATCTGACCTTAGCTTGGTCATCTCTTGTTCTCTTCCGACCCTGATGCTATTAGGGTTCCCGAGGGCTAGGGAGTCTTTATTTTTCCAATCTCTCCATTTCTCTATAAAATCTTAACCCCCAACATGCTGACCTGTCATGGCATGTAATATGTACTCTGACTGGTAATCAGAGGATATGGTCGGTGAATTTATTTTGATAATTTTCCCGGTCAGGTCGGTGAGACCCGCAAACCAACGACAGGTGTGGTCCTCCAGACATTCTGGGGGTTGTGAGAGAGCGATGTGACCGCCAAAACATAAAAATATGGTGCTCTCTTAAAAGCGGTTAGTATACTGCTATTGCTCTATGAGTGAAAAATGTTGTAGAGCAAGAGGATTAATGACTTCATTGTCAGAAATCCAGCATTAGCTAACAACAACATTCAGAATCGAGTTCTTACTAGAGTAAAGCAAAGAACACCTTATGAACTGTGGAATGACTAAAAACCTGAAGTTGCACATTTACAAATCTTTGGATCTAAGTGCTTTGTTCACGTACCAAAAGAAAAATGCCAGAAGTTGGATTGTACAGGAACTGAAATGACATTTATTAGATGTGATGAAGGGTCAAAAACTTATCACTGCTACAAACATTCTGCAAACAAAGTTGTCATCAGTTGAGACATCAGATTTGGTACAGAAATACCTCAACCTGAAAGCATTAGGTCAGATGTGGTTGAAGAAAATGAAGAAACTAATCAAGATATTGAAATTTCAAGTTTAAGAGAAATGAAAATTCAGGAGCAGCAAGATGAAGAGTACTCAATTGATGAATCACAGATTTGTGTTTCTCAAAGGTCGACAAAAGGTTTTCCACCCAAGCGACTAATTGAAGAAATCCATATTGCAAAAGAAGAAATTGTAGAACCCAAAACATACAATGAAGCTATTTCTAGCAAGTTTAAAAACCATTGGATTAAGGCAATGAATGACAAAATTAAGTATCTTGAAGAAAACGATACTTGGGAATTATGTAATCTTTCTAATGGTTGAAAGATGGTTAGAAGCAAATGGATATTTAAAGTGAAGAAGAGCATAGATGGAGCTGTAAAGTTCAAAGCTTGTCTAGTTGCTCAAGGATTCTCACAGAAGTATGGTGAAGATTATGATGAAACCTTTGCTCCAGTAGTATGTCAAACAATTCTGTAAACCCTGTTATCAATTGCAGCAAAAGAAAAATTAATGGTTCATCATTTTGATGTGGGAACTACATTTCTCCATGGTGAACCGAACGAGACTATTTACATGAAGTGACCAGCAGGTTTCATCAAAGGAGATACTTCAAAGGTGTGCTTATTGAAGAAAAGCATTTATGGACTGAAACAGGCAGCTAGAGTTTGGAATGAAGCTGTGCATGAAGTTATAGTAAATGCTAACTTCGCACAAAGTAAAACAGATCAATGCCTTTATTCCAAGAGAGTGAACGGAAACTGATGTTACATTTTAGTCTATGTAGATGACATCATTGTTGCTGGAAAGACCAAGAATGTAGTACATGAGGTTGAAAGTATCTTGTCAAACAATTCAAGATCAAAGCTCTGGGTCATATTAGACAGTATCTGGGAATTGAAGTTACTAAAGACTCAGATGGGAACTTTGAACAATGCCAGTCGGATTACATCAACAAAGTTGCATTTGACTTTGGACTATCAGATGCAAAGCAAGTGAATATACCATTAGATCAAGGTTATAGGAAATCCGAATGCACAAGTCTGCTGAAGGGCAACACTAAATATCAAAAATTAATTGGATGTCTGTTATACATATCAGTCAATACAAGACCCGATATTTCTGCAAGTGTGAGTATTTTGGCTCAAAGGGTCTCAGCTCCAAGTCAGGAAGATTGGATACAGTTGAAATGAGTAGTAAAATACCTCAAGTGTACAGCAGGTATGAAAATCAAACTTAGCAACATTACATTTCAAGAAAATGCAGAACTTGTTAGCTACACCAATGCTAATTGGGCAGAAGATCGCAAAACAAGAAAGTCCAACAGTGGTTATGTGTTTTTCTTAAATGGAGTCATCAGCTGGTGCTGTGGAAAACAAGTGTATGTGTCATTATCATCTACAGAGGCTGAATATATAGCTTTATCAGAAGCATGCCAAGAAGCACTCTGGTCGCAGTAACTGCTGAGAGATATGCATCAGGATTTGAGTAGTGCCACAACTATATTTGAGGACAACCAAAGCTGTTTGTGTTTGACAAAAGGGGAGAAATTCTCCAATTGAACCAAACATATAGACACAAAATATCATTTTGTTAAAGACTGTGTTGATAAGCAACTCATTTGTTGTAAATATTGTCCTACTGAGTTGATGGTTGCAGATTTGTTAACTAAACCATTATCTGCCAAGAGACATGCATTACTTAAAGAAAAGTGTAAAGTTATGTAAACGAGGAGGAGTGTTGAGTTAATTGATATTTATGTTTACACAACTGAGAAGTTCTATTCTGTTGTATTGGCAACATTTTGTTTATGTATGTTTGTTTTGTCTTCTTCCTACCTACTAACAGACATGTAAAATTTAATAGTTTTCTGAAAAATAAATTACTTCCACTTTCACGTTATGTCTACTTTCAGTATGTATACAGACCATTTCTCCACCAACATTTACAGGCAAATTTTCTTGTTTTCTGCTAGAATTAATATTGAAGTCATAAATAATAAATGATATCATTGTTAATTCCAGTGTTTAATATAATATGTATATAAATACATAAGCTGGAATAAATGAAAATGCATGACATTTATTTAAGCCTGGTAGGCTTAATGGGCATGTACTGAACAAAATCACTACATCCAGGAAATGCAACAAACATTTCATGTATGGTTGTGAACTCCCCTGGACTGCAGTTGTCTGTAGTTATTAAAAAATACCAGTATCATCAAACCTCAGTGACTGGAGCAAGAACAGAAAGTGCTTGTAGATAAATGCTTCCCTTAGAATAGCCATTCCTGTTCCATTTGATGTCCACGGCTCTAATAAATTTATACACCCTTCTTTTTGTAAGCAATAAAAAACAGCACTCCTAATAGTCATTATTTCAGAAGCAGGAGTACTTCTGCAATCTCTATCCCTTGTGTAGTTAAAAAATGATCTCTTGTTATTTATCTGTTTGTGTTTGCAGGATCAAAAAAATGTGAGAAAACCTTCAATTTCAGTTTTACTTTCTTTAATATTCCATTTCACACCAGGTAGAACCTTGAATATGTTCTGGTGTTTTGTCTTCCTTGGAACTGATAAGGAATTATGCATTCATGCAGTTTCCTGGTCCTTACCAATGTAAGAATGACAGTCATCAGTTAGTATTTCTTTCACTTCGTTCTTGTCATCACATGACTTCTCAGATTTACTGGAATTATCTCAATTATTTCTGCTTTATTATCACTATCAAATAAATCAGGTCAATCAATCCCTTTCTTTGTGTAAATGTGGAAAACAATTAGGAAAATTCTAATGCCAAAGTAATCTTCATAATCAAACAATCATTTACTTAAAGTGTTTTTGTTAAATAAAGCTTCCGATGTATAAAACATTCAGTAATGATTAGGTTACATTTATTTACATGACTGGGTGCATGTGGTATGGATTGCCACCTTGGTGTAGTTGTCCACTTTACTCATCACAGCGGATATGGTGGGTATAAAAATGTGATAGTAGTGACTTTTGATGCCTGAATAACCCATCAAAGCATATCCAGCACAATCTTGGTGTGCTTGGCAAGCTAACTTAATTATTGAAATTGGCAGCACTGTATACTGCCATGCACCTGCTGCAGGGTTAAAAATTTGGAGGAATTTGAATAATTTTGTTTTAATGCTTTTTTGTTGTGATATGCAAGGGGAAGGGTCACAAATTCTTCCTTGTAAAGTTTTAAACCAAAATACCTGAAAAATTTGACATCTCCAAACTATATGTATACTTAACCACAGCACCATTTAAACCTTATATCTTAAATGGTGTTCTGATTAGTTAAAACAATCTGATGTGCTACATTCACATGACTTTCTTTACTTCCTGTTGTTTGAAAATAGGTACAGAAACTATTCTCAGGAAAGCCTATTTCTCTATCCACTTCATTTTAATGGAACCTTTGCAAAAATAGCTATGTAATACATTTAGTTTAGAATAAAAAGGCAATAATGATAGTCAAACATTTAAGAACTAGACACCATATATATGCTGGTCTTAAAATTCCATGCAATCAAGAGAAACAATTGAAAATCAACAGGAATTTAAAAAAGTGACCTAGTATTGCACAAATGAAATGGGTATCTCAGAAAAGGCTTATAGCACAATTTATTTGAAATAAATTCAAGAGAACTACATTTTTTCTGTGGGGTAGTAAGGGGTAGTGATGCTCCTCCTATAGCCTTTCCTACCCAATTCCCATCCTCATCCTGCCCGTGGTGCACCCTGCTTTTAACAGATGAGGCTCTGGGGACCGAATCACAGCGGTATAACTGTTTCATCTAAAATGGAGGAAATGCCATTTACATATGTGCTGGCCTATCACAGCACAACAGCGTCCCTCAGAGGCACAGAGGAAGGTCGGTGGATCTAAATACCACCTATTTAGTCCTCCCGGCTAGGTCCGATGGACCCGTTGACCAACGATAGGTGTGGTCCTCCTTGCAAAATGGGGGTTTAAGTCGGGTGATGTAACTGCCACATTGTAAAACTGGTACCCGTTAAGAAAACAGTTACATGAAAGCCACATACATGAATATGAGTCCTAAAGATAAATATTCCGGAGTTAAAACTGTCCCCCAATCGGATCTCCAGGTGGGGACATCTTTAGGCAAATTTCATCACAACAATTCCAATACTTTAAGAATTCTACAATGGAATGCAGGAGGCATGTCCCAGCCTAAAAAGCAAGAGCTAATGAAAATATTAAAAGACCAAGATATAGATGTCTTGACAGTACAAGAAGCTAATATATCAGAAGAACAGGAAATATACTTTGAAATGGATCAGTACACAACACATATCCTTCCAAAGGCTAGGTGGGGCTACAGAGATATAAATTCAGCAGGAAGAGTCATAGAAGACCTATTAAACTCATCAACAATGGAATTAATATTTAATCCAAATGATCCACCCACTTACCTTCGTTATAATGGTTCAGGTACAAATCCTGATCTTCTGATGGTGTCATCTGACATAATTGACAATACAAAACGAGATATAATAGAAGACCCAGGTTCAGGCCACAGAATCACCATAAACTCCATAAGAGGTCTAATAAATAAAAGTAACAAACCAAAAATTAAAACTTCTTGGAATTTTAAAAAAGCAGATTGGTCCAGTTTCCAAAATGAGATAGAAGGGAAGTGTAATATACTGTTAGAATCAGAGTTCAAGTCAACAGATGAAATGAATAAAAAAATTTGTGAAATATTATTGACAGCAGCCAAAACACATATCCCCAAAGGAAAGTTAAAGAAATATAGCTACTTTTGGTCTCCATCTTTATCTAAGTTAAAACACGAAAGAAATGTAGCAAGAGCCAAAGCCGAAAGAACTAAGTGTCCAGAAGATGTACAAAACTGGAGAAGAAAAGCAGCCATTTTTAAGAAAGAATTAATTACAGCAAAGAGGGCCAGTTTCACAAATTTTGTAGAACATATGGACTATAGGAAAGATGGAAATAAAATATACAAATTCCTTAATAAAACAAAATTATCAAAAAATACAACTGAACCATTAAAACATAATAACAAAAGCTTAACTACAGATAGGGATATAGCAGAATCCCTAAACAAGTTTTATGCTCAGTCACAAAGAATACCCCAAGCGTATAAAAAACAAGATAAGGCTATCCAAAAAACTATCAGAGAAACTAATAAGCCAGAAGGTATACGAAATAATATTTTTATTCAGGATTTTAATGAAACAGAACTGGATTTAGCAATAGAACAATTACAGAACAAAAAATCTCCAGGACCTGACAAGATCCACCCAGAGTTTATTAAACACCTTGGCAGGAAAGGAAAAGAAATCCTACTTAAACTGTATAACACGTGTTGGAGAATGACTGTACCTTCCGACTGGAAAAAAGCCATTATCATCCCGATTTTAAAGAAAAACAAACCTTCAAACAATATTAATAGTTTCAGACCAATATCTTTGACCAGTGTTATTGCAAAAGTGATGGAAAGAATGGTGGCATCTAGACTTAACTGGTTCCTAGAATATTACAACTTAATTAATTGTTCACAGACCTGCTTCAGACAGAATCATAGTACAAGTGAAAATGTACTCCTACTAAGCCAAGACATCAAGGAAGCTTTCAATAGAAAGGAGGATACCTTAGCAGTATTCATTGATTTTAAATCAGCATATGACTCAGTCTGGAGAAACAAATTAATTGAGAAGTTGCAATCAATAGGTGTGAAAAGTAACATGCTTAAATGGATAACTCAGTTTATTTCACAAAGATTTTGTGCCACAAAATATAATACATACATTTCCAAATATAAACAAACACACCGAGGACTTCCACAAGGTGCTGTTCTGAGCACAACACTCTTTAACATATATATAAATGACCTTCCATCAATAATAAAAAGTTTAGAAACCAAAATTGCTTTATTTGCTGACGATGTAGTCATTTGGACTTCAGGCTCTCCAAAAAAATCTGAATTAATTAAAGACAGAATAGAAACAGCCCTAAACAAAGTACATGAATTGAGCTCCAAAAACCTCATGACTATCAATGTGGAAAAAACAAATTATGAATTATTTACACTAAAATACAAACCAGTTAATATTAACATAAATTATAATAGTAAACCACTCAAAGCAGTTGATGATGCCAAATATTTACGCATCACTTTCGACAGAAAGCTAAGTTGGAAAAAACATATAACAAACATCTCAGAAAAGGTTGAAAAGAAAATGCAAATCCTGAAAAGGTTAGCTGGTGCTAAATGGGGCTGCTCAAAGAGAGTCCTTAACACAGCATACAAAATGTATGTTAAACCAAACCTCTTGTACAGTTCTGAAGCTTTAATAACAGCAGCAAATGCTAACATCAATAAACTTGAACAAATACAAAATCAGGCTCTTCGCCTAATCACTGGAGCAGTTAAATCCACACCTATTGATGCCATGCTTGCCTTAACACGGACCCCATCAATAACAACAAAAATAGAAGAACAAGCATTGCTCCAACACAAGAAAATGTTACGACTGTCAAACTCTAAATGGACAGAAGAGAACTTCCCCCCTTCAATCCTTAAAACTCATAGTAGTTTCCTAGAAAAGGTAACACAGATTAAATCCAAATTGAACATTCCTAACATCAGAGAAAATCTACTTATAAGAGAAAATCCATTGGAATTATTACAACCTACCTTCAGTTTGTAATTAATAGAGGAAATAAGTAAATCAGACACACCAAAAGAAATACAAAAACTTCTAGCTCTGGAAACAATCAATACTAGGTATCCCACAGAAGAATGGCTGCACATATATACTGATGGATCCTCCAAGGAAAACCTTACTGGAGCTGGAGTTACGTGTTCACATTTTTCCTTTTATCATTCTGTTGGCAGAGACACAACAAATTATGATGGAGAAATAGAGGCTATACACATTGCTCTCCGACAATTATTAAATCTTCCCTTAAATAAATTTAACAAGGCAGTAATTCTTTCAGATTCTAAAGCTGCAATTCAAGGAATATGTTCAAATACTACAAAGAAGTCAACAAAAATTAGAGAATGCTACAAAATGTTAACACAACTCCAAAAAGTTAATAAGACTGTTCATCTCCAATGGATTCCAGCACACTGTGGAGTCATGGGGAATGAAGCTGCAGACTCACTTGCAAAGAAAGGCACAACAATAAAACAAAAATCTAAATTCAATTTCTCATATTCCTCAATAAAACGCTTGATCATTAAAAAATTTTCTCATTCATACCTACAAGAAATAGAAACAAATGCCAAAGATAAAAAATGGATTACACTACTTTCCAACCCAGATATAATCCCCCAGAGACCAAGGAAAACAGCGGTTGCAGCCTTCCGACTATTGACAAATCACGACTGCTTAGCAAGTCATCTCTACAGAATAGGCATCTCAGCTTCACCAATATGTGTCCTGTGTAACGATCCAGCAGAAATGAATGAAGACCACTTGAAGACCTGTGAAGCATTAAGATCAGAAGAAACTACAGTTCAAAAGTATTGGAAAGCACGAATGCTAATGGCTTCATTGCCAGATGCAAGGCACTAGAAAACAACAACAACAACATTTTTTCTGTGTTACATCTTTGTCAATCACTTAAAGTTTACAGTTATACAATATTATACAAAATTCCTTTTGAATGAAGTGGACTTCACAGGCCATGCCCAAAACATTCCATGAATATAGGTACATTTTATTTGTACGTAAATGTCTGAAATATAGGTTATTTTAATCAAAATTGTTAAGAACCATTTTTTGAAAAAATAAAAACAGAAAAATGATCCATGTAAAGAGTTGTTTGGGTTGGAAAATTCCATCACATACACACACACATGCACACATTGCCCCTTTTCTAAAAATGCTTCTTTTTAAACTTATGAAGCCTTAAAACTTGTGTTTCTGGTGATATTTTGGGTCATGTTTGGGTATAATGCAGTAAATTCTGTACCTACTACATACATGGTAGATAAGATAAAAAGTATCCAATTGATGTAATATATAAAAATGCCTATTTTAACAAGTAAGTAATATATTTATTCTACCAATTCTAATTATACAAATATACTCTTAGTCTAATACAATAATAGATAAAACAAATATAATTAATTATAACCATATTTCTCACAATCTACAATTTATTCCTACCTCTTGGAGTTGCCTATTTCTATTATTTCCCCTTATATTTATCATTTTGTTATATATATGATGGGGATGTTTATTATGGTCACTAATTACTTTAAACCTTCATTACCCTTTTCCATTTTCTCTATTTACTCATACTGCTTTTAACAATTTCAACCTCATTTTTCCTTAATGTTTTCTTGCTTTCTCTATACATTCTTCTGATTTTGAATTAAAAGTATGGAAAATCATTCCATTTTTTGTGTACTAGATTTTCTCTTCCATTTTCTGCACCATTACATTTCAAAATATAGTGCCAATTTTCATGCAATCTACTGCATTTTGTGCATCTCTCCCTCCTTTTTATCCATACCATACTACTTAGATTCATTACCCTGTCCTAGTATTTTAACAAAGTATCTGAAAAAATCTGATCTGTACACTCACATGACTTTCTCTAATTACTCTTCAACAAACTATGCTTAAAATCACTTATTCTTCTATCTACTTCATGTTAATTGAAATAGACATTTGTAGAAATGGGTTTATTACCTATTTCCTTGTAACGGGTGATCCAAAAGACTGTGAACTGGCTGTGCTGTGTTTTGTCTGTACGGGTCCTCTGTGTTTGTCGCTGACCGCTGCTGTCATAGAACAGCACAGATAAAACCATACAACATTTTTAAAACTACTTTTAAAGGCTTTACTTACCAATATAATTAAAGAAGATGCTGAAACTGGCCACCATCACTGTCCATACATTTTTGGCACCTGTTTAGGAAATTATCCACCACTCGCCGTAGTTCATGTTGGGGAATGCTGGCAATTTCCTGACAGATATTTTGTTTTAATTCTTCCTGGGTGTGTGGGTTTGTCTTGTACACTTTATGTTTTAAGTTACCCCAGAGATAGAAATCGCATGGGGTTAGATTAGAGGACCGAGGAGGCCACAAATTTCTACTAGTAATTCTGTTCTGAAATACACTTTCAATTGTTCCCATCAAAAGATTGGCTGTATGAGCTGTTGCAGAGTCTTGTTGAAAAAAGGCAAAATCATGCTCCCTGTTTGTTAATTCTCTAATAAAAGGGGGCAAATTGTATTCATGTATGTACAGGTGTCAACTGTTGACTCAAAAAAAATTGGGCTTATAACTCTTTCTCCATTAATGGCACACCATACACCAATTTTTTCATTATGAAGGGGTATTTCATGAACAATATTAGGTTTCTCAGAGCTCCAATAACGATTATTTTGTGTGCACACATATCCATGAAGGTGGAACTAAGCCTTGTTCGTGAAAAATATTAAATGTGGGTCAATTTCGCCATTGTATACACTATTTAGTACATTGTGGTACAAAATGTGCGTCTAATTACAGGATCACCTGGTTGAAGAGCATGTGCCACAGTTATTTTATGTGGTTTCAACTCCAGCAATTTAGTAGCTCTTTGCAAAGAGCCATAAGAAATGCCTGTCTGTTGTGAAAGACGCCTAAGCAATTTTTGGGGGGAATTCTCCAAACGATGACCGATGTCATCTAATGTTTCTATGGTAAGAGCTGTACACTGTCTTTTATATTTCCGAGCTTGAACACTTCCTGTGGCCTGAAATATATTGTACAGTTTGGATTGTTGTATGGCCTGGAACTTATACACCTGGAAATCGTTCTGCAAATCTCACTTGCACCTGGCGAGCTGACTGAGTTAACACATAGGAATCATAAATAAATACAGGCTGTGCAGTAGAAAAAAAATGCTGAGCCATAATACACTTTGTGACTAAGTACAGGACTAAGTAATAAAGCACACTGATAATAATATAATAATACAGCTGCACGATATTGTGTCAACTCAATACTGATTATGATCAGAGCAGAGAAAAAACACAGCGTAGTGGTTCACATGTATTTGAATCCCTGTAGACACAATTGGAGTAGGAGAATACAGTAGGCTTAATCTTTAAGAACACGCACTGGTGCACAAGATACACCACATTAACTAAATATGTTATTCCCATGGACATCATTAAGGGGGGGAGGCAAGGGTGCCATGGCCCCCCTTGAAAATTAATTTGAAGTTAATTAATAACTATTAGACTATTATTTTCATCTTGATATAAAGAACCATTTTTATTTAGCACAAATTAATATTGTTATTCACAATAAATACTGTAACTTCACAACAGAATAATGAACTAATATTACTTGATTGCTAACTTCCAACATGCACCCTCCACCCCTGAAAACGTTCTGTCAATGCTCATGGTTATTTCTATTACTTAAATTCTTCCTGTGGCACTTTAGAGCCAACAAACCCATTGTTTGAGTGTGTAGAATGACTGCTAGCAGAGACATTATCATCAACACTGTTACATTTGAAATGTGGTTTGACATGTGTAGAGATGTCTGTCGAGTGAACCAAATACACCATGCATTGTTATGTAAGTATATCTAATTGTTTTGCGTTTGTTTAATTATTTACTACTTCATTAGAATTTACAGTGTTATGATAAGCATACCAGACCTGACAGGAACATAAAATGACAAACTCGCTACAGTTAGATTTACCATTGATCTTTCTGTAGTAAACTACTGTTTGGGATGAACTGTTGATATCTTTTAGGGGATAAGTGAGAATTTGAAAATTAAAACCAATAACAATGAATATCTTGAAAATGGTTATTGCCACAAAAGAAGGCATTTTGCATAAATTGCTGGTTTTAACAAGATTTAAATTGTTTCTATAATAACATTTTGTCTCTTACCATTTACCAGTAAGCAAAAGTCATCCTTCCGATGAGGACTACTGAGGCTATTCTGAGAAGATTCCTGGTATACATTCAATTGTCATAAAAATAATCTGATATGTTGTACACCCACATGACTTTCTCTACTTCTGTACAAATTATTCTTACAGATGCTTGTTCCTGTATCTAATTCATGTTAATCAGGATAAACATTTGCAGAAATTATTTTACTGCTAAGTTTCTTGTTTCTTGTAAGGGGAATATGGGAACAGCTTTAAGCAGTAGTCAAATATTTTAAGAGCACAGTTGGTCACTATGTGATGCCTTTTAAATTCCATTCTTTTTGAATGGCTAAGAGAGAAAAACATCTGATGTGTTGCACTCACATGACTTTCTCTTTCTCTACTTTTGTCCAAGCTGTTCTCACAAATTCTTATACCTTTACTTCATGATAAAAATAATAACTATCTTATTACTAATTTTCTTACAGCTGCAAGGGGAATATAGGAATACAGTAGGCTTTAAGCAAAAGTCAAATTTTTTAAGAGCTGGTGGTTATACTATTCTCTTTGCATGGTCAAGAGATAAAAAAACGAACAATGACTTTGTATTTGAGAAAAGTGTAAGTATTAGAAAAGTCAAACAAATAACAAGGAGTATCTCGGAAATGGTTCACTCCACAAAAAATTGTATTGCTCATAAATTTGATGTTTTAACAAGATCTACATTTTAGCATAGTATGATTTTCTCTCTCATGGTTCACTAGTTATTCAAAAGCCATGCAGAAGGAAGGGGACTTCTGAGCATATTCCCAGAAAATTAAAGATAAACATTTCATTTATGTATATAAAAATGATTATTTGTATGTTTGTCCTCCCTGCATTCCTAAACTGCTTGGGTGATCACCATGAAATTCGGCACGTATATATATTTTTTCATGGAGAAGGTTTCTACACTACCTATTTTACTATGCAATGTATTACTTCACATGGTTTTGTCTACCTGCTTTTCTTTAATGTCACACACATACATGTCCTTTTCTACTTGCCCTTCAACACACAATTCATACAATTTTCTATGATTGAAATCGGAATGCATCATATTATATTCACATGGTTTTGTCTACTTGCTCTTCCTTTACATAACACATACACATTCATATGTACTTGCCCTTCAGCATACAGTTCATACAATTTTCTATATTATTGAAATACAAATGCAATGTATTACATCCACATGGTTTTCTCTACTCACTTTTATGTAACACATTCACATGTCTTTCTCTACTTTCTCTTCAACATACAATCTATATACACTATAACCTCGTTAACGCAAATTCGAAGGGATAAAAAAATCAAGAGTTTGTGTTAAAAAATGTGTGTTAAGTGAAAAACACAGATTTTAATATGTATACATGTACAGTAGTATGGTAATGTGTAATGCACTACAGTATCAATCACTTTACATTACAGTAGACTCATAGCACTACAAAGTAACTATAGAAGTACAAGAACTCACAAATTACACTATTTTCTTGGAAAAAATTCAAGCATAGTTTGCTGATGTTCATGGGAATGAAAACATCTTGTAATTTCTGCTTTGCAATTGCTGTTATCTTTGTACCACTGTCCACTTCATCTAGATTCTTGAGCTTTACCTGTACATTTGGAGCTGTCTGTTTCCTCTTTGCCATGTTTGTAGATTTTTATTCAGTATTATAACTTGTTTTGGCTATGACAAAAAGAATACCTGGCATTGAATATATTTCTAAATGTTATACTGCTCGCAAAAGTTAAAGGCATATAAATGCTGCCTAATGCTCAAGCTGAGTGCTGTTGCCATGCGTAGTGCGTATACCGGCAGAGGTTCTGTACATAAGAGTGCGCGAGATGAGTATACCACATTCGGCAGTGCTGGTAGGAGGGGCAAGCTTAGAATTCACTGGAGTCTGCAGTATGGCCTGCCTCCATGTGCCTTTAACTTTTGCGAAGATTATAATGCACACATTATTGAATTCATTTAAATGTGCCGTACATGGCAACTGTTAAAGTGATTATCACAGCTGCTGACCTATAATGTGTTAGAAATAAGTCAACAATGGGTAGTTAGCTTTGTAGTTACATTTCTTGCATTCATTTTGAAAAAATAAATTTATACTTAAAAATACTCTAACATTGGAAGTTTATGTTACAATGAGATTTAATTACTCCAGGGACTGAAAAAGAGTTTGTAATTTTCCGTAACCAAAATTCGTGTTAAGCAATAAAATTTCCTGTAAGAACTAATGTGTTCCTGCCAGGGCCAATTTTTTTTCACATTAACCATGAGTTTGTCTTAAGCGAGTTCGCACTAATGAGGTTAAACTATATATAAATGGATGTTGGTATTATGACGTTGATAAACTCTAACACCTATTGACCGAGATTGTCTGGGTGGCTCAGTTGGTTATATCACAAGGTCATGGGTTCAAATCCTGCCTAGACCGATGATTTTTAAGTGTGCTTAAAATCAACAGTTCCATGTGAGTAGATTTACTGGCATGTAAAAGAACTACTGTGGGATGAAATTCCAGCACACGGGCAATGCTGATGTGATCCTGGCAATTGACAGCATTGTTAAACAACAAAATAATTAACCGGTTAACTGATTACCATGAAAATTGGCACATCTAATTGTTTTTTCTTGGAGACTTTTATGATATCCATTTTATTGTGCAACATATTAGATTCACATGGTTTCTTCTGACTGTTTTTCTTTTATATAACATATTCATATGTCCTCTACACTCTCTTCCACAAACAATTCATAGAATTTGGTATATGCTTGAAATAGAAATGCAATGTTTTACATTCACACTGTTTTCTCTACTCACTTTTCCTTTATGAAACACAATTACACTTCCTTTTCTATCCTCTCTTCTACCAAAAATTCATACAATTTTCTATATGATTGAAATATAAATGCTATGTATTACATTCACACGACTTTCTCTATTTACTTTTCTTCCCATAGTATTTGTGATTGTTTAACAGCACATTTGCATAGTGTCTTTCTTGTGTTTTTATTTATTTCTTTAGTTTGTTTATATTTTTGATTGCCTCTGTAGCGCAGTTGGTAGCGCACTTGCCTCTAGCACAGAGTACCCGGCTTTGATCCCCAGTACCAACATGGGGATCTTTCCCCTGCTGGGAGCTCTGGCACGGGGTGCACTGAGCCTCGTTAAGTCCGGGGAGGGGAGGCAATTGAGGGGCTACTTGATGGAGAAGTAGTGGCCCCAGGTTGAGAAGGCCACATAACTGAGTGGGAGGGCTCGGGACACTGGCCACGTATCACCCTCCAGTACTGAACCCCACCAATGATGCCTTTAGTGGGCAGAGGTGGGGGACACAGCAGCTGGGTGGCAAGCCTTCGCCCTCCAGGGGCTGTTGCACTGGGGTTTACTTTTACTTATTTATATTTTTGTTCTTTATAGTATCATAAGGGTTTAACTCTTTATTTAAATGCATTAAGTAATATATTTTTAAATGTCTCCAAAGAAATACAAGGCTATTGGGCCATTGCAACCTAAGTCTAAAAGTTGTAGGAATAAATTGTTAAACCATGGGCAAAGCCAGGTGTTTCGGCTGGTTTGGCATGAAAGTATGTTAAATATTTGGTATTTTAATCAAAATCATTAGAGCCATTTTTGAGACATTCAACATTTTCAAAAAACGTTCTGAAATGGAATAATTTTCTTAAAAAATTTGCATGTTGCGTCCTTGGAAGATACTGAGCTTAAACACCAAATTTGGTATTTAACCATCTTTTTATTTTTGAATTACGCTGTGCTCTCTCTCTCTCTCTCTTTCTCCCTCATACACACATACACATGTATGCACACACCCATTTCTAAAATATGCTTGTATTAAATTCTGGTCACCTAATAATGTATACCTTTAGTGAAATCTCAGTATTGAATTTTTGATTGGAATTCAATACCTTCTCTATCTACTATGTATGTGGTAGGAAAAGAAAAAGACATGTGAACTAGCACCCTCATTACAGCCTTTGGCAGGGACATATTTTCGGGGAAATGTAGGGAGACAGTTTTGCTAAAATTACTGAGATTACTAAGGCTGCAGTTGCAATGGATACCTACACATATCAGAACTGGCCTATTAGACTCTGTTGTTAGCTAATGCTGGATTTCTGACAATGAAGTCATTAATCCTCTTGCTCTCCAATATTTTTCACTGATGGATGGGGCATTAGAAGTGGCCGGGCATATTTGAAGGTGATCTCGATCCATTTCCTCTTGCAGATCACATAGAGGACAGAGTGGTGAAGAATATATCCCAATTCTGTTTAAATGTTTTGCCAGACAATCATGTCCTGTAATCAACCTGAAGGTTGCAACTGCTGTTTCTTGAGGATACTCAGGAATTACTGTTTGAATGTTTGGTAGTTCCCATCTTTTATTTTTTGATTTTTCATAGTAATATTTTTGAATAATTTTTTTGAATTCAGCGTTGACTAATCTTTTAGCTGCATAAAATGGTAGATTAACTATTGATTTCTGCACATTGCTGGTACCCTTTTTTGCAAGAAAATCAGCTTTCTCATTACCACTCAGTCCACAGTGACCTGGTATCCATTGGAAGACTGGGTGTTTTTGAAGTGCTGTTAGATGGGTAAGGATTTTCCAACATTCTATAATTGTTTGGTTTTTTGGTGACAACTTGGAACTAATTGCTATAATTGCTGCCCTGGAATCGGAGAGAATAACTGCTTGCTGAAAATGTGAAATTCTGTACAAAAGATTTTGTAGGGCCATTCGAATTGCTTCAATTTCTCCATCAAAGTTTGTAGTTCCATAACTTAAAGATTTGTAATAGGAAAAGAGGTGACATGTGACTCCAGCACCTGCTCCATCTTGGTTTGATATAAATGATCCATCAGTATAAATATGGAGCCATTCGTGTTCTGGAAATCTAGTATGGATTGTCTCTAATGCCAATAATTTTAGAACACTAGTTGGAGTATCACTTTTCTTAACTTCTTCTGTCAGGTGTAAATAATATGTGATGTCTAATGTTTGTGTCGGATTGACTTTAGATATGAAGTTTTCCTTTGAATTAGGAAGGTATACATTCTTCTTGATGTCTTGAATTTTGGAAAGAAAGCTCTCCTGAGTCTTTAGTGTATGTGTAAAATTTCTCTTGTGCCATGTATTGAATGGGAGTCTGATCAACTTTTCGTGTTGAATAAGAGCCGCTTTTTCTATTTCATATTCAATGGGGCTTTGGTTGGTTAGCATTTCCATAGCTGCTATTGGTGTGGTTTTGATAGCACCTGTAATTAATCTCAGACTTTGGCTTTGAAAGATTTGAATCTTTTTTGTGTTTGCTGTTACAAGAACTTCGCTGCAGTAAGTAAATAATGGCTTTATATAAACATTGTATGTTGTGTTAAGAGTTGCTCTGGAACATCCCCACTTCATTCCTGTTAGACGTTTTAACAGTGAAAGGCGCCTCTCTGCTCTTTGTATTACATTTTCTATTTGTTTGGTCCATGTAAGTTCAGTATCAAATGTAACTCCTAAATACTTTGCTTCCTTTGTTTCTGGTAATTGTTGACCCTCAAAATTTAGTTTTATTTTTAGTGACTTTTTTCTTTGTGAAAAGATTTGGTAGTTTGATTTTGTTGTATTAACAGACATTAAACTTTCTTTGGTCCACCTTTGTAATTTGGTTAAGGATTGTTGCATGGTTTTTTCTAGTTCTGTACTTTTGCTTTTTGGTTTTGAAGTCCACATTACTAAGTCATCAGCAAATAGTGCACACTTCACACCTGATTCTTGTATTTGTTGTGGCAGATTGTTAATAAATATATTAAAAAGTGTTGTGCTGAGCAGTGCGCCTTGTGGTAAGCCACAGTGTACTTGTTTGTATTTAGATATGTTTCTTCCATATCTGATAGCAATAAAGCGTTGTGTTAGGAAATGACATAGCATGAAAACATTGGACCTTGTATCCCTATTTTTTTTACTTTCATATGCACTTTGGAAATCAATAAAAACTGATAAATTATCTTCTTTTCTATTGAAGGAGTCTTTGATTTCTTGACTGAGAAGTAAGGCTTGTTCACTTGTAGAGTGGAACTCTCTAAATCCAGCTTGACATGGGGAAATTAAATTTTTTGATTCTAGAAACCAATTTAACCTGTTTGACACCATTCTTTCCATCACTTTTGCTATTATGCTAGTAAGAGCTATTGGTCTATAATTTTTTATTTCTGACGCTGTTTTGTATTTCTTCAAGAGTGGGACAATTATTGCCTTTCGCCATTCAGCAGGTACAGTGGTTTTCCAGGATAGATTGTAGAGTTTTATAGTTGTTGTTTTTTTGCTGTTTTTCCAAGGTTTTTATGAACTCTGGATGTATGTGATCAGGTCCAGGAGACTTTTTGTTTTTTAGATTAATTATTGCAATGTTCAGTTCTTGCATATTAAAATTTTGAAAAAAGATATTGCATTGAGTGATAGGATCACATTCTCTTTCTTGTTTCAAATCTTTCTTAAATTCTTTACGTTCCTTTTTATTATTTCTTGTTACTTTATGTGAATTAGCATAATATTTATTGAATGTTTTGGCTATGGCTGCATCATTTGTTAATATTTTATTGTTGTGTATGATAGGTGTGTTGTTGTTTTCTTTCCTACCCTTGACATTTTTTATGAACTTATGAGCTTTGTTACCATCTGTCCTATAATCCATTTTTTCTAAGAAATTATTAAAGTAATTCTTTTTAGCAGTATTAATTTCTTTTTTTAGTGAGGCACATTTCTTCCGCCATATTTGTGTATCCAATATGTTTTTTGTTTGTTCAGCTGTATTTCTAGCTATATCCCTTTGCTTTTTCAGTTCTTCTAACTGGGGGTTCCAAAAGGGTTTGAAATTTTTAATTCTTCCCCGAGGAATATGTTTTTTTTCGGTTTCTCGGATGACTTTACAGAAATTTTTGTTCAAATGATCTGGTTGGTCATGTAGCTGTGAGTTTGTTTGTTCTTTAAATTTATGTTCCAGTTCAGTTTTATATTTGATCCAATCTGCTTTTTTGAAGTTCCAATACAGATTCGTGTGACATTGACTGTTATTTGTATTATCTAGTTTTATATCAGCAATTACTGCTCTGTGACCAGAACTTGGATCTTCTATAACTTGTTTTTTAATTTTTGAAACAATATCTGTTGTAGCTAACAAGAGGTCTGGGTTACTGCCTGCTCCAGAGTAAAGTATGAAGGTTGTGGGATCTTCTTTACTATTAATCAGTTCAAAAGTTGTGGTATTTAAAAATTCTTCCACTATCTTCCCTGTAGAATCCACTTTTTCCTAACCCCATCTTTTGGAATTTTATTAGACTGTTAGACTCTAGTCCATCTAATAATGGGAGGGCTTAAAGAGACGGTGCAGCAGGGAGATGATGGTGAGTGACAGGTACATTTACGCATGCATCAAGATAGCAAAGTAAGCAGTGAAGTCCATCTCTGGCAGGGCAGATGGCTTACTTGTGATACAGTTCTTAAGCAAGCCAGCATTACCACTGCAGGCAGCATGAATTGAATGTTAAAGCAATGTGTCTATTTTGAGATATTGTTGTGCACATTATATTGGAATCTGGTTATTGGAATCTTGTGTTATAGAAGAACTAAGAATAAATTACCCTTTGGAAGCAGAGAATTTTCAGACACACCAGCCATACTTAGTATGAAAAACCGCAGCCAGAATTAGAACTCACTTTGACATACTAAGACAAAAATCTTGAGTACACAAGACATTTTAATGTAAATAACTAAGTTAAAATGTCCTGGTTAATTGACTATCCTAGACTATAAAAGATGTTCTGCTGATCATGTATTCTTTTTGCTACTCAAAAATCAGTTTGGTCCAGGGATGGTTTTAGTGATCTCAACTATTTTGTATAGCAGTTATAAAGCATGTAAAGACAAAAAAAAATCATGTTAAATATTTTTTCATACTTCAATTGCTTGAAGATTCTTGTAATAAAATAAAAGCTTCAACTCAATCATCAGCATTCACTGGAAATAGCAAAGCATAAGAGTATGTGACCTTCAATTAGGTGATCATTTAAAGAAATCTACTGTGTTCTGAGGCACTTTTCCTTAAGTTCAGAATGATCTGATTCTTGCTGTTGCCATTACTATTAATGATGCAGTGAAAACAGAAATAAAAGAATCTAAATTTGTGTCCGTTTTTCTTGATGAAACCTCTTATATCTCAAATTTATCAGAGTTATCAGTATGTTTATATCTCACAAATAATAAGGGTAATGTTCCAAAGAGATTCATTTTATTCCTTGATGTGAGCTATGCAAAATCTTCTAGAAATTTGTTAAATCATATGGAGTCAGTAGCATATGAATTTGGAATAGCAGATAAGGTCATAGAACAAACATATAATGGTGTGCCTGATATATTATCTGGTAATAGGAAGATTTACAAACCCTAATTAGAAATACCCAGAAACTGTTTGTGCATTGTCACAACCATATTTTAAATACAACACTGCAACAATTGGTTAACAATATTGCAGATTACAATACTTTATTAAACTCATCACCAAAATGCATACATGAGCTTAGGGAAATGGTTGAAAAGAATCTGACTAGACTGGCACCAATGAGATGAAATTTCTTATCATGATCAGGTTTGCCATGCATCTTAGTTATCTGGTATTGTCACCATTTTTTGCCAAATTGTCCCAGCGTTCCAACAGATTTACTCAGGGTGGCCAGATGTCCCAGTTTTTAGAAATAGTACTTTTTGTTTTAGGTTTAAGGTATTTTATACCAACTATACAAGTAAATATAACATATTATTAAGTTAACCTAATGTCTTTCCCTCTGTAAAGAGCTGTTTACATTAGATCTGTTCAAAATTTGTAGGAATATCACTGAGAGATTGCTAGCAGGTATGGGCAATTTTTTTCTGCTGCGAACGGCTACTCATGTACTCTATAATATATGACCATGATCAGCCCAGGGCTGGCAACCCAAACATAGTAATTAGTGTGTTTACAATAATTTGAATGATTGTATGATGCACTATTTGGACACTGCTGTATAATATTCATTGAAGCTAAAATAATCGTTGTGTCCTAGTTATTGGATCGCCATTTGAAGCTGAAGTCGTTGGTGACGTGGTGTTGCCCTTTGATGTGTTTCGCTCCGGCTAGTTCTGCAAGAGATCTCTTTATCTCGGGTCTGCGTAGGAGTAATGGACAACCCAAGGAAACTTTTTATATTATTTATTGCGTATTAAATATTTTCGGGAGCTATGCCGAAAATATTTGTATCTGTAGAGGAATCGCACTCACATCCGCGCAGCACGACCTGCCGTACTGGTCTCTGGTTGAGTAGTGACAGACGCTTTCTCTCTTACCCACGCTAAGAAAACCGTTCCCTTCCAATTTGAATGTCATGACGTCATCCAAGAAAGCCTCGTATCCAAAATGCTATTTCCTTTTCCCGCAATTTAGAAATGTCCCTTTCTATTATAACATGTTCTTTTATGAATTTCGAATATATAATTACCTTTTTAGGATTAAACGATGTTTACTTTATATTTTTATTAAATATATCGTGCGACTTTTAAGGTTTGTAGAACTGACTTTCGAACGTGTATTTAAACTATGTAGTATGACGTCATGACTCGTTAATTTCAAACCAATAATGCGTTTATTCTACAAATTTAACGACTATTATTTACTCATATCTTGCTCACCTTACAACACTTCCTGCTCTATTATCTATTTATGTTATTACTTAACACTTATCGCAAATCTCACATCCGGCAATTAAATTAAAACGTGTCTTTTTCAAAAGCCCATTCGATCGGAAATCTAAATTTCGGTATCAAATGCCCCCATTTATATTATTTTATTATTTCATAATAAAATAATGTAAATGTCTTGCCCGAAAGAAAAATTAAAAATTACTCCTGTATTTTGAATAATCGGCAACACTCCCATTATATACAATTTTCAATTACACTGTTTTTGAAATTGGTTATTAACACATTTTCTCATTAATCTTTTTAACATGACAAACAATTATACACTTGACTTAACATTAATCCTTAAATACTAATTACAATATGTTATGGTTTCTTCTGTGAAGCTTTTATATAAAGGTTAAATTTCAAGAGTCTTTCTTTATACTTCCTTCTTTTAGTTCATGTTTGCTCACTTCGCTCTCACTATCACTTGCACTGTGATTTTTCACTTTTGTTATTGTAACACATATCTGTACTATATCCTTTAAGCACTAAAATGTACATATATTTATATAAATCCATTACACTCTTCAGACAAGTTCTTTCTTTGTCTTGCTGTGATAACTATCTATACATCTAAATATTTTAACAAATGTTTACAAAGTAAATATTCTGTTTTCTCTCTATGCGGAGATGAACAATTTAACAATCTTTCTGAAGCTGTTATTGTGAGCTCTATACAATATATTTTTAAGCTCTTGGTAGTAGATAGCAATTCCCATTCTGCATTTTTCATGAATATGTAAGTACCTGACCAATATATCATTTTCAAGTAAGCTAACATTTACATTTTATCTCAAAGCTGATTGGGCGCCAATAGACAAATGACACTTCCAATTTTTTTTTTTTTTTTTACATTAAATCAAGGTTCCAAGGCACCACACGGTTTCTTGTATGGTCGAAGGAGTTGTTTATGCCATCTTCCCAGACATTTTTCATTTTTAACATCTTTTAATTCATAGGTATGATAACCAAATTTTGATATAATTTCTGCAGGACCTTTATATAACAATTCCATCCTTTTGTTCCTACCTCGCAATGCACTTGATAACTTATGGTCTTTAACTAGTACCCAATCGCCTATCTTAGGTTCCCATTTATGTTTTCTACTCTTTTTCTTTAATTTTCGCTTCTCTGCCTTTTTCTTGATTCGTTCAAAAGCAATTTTCGCTCTTTCTTCTTCACTTAACTGAATGTCATTAATTTTCAGTGTTTTTGGTTCCCCTATCAATATTGGTTCTGGTTCAATTCCTAACATTAATTTTATTGGTGCAAATCCAGTAGTTACATTAATGGTGTGATTGATAATCTTTTCTATCAATGGACAATATTTCACCCAATCCTTGTGATTATGATGTGTAAGTACACGTAAATAAATTCCTATATCTCGGAGGACATGTTCTGTTGGATTCCCTGATAGAAAGTATGAGGAACAATAATATAGTTTTCTCGCATCTAATGTCACCCTAATCTTTCCATTGGCCTTATTTACAATACATAGGGGATTCACAAATTCTGAATTCGAAATCTCAATAACCTCATCTTCTAACATTGACTTTATAACTGCATCTACCTCTTCTCTTATTGTACTAGGGATAGCTCTCGCTTTATGTGTAAAAGGTTTGATGGGTATCATCTCAAACGAATGAGTATAAATATTACATTTACCAGGTTTCTCAGAGAATACTTCTTTATTTCGGATTAATATTTCAAACAGTTTATCCCTCTGTTGTTCATTTAGTTGATCAGCCTGAGTTACTTTTTCCCTCAACAATTCTTCTAAGTCTTCACTACTCTCCCTATCATAGTACCTAGTTGCATCAGAAACCCTCAAATTGTCTATGAAATCATTTTTATCCCATTCTACATTTTCTTTATTATCGACTCTGTACTCTTTGACATTTACTTCAGTTAATTCCATAGCTCCTACTTTAACATATTCTACAAAGAATGTATCCCCTTGGATTTCTTCTTCCTCTTTTTCTCTTACAATAGTTTCTGAACTACTATCTTCCACAAAAGGCACTATAATGATCTCATCTTCAACTTTCATTTCTAGAATCATGTTTTTAAAATTCACCACAGCTTCCCAGGCATAAAGACAATCACAACCTATTATAATATCTGTCACAAGTCTTCCTACAATCAGAAATAAAATTCCTAGTATTCTCCCATTTATTTCAATATTTATCATTGCTTGAAATTTTACTCTCTCTTTTCGTTTTCCCACAGCTAGCGAGCAATATATCCCATTAACTGGTAGAGACATTACTTTAAAACCACTACTTTGTAAATTATCATAAAAATTTTGTGAGCATACTGTGCTATTTGATCCTGTATCTATAATTGCATTGTATTGTTTTCCATTTACTCCAATTTTGATTTTAGGTGGATCTCCTACTTTTTCGTTTTCGTCGTTTCTATTTTTCCATTCTCTTTTCTTTTGTATCATCATTTGCCTTCCAGGACTATTTATTTCCGAGTACTTATCACAATCATTACTAGGATACCCAGTTCTCACTGAAGGCGCGTTTGACCGGGTCTGGCGTTTCCCTGATTTTTATGTATTGCTCCTGTACTATTTCCCAAATTGTTACTTCTGTTTTCCTGCATTAAATCGGGGTTACTTCCTACCATGTTTTTGACCGTGTTAATGGCCTCAACCATTTCAGCATTTTCGGGGGAATTTCGTCCATTAGAATACCTTTCTTCCTGTCTTGGTGACCTCGGTCTAAACTCATTATCTCCGTTTGTCCAATACCCATCATTTGAATTTCTACTATGTCCAAAATAACGTCCCCGTCTACCTCGATCAAATCTATTTGTATTCATATAATTCACCCTTATATTTCTTCCCCTTTGATTACCATTTCTATTTTGGTGACGCCCTTCCTGGTTATATCTACCTTGATTTTCCCACCGGAATGATTCCATCCTTGGTACTGGTCCTTTATATCTTTCCCTAACCTCATTTCTATTCTGATAATACTGTGCCCCTTGCCCGAAAGAATTTACAGTTTCTTTTCCTTCATATTTATTTCCAAATGCGTGTTTTGGCTTATTGACTTCTAAGGCTGATAATAATTCGATCATAGCTGCAATGCTATCGGGTCGGGCTATGATTAGGTAATGTTGAAGTGTTTCCGGAAAATGTGGAGTAACTATATTTATTAGATCTTTTTCATCCAAGGGAGAGTCCAACATCTTCGATTTTCTCGCTATTCTCATAAAATAGTTGACCATCGATTCCTCCGATCTAGGATTAAACTTTCCATTGCTTAATTCAACTCTAATATTAGCCTGCCTACTAGCTCCCCAATATCTGGTTAAAAAGATGTTCCTAAAGGTCCTGTAGTCATTATTGTTACCCATAGAAAGGCCTAGCCAATTAGCAGCATTACCCTTTAGGCATTTTCTTACTATCACCATCTTGTACTCCTCTGGTATACGTTTCACCGTGAAGTACTCTTGTAACCCTTCTAAAAAGGCTTTAGGATCATCTGAATCTTCATTTTCAAAAACTGGAGGTGTCATTTCATTTAAGACATGGTTAGGCCAATGTAAATTTGAATTGTCACCTATCCCTGAGCTATTTCCGAGATCAGAATGAGAATTACTGTTACCTCTATTTTGCATCGAAATGTCAGCTGATACACCTGGTATTGCCTCGTTTCTTGCAACTTCATTACTAAGATTGTTGTGATTACATGCATTTTCATTTAATTTCAAATTTTCTAAGGCCTCTTTTACCTGGGTAATTTCTGTTACTACCCCTTTTATTTGGTCTGTAACATCCTCCAAATTTCTAGCCTGCCTTTCACTTTCTACATCAGATCTTTCTATTCTAACTTTACACCCCTGTAACTCTTCTCTAATTTCTTCCCTTTGTTTGTCTAATCTATATGTTACTTTTTCCCTTTCTTTATCTAATTTTTCACTCACTTGTTGACCTAATTTCTTTTCAGAATTCTTTACTTCTTGCCTTATTGTCTCTAATTCTCCCTTAACCTGTTCTACCTGTTCTCTATTTTCTTTTACTTCACTACTAACTTTATTAATTTCCTCCCTAACTTCTTCCCTAAAGGTTTCTAAAGCTCTCTTCTGATTCTCCAATTGCATTCCCAATTCCTGTTGTCCCTTCTCTAATTTCTGTCCTAACTCTATACTAGTTTCATCTATCTTTTGACTTAACTCTGTACTCATCTTTTTCACTGTTCTTAATTCTTTACTATTTTCATCTATCTTTTTACTTAACTCTGTACTCATCTTTTCCACTGTTCTTAATTCTTTACTAGTTTCATCTATTTTTCGACTTAACTCTGTACTCATCTTTTCCATTATCTTTTGAAACATATTCTCTATTTCTGACATAAATGCTGGCCTTTCTGAATTACTACTAAACATTTCTGAACTACCTCTAGGTGTTTCTCTAACGTTCTGATCTTCTAATTCTTGGCATATTCTGCTACCAATTACATTCTGATTAAATTCTTCCATCCTACTTACACTTTTCTCAATTTCCGGACTCTCAAAACCTAGAAAATCGGTATCACTGTCTTCCATTTCTAAGCTATTTACATGTGTTTTTCTACTCACCAAAATTTTCAATATTTTCACTATTTCACTTTAACTGCACTTAAACTTGTTCACTACACGTTTCACAGATGTTGACACGCTGGGCACCTTCTTGTCTGCTGGTTCGATGCTGGCTCGGTCGTCTTGGGGTTGGTCCATTCTTTCGACGCCACACGTTGGGATGCCAATTTGAAGCTAAAATAATCGTTGTGTCCTAGTTATTGGATCGCCATTTGAAGCTGAAGTCGTTGGTGACGTGGTGTTGCCCTTTGATGTGTTTCGCTCCGGCTAGTTCTGCAAGAGATCTCTTTATCTCGGGTCTGCGTAGGAGTAATGGACAACCCAAGGAAACTTTTTATATTATTTATTGCGTATTAAATATTTTCGGGAGCTATGCCGAAAATATTTGTATCTGTAGAGGAATCGCACTCACATCCGCGCAGCACGACCTGCCGTACTGGTCTCTGGTTGAGTAGTGACAGACGCTTTCTCTCTTACCCACGCTAAGAAAACCGTTCCCTTCCAATTTGAATGTCATGACGTCATCCAAGAAAGCCTCGTATCCAAAATGCTATTTCCTTTTCCCGCAATTTAGAAATGTCCCTTTCTATTATAACATGTTCTTTTATGAATTTCGAATATATAATTACCTTTTTAGGATTAAACGATGTTTACTTTATATTTTTATTAAATATATCGTGCGACTTTTAAGGTTTGTAGAACTGACTTTCGAACGTGTATTTAAACTATGTAGTATGACGTCATGACTCGTTAATTTCAAACCAATAATGCGTTTATTCTACAAATTTAACGACTATTATTTACTCATATCTTGCTCACCTTACAACACTTCCTGCTCTATTATCTATTTATGTTATTACTTAACACTTATCGCAAATCTCACATCCGGCAATTAAATTAAAACGTGTCTTTTTCAAAAGCCCATTCGATCGGAAATCTAAATTTCGGTATCATCATTCATGAATCCTGGTGCAATAACAGTGGAAGCCATCTCTTGACCCTCTAACAGGATAACTATTTGTGTAAAAGGCAGCAGATCTGTAATCTATTTTCAGTCATTGTTGCACATTTTGTTCATGGGGTTATATTCTGTTCTCTCTGTTGTTTATCAAATGAAATATCTTCCGGCTGTTCTGCCATGGTCTGCTGGAACACCAGTCTCCAGGAGACCATGGCAAAGCAGGCCGGGAGATATTTCATTTGATAATTTTGATGTTGGCCATAAAGCCATATTTTAATGTCTCAGTTGTTTGTTGGCAATTATGTACAATATGGGTATATTATCGGAAATTAAAATTAGAATTGTATTGTACTATTGCATTTAGTAAATTGTGTGACTCAAAACAATGAATTTGCATGCTGGTATAGCAGCTCAGAAAGGAGGGTGAAAATGATGGATTTTCCAATTAATAGATCAAGAAACATGCATGCTAATGCTGGCTATCTTCAGCAATATGCAAGTACCAGAAAGCAATACAAATGAATATTATCACTGTCAGCTTTGTTTCAGTATTACTAAATTTGTTTAGCACTGCACGTACGATCATTTTGAATGAAAATCTATAATTTTGAGTGTCTGGTCTGATATTATTTACATTTAAAAATTGGCAACCAGGGCTCAAAAATGTCTCACTGGCTATGAGTTGCCATTGCAAGAGTTGTCTGTTGTAAAGAAGCCAGTAGGATAGTATGCAAGTGTTATATTTTACGAGACATGGAGGAAAATCAGACATTTAAGACCACAGTAAAGCAGGAAAATATTACTCTAGCTTGCAAAGAGCCCCATCTTCAAAACAAATGACAGATTTTGTTGTCAAAGGGACAGTAAAGGAGAAAACACTGTTGCTGCTGCAGAATTAACAATGGCCTATAAAGCATTATATCACCACTCATTTACTTCATTGGATTATAGTAATAAGCTACATCCACTTATTTTGGTGCTTTGGAAATTGCTTCCAAACAGTCTCTACTGAGTATCTATTGATATTGAAGCTGTTGTAAAGATTTTTAACTACTCCATCTACACCATCAGGACTGAAAAAACCACAAACCTACAAAGCTTTTCAGCCACATTCCAAAACAAAGTAGGTATCCTTTGTGCCAGAAGTGGAGAGAATTTTACATCTGTCTTAAAAAGGTAGCAAAATCTCAGGGGGGATGGGTAGGATTCCCCCCCCCCCCCCCCACCAATGATTTTACACCCAAAATCCCCTCCCCCCCCCCACTAAAATATCCCAGGAGTTGATTTATATAACAAGACAAACAGCAAAACATACACTAATAAAATGCTTTTCCCCATCAAATTTTAACAATTTTGCACCCTGGTCTCAAGTCTTATTTTCTCACAGAAGAACCATCTAAGATCCTGTTGAATTTTTTCTTTGACCCAGAGACACAAACTTGCATTTAGTAAAACGCCTGGCTTAAAAGGGTTATCGTGATAGGATTAATTATAATTTGAGGTATATCAGCAATTGGTTTCTTAGGTTTTGTTGTTTGAGCTCATCATATGTTTACAGTGAAATGTAATCTTGGTCTCCTCATAATTAGCTTGTAGTTATCAACAAACAAATAAATAAAGTGCAAGGTGCAAGGGTGTCTGTGATTGAAGTAAAGTCAATGCTGGATGAAACATTACATGAATGGAAACAAGAATATTTTGTGCAAACCAAGGTCACAAATATTATTAAAGGATGGAGTGAGTGAACAATTGGTGCATGATGTTATGATACAGTACTCAAATATCTTCAGCAGTGGTCTTCATTAATGGTGCATGTGAACGGTTTTAAGTGGATGTCCTTAAACTTGCCTGTAAAGTGGAATGATGTACAAAACACATTGATTTACTTAACAGCAAAAAAGTGCAATATTAAGAAGCTGCAGTGTTTGATCAGTTTGTCTGTTTGACAACTTATGTGAGTACAAACTTGAGTAGAGCTACAGATGAATGAAAAAGCATAAATGTTCAGGATAAGTGCTGATGCTTTTTGAAACTGGAAAGCATCCAAAGCAACACTCACAATTGTTGAAAATGTGTCAGTATGTTTTCTCTGTGCCTGAACATAGTGCAAATCTTGAGAGTGTATTTTCCTTAATGGCAGCACAATGGACTGAGGAAAGAAATAGATTAAACATGAGCACAATAGAAAGTATATTGCAGTGTCATTACTACTTTTAACTTTACATGCTCCAAATCTTATATGTTTTATCCAAAAGAAGAAACAGCCACCTTGAAAGCAGTAAAGAAATCTTACAGGTATGAGTGGTATGAAAAAGACACAAGTTTCTAGCTGTCCCAAACAGCATAGATGTATGTAAAATGTTAGTATGCAATAGTTTCTGTACTATCAATTTAACTCCATATGACCAGATCTGACATACAGGGTTTCTGAGAATGTATGGTAGGGCTTTATGAATTCATTACGAACTAAGTGTTATGTGTAATTGATCCAGTAATTAATTCAGATTCAGATTTATTCACCAAGAAAATTCATACAGAATATAGGCTTCATCAAAATTGTTAAGACAGGCATTATCATATTTACAATATACAAAGCTTAAGAAACTAATACAAAGTCACACCAAGGTGAAACACAGATACCCAGCATTTGCCTTAAGGACTGAGGGAAACCTCTGTAAAAAACTCAGTCAGGTATACAGTAGCAATTGAATATTTTAAACTGATTCTATATACATTATATTTACAATTGAGGTGACAGAGAACTAAATACAGGTGATGTTGAATACAGTCTTGGTCTTGGAGGCTGTCGTCAAGCTTCTTCTTGTGCTGCAGTGCATCTCCCATATGAACAGGGCCCATGAAACAAACAGTTCAGAGCAGCAATATTTTTTAAAAAAATTAGGTAGGATGGGCGACTTATTTTCCTAAATTCTAATTCTAAATTAGCAAGTGATTTAGCACAAAGGGTAATCAAAATTGGGTATTCATGAATTCATCAACTGAATAAAACATATATTTTAAGAGCAATTTTTTAACTTTATTTTTAAATGCTTTGAACTGTGGAACTTTGATGGCCTCAGGGAGTTTATTATATAAGTTAACACCTTGATGGGAAACTCAATACAAACTTTTTGTTAATCTATGTTGTTGGAGATGGATTGCTTTTGCTATTCATGTATTGTATGAATGGTATTCATTATTAAGCTTGAAGGTGCTTTTATTTTCATGTATGAATGAAAAAACTGTTTCTAAGATATGAATACATGGTAAAGGTAGAATTTTTAAATCTGAAAAAGGTGGTTTACTTGGAGTGCATTGGTTCACTTGTTTGATTAATCTTATTATTCTTTTTTGTAGTTTAAACACTTTAATGCAGTTAGTGGATGATCCCCAAAAGGGGATTCCATATTTCAGTACTGAATATACAGAGCCAAAATATACTGTTTTTAAGACATCTAGGTTGCATGTTTTAGCTAGGTTGCACTCTTATAGAATAGCATATATGATTAATTTTTTGGCTAGAAGGTTGACTTGCCCTGTCCAGTTGAGCTGGGAATCAGTAACAATTCCCAAAAACTTGGTGTAAGGGCTCTCATCAAGCAATGTATTAAATATTGAGACTGAAACAGGAATTAGGAACTCCCAATTGTTGACTGAATTTAAAAGTTACTGTCTTACTTATATTTATATGAAGCTTATTACTTGTTATCCATTTCTGTAATTCTCTAATGGTGTAATTGATTTCTTCCTGCATAGGTCTTTCATCATTATTTCTTAAAATAAGGTTTGTATCATCTGCAAAGAGAATACTACTGATTGGTGATAGGTATGATGGAAGATCATTGATATAAATTAGGAATAGAATTGGTCCCAAAATGGATCCCTGCAAATTTTATAGCAGAAGGATTTGAACAAGCACCTTCTAATTCAACCATTTGGTACCTATTTTTCAGATAAGAAGTGAACCATCTGTTAGCTACTCCTCTAACTCCATAAGCATCTAACTTCTTTAAAAGAATAATATGATCAACTATATCGAATGCTTTAGTTAAATCTAAGAATAGGCCTACTACTTGTTCTTTTTGTCTTTTGCTTCTAATACATACTCTATAAAACAAAAAAATTGCACTATAAATTGATTTTCCTTTTCTGAAGCCAAATTGAGCTTTAATATAATATTGTGCCTTTCTAAGAAAGGAACAATTGAGGAGTGTTTTTTCAAAACTCGACAGATGCACAAAATGCGTTTCTGAGAAAAATGTTTTTTTTCTATTTATTGGCAATACTAATTGGTTAGCACAGCATCTGTATTAATCATTCAATTCTCCTTCCTGAAACTGTCTCATTGAATGTGAAAAAAAACAAATAGCATAGTTTAACTAGTACAAATTTGAGGTTTGAAATTGCAGAGTTTTTTCAAAAACTGATAGATGCTGATTAATTTTTCTACATGAGCGAGAAATTAACACATGAAATTTTGTTATTTTTGTCATTTATTATATTTGTTACCTTTTATTTATGTATTTATTATTTTTTATTTATTTTCACCTTTTCATCTTATATATTTAAATGAGCAATTCTTGTATATATATATTTATTCCGCGCAACTTGGAAACGGCTCTAACGATTTTGATCAAATTTTGTATTCAGATAGAGTTTTGCTTTTTAAGTTCAGCTATATAGGGTATAATTCCTGAAAAAAAGCAATTTTACATAAAAAAATACATTTTTTATTCTCGCTTCTACAGTGCAATTCTTGTATGTGTATTCCTGGTATTTCAGAAACGGCTCTAAAGATTTGGTTAAATTTTTGTATACATGCATATTATATGCACAGTGTTTTCCCTACTCACTTTTAGGTAACACATTCACATCCCTTTCTCTACTCAGTCTTCTATAAACAATTTTCCATAAAAAACATGATTTTGCACCAAAAACATTTTATCCCCACTTTTAAAATAAGTCAAACCATGTTCTGTATGTTTCAAACAAAAGTGCTATCACATTCACACTGTTTTCTTCTCTCACTATTAGGTGATACATTCACATTTCTTTCTCTACTCACTCTTCTACAAATAAGTCATGCAATTTTCTGTATGTGTGAAATAGAGATGCTGCATATTACATTCACACTGTTTTCTCCTCTCACTATTAGGTAACACATTCACATCTCTTTCTCTGCTCACTCTTCTACAAAGAAATCATGTAATTTTCTGTGTGTTTGAAATAGAAATGCTACATATTATATTCATACTGTTTTCTCTACTTGCTTTTGGGTAACATGCTCATAACAGTTTCTCTACTTACTCTTCTAGAAATAAATCATATAATTTTGTGCATGTTTGATATAGAAATGCTGCATGTTACATTCACAGTGTTTACTCTACTCACTTTTAGGTAACACCTTCACATGTCTTTCTCCACTCACTCTTCTACAAACAATTCATATCATCCATACAACTTGAATGTTTGTATATATCTAACGGTTAATCTCGAAAACCACTTAACCGATCACCGCACAATTCGGCAAGTATATGTATTTTTTCATGGAGAGTTTTTATGGTAACAATTTTACTACACAATATATTACTTTCAAATGGTTTTCTACTCGCTTTTATTTTATGTAGCACATTCATGTATCCTCTATTTACCCTTCAACATACAATTCTATAATATTCTAGGATTGAAATATAAAAGCAGCGTATTACACTCGCACGATTTCCTCTACTAATTCTTCCTTTACAAGACACAGTCAGTCTTCTTTTGCTATTCGCCCTTCAACATATAATTCATACAATTTGATATATGTTTGAAACAAATACAACTTATTACATTCATACTACTTTCTCTACTTACCTTTGTTTTACGTAACAATTCACATGTTATTCCCTATGGTTTATAAACTTCATACATACCAACACCTATATATATATATATATATATATCTTATGTTGAAGAGTGATTAAATTCCAAAACAGGTTGACCGATCGCCATGAAAAGTGACATATCTAATTTTTTTCATGGCGAAGGTTTCTTTGCAATCCATTTTACCACGCAATGTATTACATTCATATGATTTTCTCTACTCCCTTTTCTTTTACCTAACATACTACTCCCTCTTCTGCAAACAATCCATACATTTTCCCATACACTTGAAATATAAGTGCAATGTATAACATTTACAAGGTTTTTCTACTCATTTTTCTTTAGTAAAACACAATCGCATTTCTTTCACTACTCCCGCTTCAACGAACAATTGCGAACAATTCATACAATTTTCTATATGTTTGAAACATAAATGCGAAGCACATTCACATAGTTTTATCAACCAGCTTTTCTTCCTGTAGTATTTATTATTCTTCAACATTGCTTTTGCTTAGTGTCACTCCGGTGTTTTAATAAAAAATAAAGAAATAGTTAAAAAAGTGAAGTAATCACAATTGTTGTCAGGAGTGCGACGAAAAGCACGATATGGAACAGTTGATGAAACAAATGTTAGCCAAGATGGACATAATGGGAAATGAAATGAATTCCGGAATGCGGCAGAGGAAACAAATATGAAAACCGAATTGGAAAAATGTAAACTACGGAATAGAAAATATGTGAACAAAAATAGAAGCCAAATTGAAAATGTAAACTCTGAAACGGAAAAGATGAAGACGGGAATTCCAATATGAAGACAGGTCTATCGGAGAATACTAACGAGCGACTGGCTGGGGTTAAGGAAGCCATGGAAGAACTCGACGGAAGTATGAAGGACCTTGGCCAACGTGTTAACATCCTGGAGTCAATCACAGCAGCAAAGAACTGAGCTCAGTAATGGAACAAATGCTTGATGAAAACTTCAAACTGGGTGGATATCTATGGGGGAGGCCTGCTTTCAGCAGTACATGTTTTACAGCTGAAATGATGGTGTTTATGAAATATTTTTATGTATTTCTATATCTCTTGTATCTCGGACATTACTCTTAACAATTGCGACAAGTAGTTTTATTTAGTTAACCGGTTGCCATTCAGGTTTATCTAAATAAGTATCTTTTCCCACAAAAAACAAGATTTCACAAAAACAGAGGCAAAAAATGCCGAGCGAAGCTCGGTCGCCCAGGTACTAATACATAATGTACTATACAACCAACATATTAATGTTTATAATGATTATTTTATTAGGTATAAACTTATAAACTAAGTACTGCTACATTCACAATAACAATATATTTTGTTTTATTTATATAACAACCATATTGAATAAATACAAAGAAATTTCAAACAATATGAATAAGTAAGTTTTAACCTTTATTATTATCTTCTAGTACATCTTTATAAAATTCTTTTGCAGTTTCTGGAATTTCAAAAAATTTAGCTAGATTTTGAACATCCTTTTTCTTTTCTTTGCTCACTCTATTAATTTTGGGAACATTTTGAGATCGAAGCAGAAATTCACTGCAGGACTTGCTGCATGGTTTCATCACATCCACCTCCACAGGCAAAGCAGAATATGTATTTTGAACTTCTACACATAGCGTATGGTCTCTTTGATTGCTTGGAATATGCTATGATTTGCTGGATATTCATTTTGAAAGGAAGCTTTTACTTCAGTGTTTGTTTTGCACTTTCTTTCAAGTCTTTAATTTTTCAGTCTTTGAACAACACTTTCACAGAGTCGTGATTTTGTAATATCTGATGGTATTCATCAGGGCTCAAGTAATCTCTTTTTTTCTTAACTCTTTTTCATTTCTGCCGGAAACTCTTATCAGGAGGCATATAACTGTGCGCACGTATTGGGTAGATATGTGTAATGCAGGAAAATGTTTTACTCTTCTCCAGGAAAGCAATAAGCATGAACATCGTCACACTATTCTTGTTCTGACTAGAGCAAGAGTCTGAAAATAAACGAATGGTAGGAGCATTGCTGGACATCCTTTTTTCCAGTTCCAACAAGGAGTGGTGCAAAGCTGAGGCAACCTGGTTGTAGCCTTTAGGAGATTCACTTTCTAATCATGAATACAAGGAAATGTCGTTTTTGTTCTGGTTTTTAGGTGGAATCATTATGCATAGATTATACAGCCACACCTGCCTTGCATAGAATACTTTGCTAACAGAAAGTTTAGGCAGTGGTTGATTCTGCTCCATATCAAAGCACATAGTGATTGCCTCAGTGTTTTCCTCTTTCAATAGCTGATAAAACCTTTTTGAACATAGCTTGTGCAGTCTGTACATGGTTCTTAGTTCGTTTTTCTTTTCCACATCTACCTGTGTCTTAATCTTCATCAGTCCCATTTTGCAGGTTGAGCATGTGTCAGTGTGTGATGTACAGAATGAAAGATTGAAGAAGTTGTAAAATATGTATTTATATTTTGACAATGAGCAGACTGGTAGATTTCTTAATCCTTTTTCGTTGCAAAAGTTGGTGCACATTTTTCTAATATTAAGTTATGGAGGTAAATATCCTCTCCTTGATTTTGCTCTTCCATAGTGGCTTTCTTTACATCTGTACTTCTTAATGTCTTGCTTTATAACAGCAGTAATACCCTTCTGTAATATTCCTGTTCTGTCACCTCCTCTGGATTTCTTTGGTGCATTCCCAGATAAGTGAAATTTTCTAGCCAGGAGAGATAATTTATCTTTTGACACCCCTGTGATTCCTTGGAAGCTTGCAGCACATATTGACAATACTCGGCCATCATTAGTTCTCACACTGTATTTAGTGCTAACAGTCTGCTTTCTATTTGCAGCTTCTTTCTTCACCACTCTGCGATTAGGAGATGTAATACTCATATATTTCATAAGGAATTTATCTTGATCTATTTTGTTGAGCATGGAAAGGTGTTAGTGATATCCATTTATATCATTATAAGTCACAGTTCTTATGCCCTTTACTTTTAGGATTTTGCGGAGTGCACTAGAGACCATGTGAACATGTAATTCCTGGAGTATGAGCTTTCCTTGACTTGCATTTTGATTTCCTTTCCTTGTTTTTGCAATTCCTACCTTCCACGCATTCTACGACTGGTACAGTTTCACAATCTGAGCTCCTGTACATTGTGCATCGTAGAGTACAGTATCTCAACTAAGAATAAAAATGCCATGAAAGTATAACAAAGCCTGCAGAAATGCATGAGAAATCCAAATGCACAACCTGAGTTCCCAGTTATTGCCAATGATACAGCACTGTACAAAGCTTGCAGAAATGACTGAGAATTCTAAGAATCGCAACAGTGAGATGGCAGATAATGCCAATATGCGTTTCATAGGATTGACACGCTAGATCATAAAATCATAAAATTGCATCTATCGACCTTTGCTTTAACTGAGCAAGTGAATCTATCGAGTTTTGATAAAAATGCTAATATTTCCTACCTTTTACACAGGACATGAATCAAATTTTGCAAAATCTGATTTCACAGAACGACGCAGAAGGTGAAAATTATGCCGATACTATATATAACTCAATTTCGTAAAATTTTGCATATATCGAGTTTTGAAAACATGCTCCTCAATTCTATTGTACATAATTTTCTCCAGAATGTTTGAAAACACAGATAATAAGGAAATAGGTCTATAATTTTCCACGTTGATTTTCTCGCCCTTGTTGAATAATGGTTTGACTTTAGCTATCTTAAATACATTTGGAAAGCACTCTGTTTCCAGTGAGGCATTGCAAATATTGGTAAGTGGCTTTGTGAGATATTGCACACATTGCTTGTTCAGAGGATCAGGGATTTCATCAATGCCACATGAGCTCTTATTTTTCAGACTTCTTGTTATTGTTATTATTTCTTCTTTGTTGACCGGATATAGAAACATGGTGATGTTATTTGCAGCAATACTGCTGAGTGTATTGAAAGAAGCTCTACCTGTTGAGCTTGATAAGATTTCAGCTATGTTTGCAAAATGCTCAATGAAGATATTTGAGATTCTGTAGGGATTCGAGACTTGTTCTCCACCATGTGATAACATAGTTTTTCTTGGACGGTTAGGTGTATTTAACTTCCTTCTAACAACATTCCAAAGGGCCTTGCCTTTATTATCACTATTTAAAATAAATTCTTTGTTGCTCTTTTTCTTTTCCTCACTAATAACTTTGCTGAGAATACTACAATACTTTTTAAAATAAGCTTTGAAGGTGGGGTCTGTACTTATTAAGTTCATGAAGAAACCTTTTTCTCTTGCATGATTTGATAGTTCCTTTTGTTGTCCAATTCCTAGGATTTGGTTGCTTCTGGGACATGCTATGTCTCATATAGGAGAAGGCAATGTTAAAATAGTGTTTTACACAGCTTAGGAAGATTTCGGCTTTCTTATTAATATCTTAGTTATTCAACATGTCCTCCTAGGATTCTTTACTTAGCAAATAATCTATATTCTGGGCTGAGAGACACCATTTCAGGAAGTTTCATTGTGACATGGCTGTCCATTTATTTTACTTCGGGATGCCTGCAGGTGAAAAGATAGCATTATGATCTGAAATAATAAGCCCTATATCATTGGTTGCGAAAGGCAGGGCATTAGTATTAATAAATATCTGATCTCTACACGTTCTGCTGAAGCTTGTGATTTTGGTTGCTGAGTTTGTAACAGGTGTCAAATTATAAGTTTGAAGCAAATTAATTAGGCTACATTTTTCTGCAGAGCCAACAAGAAAATCAACATTAAAATCTCCACATATAACAATATATTTCTTCTCGTATGAGAGAGTGGACAGTAGCATGTCAAGTTTCTGCACAAAAATAGTAAAGAAACTGCTGGGTGACCGATATATGCAGACCAGGAGAGCTTTCTTATTTTCTACATTTAGTTCAGTAACAGCGCGTTCAAAATTTGTTTCATCATTTAGATGTGCTGTATGTGTTCTGTTTTTAAAGTGTGTGTTATTTTTAACAAGAATACAAACACCTACATTCTTTTTATTGGAACGACAATATATATTTGCAAAAACAAACCCTGGAATACTATATAAGGGGGCTTCGTTCTCATTCAACCAATGTTCTGTGAGACAAATGACATTCACATGTCTATGAGTGGATGATAAAATGACTTTTAATTCGTTCAAATTATTCCTGATACATTGAATATTTAAATGCATAAGACTAAATAAATATTTGGACTCAGAAACATTAACTGTATTAAGTAAGACAGCATCCAGAATTCTATCCTCCTGTTCCTTACATCCGGGGTTGAGTTTAGGGAATTGCTCATCTGGGTCCTCTCCATTGTTTGAGGGTACTGCCTGTTCACATACAATTAACCCAGATATACTGTTGATAAATTTTAGTGACAAGGAAATTATTTCAGTGTTACAACCCATACTAAGTCTATGTGTAAAACCATCTTTTACACATCTCTCTGAATTCTCTGCCTTTGAGCTATTTAAATATGTTTGAACAGGTTGTATTCTAAATGTATTACAGTACATAACCTGGTCGAGACCTATATGTTTTTTTATCACCTCACTCAAAATATTATTTAGACAAATTACAGATTTGTTTCCAT
This sequence comes from Tenodera sinensis, assembly GCA_030765045.1. Lineage (NCBI taxonomy): Eukaryota > Metazoa > Arthropoda > Insecta > Mantodea > Mantidae > Tenodera > Tenodera sinensis. The sequence goes on from CM060962.1 coordinate 163,975,081, forward strand.
TCTGAATTTTATTTTGCACAACCTTGAGGATTGTATCACTTAACATACATTTACCTGAGTTGTTAAAATGTTGCCCATGCCTGGTGTGCAAGTCTCTGTTACATTTACTAGTGTTAATTAACGACACATTTTTTAAGTGCTTACAAATTGCTTTGTACTCCTGGTTGATGTATTCCACTTCCTTGTTCACACACGATCAATGAGGCAGATTGTGTCAATGAGGCCCATTGACGAAAATAACGTTGGTGTGGGTCAAGGCTCCCAGCGTCTTCTTCAATGACTTTGTTGCTGTTTTCCTTTCATTCTTGCTAATCCAATAACTCAAACAGTTTGCAAATAACATTGGTTTCAATATGGGCACCATTCACTGCACAGTAGAGGTGTAAGAAAAATTCAACTTCAGCCCACACTGACAGGAACATCTAGCTTAATGCTTGCAATTGCTTGTCTGATTCTTTGGTTTAGATGCTCGATATTCTAATTCTTTCACTGTAGACCTCATTCTTGACATAGACCCAAAGATAAAAATCTAATGAAGTAAGAGCTGAACTTTTAGCTGACCATAAGATTGGTCCATTTCTGCCAATCCATTGTTCTAGATATCTACAACTCTTCTCGAACATGGTTTGTGAGATGGCACAGTGCTCCATCTTGCTGAAAGATTATTTGAAACCCCATTTCACCCACCTCTGTAGCACGGTGGTAGCATGTCTGCCTCACATCCAAGAGGTTGTAAGTTTGAATTTCACTTAGGGTGAGTTATACGGATAAGGTTTTTTCCAAAGTTTTCCCTTATCCTGAGAAGACAAATGTTGGGTAGCTTAAAGCTCTATGGACCTCAGGTTCATTTGAGCATCATTTCATCCATTTCATTCATTCACCATCTGTTATGACAGTACATAGGAGGATGTTAATTTAAAAAAGAAAAACAACCTCTTTCTATTTGCTTGATTTGAGGAAATGAGAAATTCTGAAGCATGTCCATCTACCTGCAGGTGAAAGCAAGTTTCCTGGGTCAGCTTTCACATCATTGTTAACTAAATACAACAGAAATTTTGATTGTGTGAGGTTATGGAATGAATTAATCATACTGAACTCATCTTTGGACCCAGAAATGTGTAGTAAACCTATCATCTAGTGAAATACATGGAGAAACAGTTAATGTTAGCCATGCCAGAAATATACAAACTGGCTGCACCATTCCAGCAATTATTGCAACACTGAAATGTATATTCTCTGCCTGAAGAGAATCAAATCCTACACCATATCAACTCATGGACAAGAAAGGATGAGTGGACTTGCTGCAATATCCATTGAAAAACAGCTATTGGAGCAAGTAAGAAATAATCTAACATTTAACTTTAATGATCCTGTTATCAAACTACTTTGCAGTAAGATGAACAGGTTGTAGTTCACGTGTAGGTGATTCAGATGTGTTATTTACTTATAGTAACAACAGCACTAAATATTCAAAAGACTTAGAGAAAATTTCAAATCAAGTGCTTGATAACATTTTTCATAGTAAAATTTTAAAGAATACAAATTGCTGGAACCTTGAAATGCCGGGTAAACAGACTGAAATAAAACATGCCTTTTAAGGCTGGTTCACAACCACATGACAATGGAAAGCAGGACAGCACTCAATACTTTGGTTCACAACCACCTGGAAACGAGAACAAGATACATCAGTTTATTGATAGAAAGTAGAGGTCAATATTGCACATTACAAATTAATTTGTTTCTAACTGACCAATGATTTTTTTTTTTGCTATCTTGTGACTAGAGAGAGCTCTACCAGCTGTTTTATTGCTTGAGAAAGGTCTAATACACACAATTTGAATTTAACATGCCATGTCCAGTAACAAGAACAGAAAGTTAAAACTTGACCAAGTCTTCTTTCCCATTCCTAGGGCCTGGGAGAGCTTCCTGTCAGTTATGAACCCTCCCATTTCAATATGTGCATTTCAACTTTCTCACTCTGGTTATCATTGTCATTGCTGGTGGTTGTGAACCAACCTTTACTGAGCTATATACTGTACAATTTCTAACATTTGAAGATTTCAGTATTGGTTTGTACCTTGAAGCAGTATGAGAGCAAAAACAGACATTTATTGACAGCTCAGATAAAAATTAGTTGTAGAAGTAAAAATTAGCAAATAAGATTTTTAAAACATTTTGCACTTTTCTTCAGTGATTGCTTGCCTTAATAACACAAATAAACATGCATTGGTTAAGTGTTCTTGATTACAAAAATGTTACACAAACATTCAAGCTATACAAGGTGTTAATTTTTATTTGTGTCTTTGCCTTCCAAGTTATGATGTCACTCTATGAAGCAAGTCAACAGTTACCTCGAAATGCACCTCTACTTTGTACCATTTAACGATGTATAGTCATGGTATTTCTATCAGCCTTGGCAGCTGAATCAGTAGCTGGTATCAAGTGCGATTCTTAGTGTATTTTTTACTTGGAGTTGCCCCCTACAGACTGTTTGCAGAATTTTCACGATTATACCATGATATCATGAGAGTGTCCTTTAAACCTGTCCTCATGATATGGAAACTGGTCTTCAGGGCTCTGAGTAAGATGCAGCACATCATCATTAATAGAGGGCAATATGAAGCTGAAAATACAATAGCATGTCTGCGTGTTGGAATGCTACTTTTGAACCAGATTGCTCAATGAAGGAGGATATCAGTATGATATGAACCACTGTGTAATTTTCTGGACAGGCATGAGGAATTGCAATTGACAGCTTGCAAAATTCTAAGATAAATGTTAAATAGTAACCAGGATTATTTTAGGGTATTTTATTATGGCTTGGCATACATAAATGAAACACAGATATACACACAGGTATTTTGTATCTTTGAGATGGCTAACCAGAAATATGTTCATTCCTTACTTTCAAAACATGTCTCAGTGTGGAATAAGATCAAACTCTTAATTTAAAACATCCCCTTCTAAACAAAGCTGAAGTTTTTAATATGTTTTTATGTATGGTTCTGCTTTACCTAGGGAAATTTAATCAATAAAGTTTTCCATGTAATGCATATTCATTGAAACCTCTCCAGACTTTCCCAATAAATGCTTTTGAAAGTTTACTGACAATCAAGCCACTAACCTAATATGTACGCACATATCCCTAAGTTCTAAATTTTACTGTCAGAAGGTCTTCCAATAAACCACCAGAAGAAACTAGTGTTACACGCTCTATGAGAAGCTTTGTGAATGCCAAAGATAGGCCTCAATAGCCGAACTAAGCACCCCTGCAATATTCGATCTGGGCGCAACTTGTTGCAGCTAAAAGCTCGCCAGACAGCAGTGACGTCATATGTGACCATCGAAGGCACAAATAGAAATGATGACCGTGTATATATGAGGTAGTTTTGCTGTTTCTTATATCAGTGCCACAACTGCCCAAACTGGGCTTTACTGTACAGGAAACATAAAAGATTGCACAGGTATGAGTATTGCAGCCATATGCATTCTACATGGAACATCCATTTTATTAGTACTAGCTGTGAACTATCGTTGCTTTCTCAACTAAGTATTACATTAATATGATTTGCTTAATATTAATTATTGTTACCAGCATAACCACCACTACATTACAATATAATGCCAGGAGCAACATTTTTACTACAAACATTCCAAATCCATTGCATGAGTAATTGGTACATCCAGAGGTTGCACAACTTGATATTATCTTCTAAGAGTCTAAAAATGCACAAAATGTACTTCAGTACTTGATATATCAATCACACTACAGAAAGTTTCATTGCTCAATGGTGATTACTTGGCCATTCCCCTGTAATTGATAAATTATTGTATTGTGTAACAAAATAACCTTAAATGCACATGCTCTTTATCTCTACAAATCAGTAAGGAACTTACAGGTAACCTACATACAGAAAGGACTATATTCACACAATCTTAAAAAGAAAATAATGTGTTACATTTACATGACTTTCTCTAACCATTCTTCCACAAACTATTTATACAAGAGCACATTTTTCTATGACCACTCATCTACAAACCTTTCTTTCAAAGGCTTACTTTTCAGTCTACTTTTTGTCAATGAATATAAATGTCTGCAGGAATATCATTACACACTTCACCATAGGTACAAAAGGTATAAGGAGGGCTTAAGCTATATAGTGAAATATTTATTGGTTTATCTCAGTTAATGGATATTTTGCTTTTTTCAGATGCATCTTTCATTATTGTTGATAAGGCTAGGATTTTTATAATCTAAAACTAACTAATATACGAAATAAACAATGCTGTCACCTAAAATTTACAAAAATATGCACAGTAACATGAAAATTATGACTTAACAGCATTATATGGCAACATTTCAGTTCTAAAATAAATTACTGTGTTTATGATAATGAACTATTTATTTAAGAATAGAAACAACACTGTTAAATTTGATATTGTAGTATGCCTTTTACTTTATTAAAATTATTATCAGTACCGATATAGCCCAAGCTGTGATTTTTTACATGCTTCTTTTTATTTCAGAATATGAGCTCTGAGCACTTTATGCAAATTTAAAATAAAAAGACTTCCTATGATCAGCAACCAAAGCTGACACAGCTTCAAAAACATTTGACGCAACAGGAGCATTTTTAAAGTGGATAATGTCATTTGAGAACTTTTCACCCTAGAAATTCACTGAAATGGAATAAACTATGTGACAACCTTGGGTTTTTCTAACACTTACATCATGCAGTTTACAATAGAGTATTTTATTATCAGTCAAAAGCACTTTCTCACCATATTGAGACACACACTGATGTAATTTTATTTGAATACTTTGCTTCACTTTGGCATTTTTTTTTCTGAATTACACTGCACACACTTCAACTTTGACAAGATTCAATAACACAATGAGACATATGTCCAGTGCCCAAATTATACAAGAAAAGCTTAAATAGCTAACTGCTTCCAGTACAACAATAGGCTACACAAACTTACAAGGGCAAAGTTCATATTGTGAGGTAGAATTGGAACTGAAAAATTCAATGCCACAGCTGGGATTTGAACCACAGACTCTCCACTTACCAGGCAGGTGCTCTAACCATTAAGCTACTATGACAACCTGCCAGAATGGCATTGAATTCTCGAACCAATTTGTTTTCCTCCCAATAAACCACAAAGGCAGTCTCACATCAGAGACAATTACCCCAATGGTGACTTACTATCATAAGTACTTTATGTCCGGAGATTAAATAACAGAAAATTTGTTGGCATAAATAAATAATAATTACCATCTAAAGTTATTTAACCCCTGAACATAAAGTACTTATGATAGTAAGTCACTATTGGGGTAATTGTCTCTGATGTGAGACTGCTTTGTGGTTTACTGGGAGAAATACGAATTGGTTGGAGAATTTAATGCCATTCTGGCAGGTTGTCGCAGTAGCTTAATGGTTAGAGGATCCACCTGGTAAGTGGAGGGTCTGTGGTTCGAATCCTAGCTGTGGCATTGACTTTTTCCGTTCTAATTCTACCTCTTAAACATTGCCCACACAAACACCAACAGTAAGTTTGTTGGCATAAATAAATAATAATTTCCATATGGTGAATTCAAATGAAACACAGGAAGAAGGTAGATTTTTACCATTTTCCAGGAAATAAAATTATGTGATGTAGTTGGTGCTGGTCATTAAGTGATGGCTTTGGCATTCCATTCCCTATCATGGGCAGGACATAAGAAATGATTAACGCATTTCTATTTGAGAAAAGTATAAGTTGGAAATTCAAACAAATAACAAGGAATATCTCGGAAACGGTTCACTCCACAAAAATTATATTTGACATTAATTGTGTTTTAACGAAGTCTTCATTTTTGTACATAAGATGTTGACTAACTCTTATGGTTTACCAGTTCTGCAAAAGGCATTCTGAATGAGGACTTCTGAGAACATTCCCAGAAAATTCAAGATATGGGTATCGTTTGGTATAAAATATCTTAAACATATAGCGTTTTAATCAAAATCATTATAGCCATTTTTGAGAAGATGACATTGCAGAAAAATGTTCCATCTAAAGAGTATTCTGTTATGGGGGACTTTCTTTAAAGTCTTTGTGTAATATCCTTAGAAGTTATTGAACTTTTTCCCTAGTTTAACATTTAACCGTCTTATCTTTTTGAGTTATACCGTTCACAGACACAGACAAAAACAGGCATGCACGCGCACACACACAGACAGACCAATTTGTAAAACTGCTTTTTTGGTTTCAGGGGTCTCAAAACATGTATTTCCGGTGTAATCGCTCTATCGAATTTGTGGATGGAATACAGTACTTGCCCTAATTACAGTAAGTACATAGTAGAGAAAGCAAAAACCAGATTATCGCTTTAGCCTACTGCACTCTTAGACCTAAATGAGATGCGCAAATCTGTAATGAAAGTTTATCTGAACTAACGAAAAGTACAATGTAACATCGAATTGTTCATCCTATCTGCTTATTTCGCAAAGCTACTCGGCATGGCAAGTTTGATATTTTCCTTGTTAAACAAATTCTTCCACCACTAAACCTATCGTAATGTTTTTATCTCTTCAAAATTTTCTGTAAAGTGCAGTTGATCCACATACCGCTTAAGGCAATGTATTGTTAAATTTGCTTAAAATGTGAACTTTTTTCTTTCATTTTTATTATACTAATTTATAATTTCGTTAACGAATTTGTTTTTAATATCTACAATTTTAAAGGCATAATGTCCATTTAATCGGTAGTTTATCAGTTAAATAAAGCATTGCATATAACTTTAAACTCCATTTTTCTCAGTTGCTTTTCTTTTTCAGCTTTTTTCACATTTAGGGAGCTCCTTGGACCACAGTTTACATTTATTTGTACGAAAATTCAGGACAGCTTCAGGAATTACGGAGTTAAATATTGTTATACACTAGTTAAAAAAATTAAATCGTTTAGCTGAAATTAATTTCTATAATTTTCAATTCAATAGCATGTAAACAAACTGTTTCTCTTTGACTAATAACAATTAAGAAATGTGCACAAGTGGCGGCTCGTAACTTGTCGCAGTGGGTGTGCAGTATAATTACATCCTCCCCACCTTTTCTGTCTTTCTTTCTCTGACAAGCACCACACAATTCGAATTCGCAATTCCTATGGCTAATTGAGTTCTCATGTTTTGCTATTTTTTGTATTAAATGACCAACATCACAACAACCATTATTTGTCCAGATGCTGTTTCTCTCACTCGAAATAATAAGCATGGAAAACAGCTTCTCTTCTAAGAATAAACTCGAAAGATTTATCTCCTTCGGTTTCGCCATACTCATTTCCACACCTTCGTATGTTCAAATTTCTCGCTATGAGCAGACACAACTGCATGCAATTTGCTGCCAGAAACACCAACATAACAAGCAATAATAAATACTGTAACAAAATAACTATTCCAAACTAAAATATTGGTCTTAGTAAATTACGACATGAAGAGTAATTACATGCATTTATAATGGTTTAATAAAAAGAGAGTAATTGTGTTTACAACATTCACATAACCGTGATTTTAATATAGAAAATGGCTGCATTATTTCAACTTCTGCTAAACGAGAGTGAGAGAAATGCTCGTACTGCTCGTAGCAAAACAACAGAGTTGTAGGAGAACGCAATGCGCTTGCGCAGTAACAATCGCATGCCTTGCCTCTGTCGATCATGCTGCTTTAAGTCGTCGTATTCCTTAAAGAAGCTTTTCCCCACTCCCCGCGACCCGCTCACCCTAAAAGGTTCCTTCGCCAGTCGCAAAATCCGGTTTATGCGACTCTGCAACTTGTTGGCTGAATGCTCTAGCATTTGGTAAAGAGGGAGCGGGAAAATTAAACAAGCTATAAAGAAGAAAGTTCGATATTCGACTTTCTCGTATGGATGTCTATAGAGGTAAAATACACATTCACACAGAGGAACAAATTACTGAGTGTGCAGTTGCGAGTATGCAATCACCCAAGAACCGCCACTGTCTACAAAACTATTTCGTTGTTTTTACACTAAATGTAAATTCAAAGTTTGGGAGCAATACGATTAATTGTAGGGTCCGAGGAATATTTCATATTATCATACAAAACAGTGATCAAATATCAATAAAAACATTAATATCTCAACAACAGTTTTACACAGATGGTAAATATGTGCAGTGTATGCTTATGTTCCGAGTATATGATAAATAAGACAAAGCAATGAGGAAAAAAATACTTTTTTTTTTTAATTTTCACAGATGTCCTTATACCCTGAAGTATGAAATGAATTTTTTTTTATCCAAATTAAATTCCTCTAACAAATATCTTGAAGATAAGCTATCTGTCGGCCCACTCTTTTAGCACGTAACTGTATCCTTTGCATGGTAGCACTAGGCTGAAGTGTTAGACAAGAGCACTGGATCAGCGCTTGCTCTCATGACTCAATGACACTTGCAGAGGGAGACTTAGAGAGGCGATCTTTTGTACCTATGCCCCTGATGAGGCACTCCCCGAGAGAATGGATGAGACGAATGTATCCAAAGGGCAGCCGGAACTTGCCACCACAGAGCAGAGGGCAGAGTCCCTACATTTTCCCAGTAAGAAGCACCCCGGTGGAGGCTGACTCAGCCCGGTTCCTCTCCTTCAGGTTTGTACTCCCAAGGGAGGCGCGGGACCCGGAAACCGGCTCCCCTCCCCTCCTCGGGCTTATACCATGCCATGAGGGGCCCAGAAACCAGTGGCTCACCTTCCAATCCAGGAGACGAGATTTCCAGAGCGTATTTGTCCCCCCTGCCGTGCTGCTGCTGCGACGTTCACCGACGCTTACAACCCTGTAAGAAACCTAACGGGATGGAGCGTGAAATGAAATGATTAATGTAACGAAATGGAGGGACAGGAAATTCAGAGGATATTGAACTCCTTCCTAGCATTCGCCCAGGGAAACCCCCGAAAAAAACCCATGGGTCTGAAAGGTCGACCATGGTGATCGAACCCGCGACCTCCCGAATGTGGGCCACAGACGTTACCACCTAAGGAGTTTGCTCCCATAAAATTGTCTCTAAAAGATGAAAAGGAAAGAAAACATTATTTTGCGCAACTCGGACTTTCTTTATGTCTTCTCTTACGTGTTTGGGACAATGATTTTTGTGCGTTACTCCGTAAGACCTTATTATAACACGGAAGATGATATACAAAGTAGGAAGAGCAATTTCCGCTTCTGCAATTAGCATAAATTTTAATTTCACAGTTTCTGTTTCCTTGAAGGCATGCAACTCTCTCCGCCTGTAAGGTTTAACATTATCAGATTTGCTTTCATTCTCTCTGGCATCCGCGAGAGATTCTATGCTACTGGTTGTTTCGTTGCTCCTGTCCCAAGGAACGTTTTCTGTTACAAGTTAAGCCACTTATCTTTCGGTTTTATTAACATGTTACAGTGAAACTTTATTCAGATGCATAAATACATGCAGTTTTTCTTGGCGAGTCTAAAATCTGTCGAAGATAATAACCCTTTGGAAAGCTGGTCAACATCTTAATTTAGAGATGAACGCTTTTATGACGTGCCTCAAAAAATTAAAAGGGCAACGAATTCATAAGGTACTTTCAAATTTAATATTATGGATATTAAACATTTAAATTTAAGAAGTGATAATGATAATAGACGTTCACTTATCACCAACCCTGGGACCCGCATGTGGTATTCGTGGTGGACCAAGCGGCATCTGGGCGGGTTTTCTCCGGGTTCTCCGGTTTCCCCCGACACTCATTCCACTAAATGCTCCATCATAAGCTTTACATTTATCCATTTCTTCTGCATTTCATATTATCCTCTTCCTCATTCTCACACCTGGTGCTTGACTGACCACCTGCTTCCAGGTCTTCACTCTGCCCGGTCCATAGGCTCATCTGTTCCCCGACAGGCGTCTGACCCTAGGTACTGGCTTGTAAATCCTAGGGTGTGCCAGTCTCCTTACGGGGAGGGTAATCAGATAAAGAAGAAAATGACAATACTTTTTCTCAACATTTTCACTAATTATATTTAGAAATATTTTACACAAAACTTTCATCTTGTGCATTTGAAGTTTTCCATTTGTATATTATCCATTTATCGTAGAAGTGAAGGACAAAATACACTATCTTCCTCACTAGCAGATAAAATATTAAAAAGGATACCATAAGTAAAAATGCGAAAACATAACGAGCACGATATCACCGAGGGAAATAAAAAGAAATAACTAAAAGGAATGAAAATAGGAAAAAATTATTTTGAAAAACTAAAACAGTAAAATTATTACTTATTATGAAGTGTTACTATACATAATAGCTAAATTTACAATTAATTACTCATAAGAAAAAAAAAAAAAGAAAAAAGAGAATAAGAGTTACAGAATCTAATAGACCTTACTGCCAGTGCTATAATTTACTTCTCTTAAACATAAGCGATTGGCCGTCTCTGATGGAGATAGGCAAGAGTTTCAAACTAGAAGAAGTGTTAACGCAGAATGTTGGTAATAGATAGAAAATGGAGACACTTTGTGAGTTCGGATTGTCAGTGGAAATATATATCAGGTGGGGAAATGACCAAATGAAGGATTCCCAAATTAGCAAGTAAACGTCTTCTTCTGTCTGCGTTTACGGTAAATAGACATGTTATGCTTATTATATGTTTCTTATTTTTTTAATTGCAGAAAAGCTTAGGAACCATATGTATATTGTTGTATATGTATTTTAAAATGTAATTAAATATAACTGTCGGAAATGAATGTGCCAGCGAATGGAAGCTTTATATTCTGTATTTAAAATCGATCTGTGTTAAATGTCTTACAACTTTACATGCAAAATTTATATACTCAAAATAGCCATGATAAATGGTATAGGTATTTATTTTCAAAATGATTATTAAAATGATAGTGATTATTATTATTATTATTATTATTATTATTATTATTATTATTATTATTATTATTATTATTATTATTATTATTATTATTATTATTATTATTATTATTATTATTATTATTATTATTATTATTATTATTATTGTTATTATTATGATCATCATCATTATCATTATCATTATTATTATTATTATTATTATTATTATTATTATTATTATTATTATTATTATTATTATTATTATTATTACTAGTATTATTATTATCATGATTATTATTATTATTATCATTATTATTAATGACAAATGCGTTATATGCATTATCTTTGTTTAATTAATTGTTTAAACATGTTTCTTAAGCACAATTAACGCTACCACAAAAAGCAATATTGTTTTATTTATTTAACTTATTAATTTATTAATTTATTTAATTTATATCTTTCGTTTGGAAAGAATAAAACTGAGTATTTAGAGTCTTGTTTGCACCCAGCTCAACACACGAAAGCCGTCCGAGGCACATCAGGCGCAACTAATTCATAAGGAAATTCTTAGTCTCTTGCCCCTACACTCTCTCGTCCATCGGAAAACATTTGGAGCCGGCTGTACAAGTTTACGGTTGTCTCATAAGTTGGTTCGTTTTGCTCTTAAGTTCCATCTATAGCGCCTGAAAACCCTGAACCCTCTGTACACTCTAGTTATCATAGTTGCTTAACCACCCCTACGACTTAGAAGTAAACAACTCGACTTGCTGTTGGATACGTCAGTGAGTGACGTTGGTTGGAACAGCGTGAACTTGTGTTTACAAACTATGGAAATCAAAAAGAAACGTTTCCAACATCTTATGCTGTTATACTGTCGTGAGGGCAAAACCGCCTCACAATGCCGGCAGTAAATTTGTGCTGTCTACCCTCTCGTAGCTGTCCTGCGGGTGAAGTATGTTTCCAGACGTTCTTAGTGATTGAACAGTAACGAGAAACGAACGAACTTATGAGACAACCTCATATAGGTATAATGCACAATCTTGGAACCCTCCGTATGTCAACTTCCAGCAGTAGGCGACGCCCACTAGAGCTGATCCGATCAGTCAGATTTAATTATGTTTATGAGCACTTGCTATATACCTGCAAAAGGCAATTTACTAAGATGCTGTTTTGAACTCATTATTATAAGCACCAAACAAACTGTTGTGAGATGGTTCCTAAGAGGATGGAAGTGAAGTTCGATAATGTGGATTAATAAATAATGTTATTATATTAACAGTACATTACTAACTGATGTTTGCATAGTGGCAGAGAGAGAGAGAGAGAGAGAGAGAGAGAGAGAGAGAGAGAGAGAGAAGGACGTGGAGGATCGTCTTCATATACCGGTATGAGTGATCATAGCTCTATGTGACTAAGGTAAGTAAGGTAACAGTGGACCCAGAGTGTCATGCTATTACGGTAAAACGATATATTTATCGCAGGGATGTTCAACTTTGTCTCTTTGGAGACACTTGGGTAATGAGCGGCTGTACCCCACTCCGCTCCTTCAGTCGGAGGAACAGTCAATCAGTATCCAATGACGGACACAAAGAAGCGATTCCATGGCAGTTTCTAAGTCATAACTTGAATTTCTTGGGAATGTCCTCAGAAGATCTATTCATTCTGGATGATTTTTGCATAAATGGTCAACAGTAAGAGACAGACAAAAGCTTATTAAATACAAAATGTGGATCTCTTTAAAACACACAATTTATGTAAAATACTTCGTTTTTCTGAGTGGACCATTTCCAAGATATTCTGTATTATTTGTTTGAAATAGTCAATACCTTTTTTTAGGGAATATGCTTTCGTTTTTTTATCTCCTGGCCTTGCAAAAAGAATGGAATTTCAAAGGCATCGCATAGCAACCAGCTCTTAAAGCATTACACTATCGCTTAAAGGCGATATTACTATTCCCCTTGCACCTGCAAGAAAATTAGCAATGAGATAATTTTTGAAAATGCTTATGTCGATTAAGGTGCAGTAGATGGAGAAATAAGCACTCTCATTTGTGTATAAGAGTGAGTGTAGCTCTACATATATGTGCGAATAGAATTTCTCCAAATTGAACTAAATTAAAAGTCTGCATCACAATAGGTTACGCTACGATCACTTGGTGGTTCTTCTAAGGCTATGCACTTCGACTTTGTCGCCAAATATTGATTACTTCTTAGACGTAAGCAGTACCAAAAAAGTCACTAGTGAACAGACGATTCTTGTATTGATTTGAAGGTGCTTTCGTAAATCAAATGCAACGTACATATGACCAACCCGCCGCTGCAACACAATACACGACTGGCGGTTAAAGAGTGGTAAACTCCGCTTATAGTGGAGGGCGGTAATTCCAACCTCCCCTCTTTCGCAAACGTTGGACATCGCTGATTTATCGCAACATTCGAGGTGTCACATTTAGTCTCATTGCTTCTCATGTAAACAGACTTGCTTGGTTTGATGCAACGATCTTGATTAGCCAGAAAGCCATTCCTAATTTGCGTGATACAACAGTGCTACAAGTGTGGTTGCAAATACAAGCATTACAATAGGTACACTTGCAATTTAAAGCACCTTAACCAACCAAAACATATACTTTCACAATCTGCTCAATTATCTTCTCCTCTAGAGCGGAAACAATAGCATGGAACTAAGCTGATAGGTATTCGGTTAAAGGCGTGTGGTAAAAATGGAAAAGAGAGACTGCTTGCAATATATTACTAGCAAATTAGCTACGAATCTGCCTGAAATGTCTGATAAATCCCAAAGGAAATCCATCCTTTCAACCACCAAGGTTTACGAATTTTACATGAGCGTAACTCGGAAAGACATTGTGGATATGGGTGGCTCATTTTGGTTAGGCACTGGACTGCTGATACCAAGGTCAAAGTTTCAAACCCGGCCCAGACCGAAGAGTTTTTTTTTTTAGTAGGAGCAAAAGAACGTACAATATAGTTTTGCTTTCTGTACTACATATGGTAAATAGGGAAAGTATTGTATTCGACCCAAAATTTCGAATTTGAGATTTCATCGGAAATATGTTTTGAGTCCCCCTGAATAAAACTAAAGCATTTTAGAAAAATATCCGCGCGCGCGTGTGTGTTTGTATGTGTGTGTGAGTGTGTGTGTGCGTGTGTGAGTGTGTGTGTGCGTGTGAGTGTGTGCGTGTGCGTGTGTGTGTGCGTGTGTGCGTGTGAGAGTGTGTGTGTTTGTGTGTGTGTTTGTGTGTGTGTGTTTGTGTGTGTGTGTGCGTGTGTGTGTATGCGTGTGTGAGTGTGTGTGTGTGTGTGTGTGTGTGAACAGCATAACACAAAGACGAAAAGTTGGTTAAAAACCAAAGATGATATTTTAGTTTAATATCTTTCAAGTATGCTATGCGAAGATTTTGAAGGGAATTCCTCCATCCTAAACTACCCTTTACATTGAAAATTTTGATTTTCTGGCTCCTAAGGTTTTGATCAACATGCCATATGTTTAAGATATTTTTATGGCAAATGAAATGCATATCTTGAATTTTCTGACTATCGCCCATGTAGTGTTGTTTACTCTTGATTACTTTTTCATAAGTGATAAACCGTAAGAGATAAACCAAATATTACTATACGAAAAATATAGATCTCGTTAAAACACACAATTTATGTCCAAATGCATTTCTTAAAATTATTATGAATATTATTATTACATATTATTATATATTATTATTATTATTATTATTATTATTATTATTATTATTATTATTATTATTATTATTATTTTTTTTTTTTTTTTTTTTTTTTTTTTTTTTTTTTTTTTTAACTTTTATGTCTTGGCGGTGCAAAGAGAACGGAATTTTGAAGTCTTCATATAGCGATCCGCATTGAAAGATTTGATTATCGCGCAGAGTCTACTGTATTTCCATATTCCCCTTACACCTACAAGAATATCAGTAATAACATAATTTCTGCAAATGTTTATCTCGACTAACATGAAGGAGATAGGGGAATAAAAGTTTGTAAGAATACTTAGTACAAGAGTAGAGAAATCCTGTAGTGGTGTATCCTGTGAGTGATACACATCAGATTTTTTATTCTGGGTAGGTTGTAAAATCGACATGTTATAAGCTTTAAAGACTTCTAGCCAAAGTTAAGTTCGATAGGAGTTTCTATTGCTTAAAATTCAGTCAGTGTTCGGTCAGACACTGTTGAACTCAGGCCTGGGGAACTTGCGGGACACCTTAAGCAACCGTCATTTATTTTACCTGCTAAACATACAGTTATCAGTGCAAGGCCATGGGCAGACTGCGCTCAGAGAGTACCAGTTCACCAGCCCTGGTTGAAATAGAAAAATCAACTAGGAAATTTAAATGTGTTTTGTAAACTTTGTGGGCTTCCCTCGTTATGCGAACAGTGCCAAACTTGGCTGTGTTTGATTTAGGAGATTATGAATCTAGAGAATTTATGGCTAAGTATGTAGTAAACATATGACTTGAAGAAAATACAAGATTAGGCCACACTGACAAAGATTGTTGTGTCTAGCAATACATTAGGGAAAGAGAGAAATCCACGTGTTGTATTCACATGGTGTTTTCTCTCTCTCTCTCTCTCTCTCTCTCTCTCCTACAAACGATACATAGGATAGAAGACATAGGTAAACAGGAAATAGGGACTAGCTAGAAAATGAAAGGTCGCTTTGCCAATAGAGAAAAATAAGTATGGTTATGGGAGGAGTGTATAAGATATATGTAATAAACAAGAAAGGAGAGAATTAGCTTGGATGAGGACAGGAACATTACTTTTGAAAGGGACGAGAGGCAATGAACTGTTGAACAATGCGTGGAGAGGAGAACAGCTTTGTTCACTGTTTAATTGAATGTAGAAGGATAAGAAATTGGAGAAAACAAATTTGTGAAGAAAAATGGGATATAGTATTGTAACAAAACAACAATAC
>CM060962.1:163995898-164098398 GCA_030765045.1 Tenodera sinensis
TAGAAAAGGAATTTTCAGAAAAATTTCCGTGTGCGTGTGTATATGCCTGTGACTGAACTGTCAAAAACTAAAAGTTGGTTATAAACCAAACTTAGTATTTAGGGTCAGCATCTTCCCACGAAGATTTTCAAAAAAAAATCCCCTGTTCTTTACGTCAAACATTTTTCGAAAATTTTGACTTTCTCAAAAATGGCTCCAACTATTTTGATTAAAATATTATATGTTTAGTGTATTTTCATGGCATTTAAGTGTACATCTTGAACTTTCTGTGAATAGCCTCTGAAGCCCTTTTTATTCTGAATGACTTTTGCATAACTGGTAAACTGCAAGAGATCTTATAAAATACAGTCATAATTCACTAAACAAGTAGATCTCGCTATTACACACAGTTTATGCCACATATATTTTTGGTGTAATTAATCATTTTCGAGATATTCCTTGTCATTGGTTTGCATTTAAAATACTTATAGGTGCTTTTCTCAAAGAGGGAGTCGTTATTCTTTTCGCCCTCTCTTGGTCATGCAAAGAGAACAGAATTTCAAAGCCATTACCTGCAAGCCACACTGAACATAATTGACTGTCGCTTAAAACCTACTGTATTTCCCTAATCCCGTTGTACCGTCAAGAAAGGATGTAATGAAACAATTTCTGCAGAAGTTATGCCGATTAAGGAACACTGGGAGTGAAATTTAGGTCAAAATTGTCAAAAAGTCGAAAAAAATTTTTTTAACTTAAAATTTTCCTAGAACACCGGTGCATTTGGATCAGCTAACATTTTTCATATCCTCCACTCCAAGTGGCCATTACGGCCCTTCCAAATAGCGCTCTTCCCCTAACGTACACGGTATGTTCCTATATAAAAGCCTGTTTTTCTCAAAACTACATTTCTGCATGTCCCAAAAGAATGTCGCGCATGAGTTTTGCTTCAAATTCAATGAAAATTTCCAAAAATATTCATAAATAGCAGCTAAATAAAACTATTATTCAATATTGATGTTATCATTACCATGAATACCAAAAGCATTTTTTTTTGTATGAAAAAAATCAATAATTTTTAAGATTAAATTTTCTTTGTTATTAAAAAAATATGTACACCGTAATCAGCAAACGTATTTGAAATACCTCTTCATACATTTGTTATCCATATTTTAGAGTACCAGTTCTGCCAATATAAATGAATTTTGAAAAGGCAATAGACGCGAGCTACATTTTCAAAATGTGCCTATTAAATTCATAAAATAATTTATATATCATAAACGAATTATCCAATTTTAATGAAATTTGGTGTACTTTTTATTATAATATAAATACAAACACAGTAAAACTTTCAGAAAAATCTATCAATAAATGTGGAACTTTCAAATTTCACTTCCAGTGTCCCCCAACATGAGCAAAATAGAATATAAAGCGTTTGTAAGAATAGTTCGTAAACGAAAGTGTACAGAGTGCCATGTGAGTGAAATACATTAGATTTCTTGTATTTAAATCGTTAGAGGCAACTTTGAAAAACGCAAAAATAAAGAAACATTTTCAATGTAAGCGGTAGTTTGGGGTAGAGGAATTTTCTTGAAAGTGTGTCGCCCCTTTGACAGGTGCTGAACTTAAATAACTTAAAACAGACTATTAAAAGAGTACATATAACATGATGAAATAACAGAGAACGCTACAGAAGAAGAATTAAAGAGGATAAAAGCATTCTTTATCCAAAAATCTGATGTGTTGCACTCACATGACTTTCTCTACTCTTGTACTAACCATTCTTACAAACTCTTATTCCTATATCTTCTTCGTGTTAGTTAAAATAAACATTTGTACAAATTATCTTATTGCTTATTTCCTTGTAGGTGCAAGGGGAACATTGGAATACAGTAGGCTTTGTGCGATAGTCAAATCTTTTAAAGCTTTGAGATTCCGTTCTCTTTGTACACGCAACATATAAAAAAATGAACAACGATGACCCATTTCACGAAAGTTCCAAGTTTTCCGAAACTCACACACATAACAAGGTATATCTCCGAAATGGTTCACCCTACAAGAAAATTTATTGAGACATAAATTGTGTATTTTAGCAAGATCTACATTTTTTGTATAGTATAATTTGGTCTATCTCTAACGGTTTACCAGTTATGCAAAAGTCGTCCTGAGTAAATACGACTACAGGGGCTATAGCCAGAAAATTCAAGATATACATTTCATTTGTCATAAAAATATCTCAAACACATGACATTTTAATCAAAATCGTTAGAGCCATTCTCAAGAAAATCAAAATTTTCGAAAAATTTTCCATGTAAAGGGTAGTTTAGGGTGGGGCTATTTTCTTCAAAATCTTTGTGTCACATCCTTGAACGACATTAAACTTAAATACCAACTTTGGTTTTTAAGCGACTTTTCGTTTTTGAGCTATGCTGTCCACAGACTGACAGACTGACAGACTGACAGACACACAGACACACAGACACACACACGGACCTTTTTCTAAAAATGCTTTTTTTTGGATTCAGGGGGCCTCAAAACATGTATTTGCGGTGAAATCTCGACTTCGAATTTTTGGGTGGAATACAATACTTCCCCTACTTACCAGTAGAGAAAGTAAAAATGAGATTTGTACCAGTGCTTTCTAGATCATTTAAACAGAAGACCATATTTGCTATCAAAACACAAATTATCCAGTTTAACAGTGTGCACCGCACGCAAACATTGCAGTGAGGCAGAAACAGCACTGAAAGTGAAGAAGAGGGAGACAGCAAAGTGAGCGAGAGACACGAGCGTAGGGAAAGAGCAAGTGGAAGTTTCCACCGAAGTCAGCTTTTCGTAGTCGCATTTTGCACCTTGCACCGTGCAATGCACTGGTGCATGCACCCTGTGAGGTCCTGGTTTAGACGGTTTACATTGATTATAATAAATAAATATTAATAATTATTAATACAAGTATAGTTGTAGGAAGAGCAATAACAGAACAATAACGCTTTTTCGGATGCATATTTCTTAATTAACTTTCATCCACTACTTACGAGGAAAGCTTCACTTTGGAATACCATTTTGCTACAGACTGTATAAAATGCATCCGAGCAGTATCGAATAATATAGCAGCTA
Organism: Tenodera sinensis; assembly: GCA_030765045.1. Taxonomy (NCBI): domain Eukaryota; kingdom Metazoa; phylum Arthropoda; class Insecta; order Mantodea; family Mantidae; genus Tenodera; species Tenodera sinensis. The sequence continues at coordinate 163,998,992 of CM060962.1, forward strand.
GTACAATAAATAATCAATATGATTAAGGTTTGGAATTATTATTTAGTTGGAACAGACAATATTCACACCTCATTTAGTATTTACAAATACACACCAAAAGGTAAAAGAAGAATAAGAAACTTGAAGATATAGGGTGATCAGATAAATAATAGAACGGAACGTTTTAAGGTTAGGTTTTGAAGATGTGGAAGAGGAAGAAGACTAACGTTATTATGAATTACTGTACATGTTTTTATAACTTTGTTTATGGAAGTACCAGATGAACATGTAATACGTGGGAAAGAATTTAGCGGGGTTTTCCAGTGAGCGATTGAGAAGTCAATCGTCCGGATCATTGGGATCAGGTCAAGCTCGGTCAACAGAAACAATAAAACAATGAGTCTGTGGGCAGTAAACAAACCAATGCTTTTTACCGAAAATGCTTATGCGCCGTTTTTGCAATGACGGCGGTTTACAATATTGCATTTCCGGAATCCCGATGACTCATGTTATCCATTAGGGATTATTAACAGCCTGCAGTAAAGAATCAACCGTAAATGTATCGCAGTGTGGTATTGTTTAGTCCTAATTGCAGGTGTTATTAATGTTTTTTTTTCCTCTGAAGAAAATAGCATGCACCTAAAATATGCACTTTTGAACAATTAGAGACAGTGGCCAATGGGAAATCTCTGAATGTGGGAGTTAATATTTTTATTTTCTCTACTTCGTATTGTAAGCAGAGGAAGTACTGTATTCCAAACAAAGATTCGATGCTGAGATTTCGCCATAAATATGTTTTGAGGCACCCTGAACCCAAAACTCACTTTTAGATAAAGGTCCGTGTATGTATGTGTGTGTTTGTGTGTCTCTGTGAACTGCACAAACCAACAACAAAAAATTTCCTCTAAAAATCAAACATTGTATTTAAGTTGAGCTGAGCTTTTTCCAAGGATGCGAAACAAAGAAGATTTTCAAGAAGATCCCTCCACTCCAAACTGCCCTTTAATGGAACATTTTTCGAAAAATTACATTTTCTCAAAAACGGCTCCAACAAATTTGATTTAAGTAAGCTATGTTTAAGACGTTTCCATGGCAAATTAAATGTACATCTTAAATTTTCTGGGAATAGCCTCTGAGTTTCTTTTCATTTTGAATTAGTTTTGCATAACTGGCAAACCGCAAGAAAGAGACAAAATCTTATTACACATATAAGTAATTTTGTAAAATTTATCCTCAGTGGTCGAATTAATTATGCCATACCTTGAGCAAATGAAGAGTGTCATATAAACAATATGCCAGTTTCATCCTCTCTGAATTTCTGCTGAAAATTTGAACGAGGTTGTTTTCAAATTAAATTGTGTGGAGCATTTCAAAGTAAAAGGTACTGGAAGTAAATATAGTAGATCATTAGGCTGTGTACTCTTGATCATTTAAATGGTCGCGTGTTGAAGCTATGAAGGGCACTGAGAGCAAAAACCATTAAATGTAACGGAAGCTAAAGGGTTAACAGCATTTTTTGGATATATAAAAATTAATTTTAGAATTGTTTTAAAATGTTGGCCAAAAAGCCAGCTGTCATTTGGAATCAATTGGCAAAGTTTTATAGTGCATAGAAATGCATATTAGCGCATATTTCACTAATATGTGCATATAGGTGCACATTATTTACACTTTTTTCTCCATTTAATGTTACAATATTAGTTTTTAACACCTAAAATGACAAGTTTCTGCTTTTATTGTCATGGTTTTGCAAATGAAGATAATGTTTTCATGTATATAAAATATTCGTCTTTTCGAACAACACTGACAGTGCCGAGCAGGAGTCCGCAGTTTTAAATCCCAACAGGTCAATAAAGCAATCTGGCCTAAACCATTTCCTAAAAGTAAGATTTCGGAAGAGAGGAACATGGTTGCCAACAATGGACAGTTGGTGGTAATTTCCTTGTTTTCGTTTTCAACCGGCGATATTCTTTGAAGTTTGAACATCGGCTTTAATGAACATTATTGTTGACCACGGTGACAAAACAAAGCAGAAATCGAAGTTTAAATTCTTAGCTGTTTCTCAAATACCACTTTGTGAGTGCTAGTGGACCAAGCATTTCAATGTCGAAGGAAAAATCCAGTAAAATATCTTTGCTTCATCAATGGCCTGGTAGGAATTCCTCATTGAAAACAAATGTAATTATAACAATTATAAACTTTTATAAAGTTTATTCGGGATGTGAACCATGTATTACAAGGTGAATCTGAAAAAGAACCTAATTGTTTTTCTGTGAATGACATAGCCTCTTTGGAATACTTCCCTGTGACCTTATGTGAAGTGAAGAGATCATTCTCTTCGTTCAAACACATTTTAAGTGACAGAAGAAGGGCTTCCTACCAGAAAATTTAGAAAAATATTTGGTTATTTATTGTAATAAAATTGATATGTGATCGTTTAATGATTGCTGACTTATATTTCATATTAATTAGTTAATTACACGCAAGATTAATGAGAGTGACAACATAAAATATAATTATTAACTTCAATTAGGAGCAAAAAGTAAGAATATTACAATTGTTGTTTCATAAGCAAATAAAATGATGTGAGGAAAATGGTGTATTTTACTATTAGAAAAAAAAATCATTTGTGTGCATATATTTTAATTTTAAGAGCATATTTTCAACTTTTGTGCTGCATATATTTAGTTTTTAATGCATATAAATCCGCCCTCCAGTAATAACATGTAGGAGTGATAAAAACGCTGAAGTTAATATCGATACACCGAGGAAGGTGGCTCCGCGGTGACATTGTGACACTCGCATTCGGGAGGTCCCGCTTTAGATTCCCTCCCGCTTTTCGTGGTTTTCTCTGATCGGCAGGCAAATGCGTGGGCGTTTTCCCTCTACCAGGATTTCCTTTCCTTTATTTCCGTTCCCTTCTAAACTCTCAGATGTGTTTCTAGGTTTCATGGCCATTTCGGAGACATTCCTTGTTATTTGTCAGAATTTTGCAATGCTTACAGACCGTTCTCAAATGGGAGATCTTTATTCATGTTATTATATAGCGACCACACTTAAAATATTTGACTATCGCTTAAAGGCTACTGCATTCCCCTTGCACCTACAAGAAAATTAACAAATGTTTGTAGAACATTAACATGAAGTAGATAGAGGAATAAGTGTTTGTACGAGAGTAGAGAAAGTCATATGAGTGCAACATATCAAAATCTTATTCTACTGCATACTTATAGTAAGTAGAGGAAGTAGTGTATTACACCCAAAAATTCAATACCAATATATAATACATGTTTTGAGGCTCCCTGAATTAAAAAGGGGGGAAACATTTTAGAAAAGCGCTATGTGAGTGGGCGTGTGTGTGCGCATGTGTTTGTGTGTGTATGTGTGTATGTGTGTTTGCATGTGTTAGTGTGTGTATGTGTGTGTATGTATGTGTGTGTGAACAGCATAACTCAAAAACGAAAAGTTAGTTAAATAGAAAACATTGTATTTAAGTTCAATGACTCCAATGATTTGATGCAAATATTTAATAAAAATCCACCATCCCAAACTACCCTTAATATTAAAAATGTTTCGAAGAGTATTTTTTTCTTTAAAAGTGGCTTTAATGGTTTTGATTAAATTACCAAGATATTTTAATGAGAAATAAAATTTTTATCTTGAATTTTCTGCGAATAGCATGTGAAGTCTTGTTCACTTGAAAAGCATTTTGTATAATGTTGTATAACTGGTAAACGTTAAGCGATGGGTGAAAACATATAATACACAAAATGTAGATCTCTGAAACACACTTTATTTCGAACAACTTTTTGCGGTGTAAGCAATTTGCGAGAAATCCGTTGTTTATAGTTCGATTTCTTCAATATGTTTTTATTCTTTTAAGTCCTGTTGATTTTCTGTTGTTTCTCGCGATTGCAAGGGATCAATACGTTCTTTCTACGCCAGTTCTTAAACATTTGACTATCACTTTTCCGTTTATTCCTATAAGGGAATGTGTAATGTAGCTATTTCTGCAAAGGTTTATGTCGGTTAAAATGAAGTAACTAGGAAAATAAACTGTGTAAGAATTATTTGTATCCGCTCTAATAAACAATAGTAAATATAGATTAAAAAAAAATAATAATAAAAAAATAAAAAACCCTCATGTGATTTTAACACATCAGATTTAACTGCTAAAACCAAGTTAGGCACCAAGGTTAATGCTGGTGACATTGCTGTGCAACCGCCATGTTCTAGTCATTAATTTTATTTTCATGTAAGTGTTATTTCTATTATTCATTATCTTCGAAAAACAGATGCAGTATACACGCCTTAGGTCTATCTGTCTGTCTGTCTGTCGGTCACGGAGGGGATTCCAGCACGTCAGCCGATGGCTCATTGTGCGTGAGACCCCAGGAGGAAGGATGATATGAAAGTACCCTACAGGCGGCCAGAACGCATCACAGACGGAACTACAACTATGGTGGGTCCGTAAAACGTCCAGGCAAATTCTTCAGTCCCACGGAGTTCTAGGTCGCCACAGAGAGCCCGCCATCAACCAGCCAGGTCCGACTGATCAATCAGTCCCACTGGAAAGGCGGCTGGCCGACCACAACGCCTGTCCTCAACCGGGAACCGTATTTCCAGAGCGCATGCACTACCATAGTGTAGCCCACCGGCAATCTCTTGCAATCTGGAAATGCCTTATAGAGAGAGAATGAAATGAAGTGAAACAGGGGATGTAAGCAAAAGATCCGCCTTAGTGAGCCGGGAAAACCCCCGAAAAAGCTCAAGGTCATGAAGGTCGGCCACGGAAATCGAACCCGCGACCTCCCGATTGTGGGGCACAGACGTTACCGCCTGAGCCATCCCGCTTGGTGACGCTCTAGGTACTCGCACACTGAAGAATCTCGTAAGTAGAAAATACTAGGCTTCACTCGTATTTTCAAACTCTTCCTCCTCCAACTGAAACTGAGTTTTTATTTATAGACACTCTTCATCTGCTGTGATTCTGAGCGTCACATTCTATATTGGGCGTGAAATACCGCTTAGTTTTACTCAGGGACCTCTTTATCAGGCTTGAGGTTGTTTTATGTGCTGTATATCTACAACACGGGACCAACGGCTTTACTTCCCTTCCGAAGGAAGCCGTTCTAAGGATGTTTAAGTCCGAAAAAAACCCACTGCCGGGTTTGAACCCGCGACCTCGAGAACTAGAGGCTAGCATGTAACCCCTAGCCTCGACTTTCCTCCTCCACTGAAGCACATACTACATTTACATTACAATATACTATTGCGGCACCAATAAGAGATTCTGCGGATTTATTTCATTCACATAGTCAACCGTTCAAAGCTGCGATGTTTCCCAATCGTCATTGTTTCTGATTGTCTATTACAACGCTTTGAGCCTGAACACAGTGGAAGGCGAGTAATTTGACTATTCAACCAAGACGTTACCCTAGAAAAAAGTATACACCACATTCAGCAATAAACAATGTTCCAGACATTGATTAAATGGCGGGATTCCGTGGTTATGCATAGTTGCGGTCTGTTAGCATGAAATAAAACAAAAGACAAGTGCAAAACACATCCACTCGTGCCGGCGTTGACCTCGTGGTTATTAATTAGTCATCTTGGTAAGCAACTAAACAGGGCTTGGCTGCAGTACGTATTGTTTGTTATTACTAACTAAAAACTACAAAATGCTTTTATGAAAAGTGCTACACCTGCACACAAAGAAAACATGCTTAATGCCTTAAGAAAACAACTCAGTCATTTTATTATTGGAGTAAAATATTTGTTTTCTGACACAGTTGTTTTTTACCTTCTCTATCACCTACCGATAGTAGATAGAGAGTGTTTTGTTCGTATTTCACAAAAATTCGTTGTATTTTGAGCTATACTAAGGGAAAAATGTATTAAGAAAAAGACGCGCGCGTGTGTGTTCAAAATTAAAACGAAATATGTGATAAACACCAGATTATCTTCCAAGGATAGAACAGCAAGATTTTCAAGATATGTAATCTCCCAACCACAGATTACCCTTTAGATGCAAAACACTTACCTTGTTATCTTCTATTCTCTCAAAAACGTTTCTAACTAGTCTGATTACATAACCTATATCTCATATTTTCATGAGAAATAAAATGTATTATCTTGAATTTTCTTTGAATAGCGTCACCAAGTCCATCTTTATTGATTTGCTTTTTAAGTACTTTTGTATAAGTAGGAAACTCTCGAGAGAGTAAAAAGATTCCGAATCGGCTGTGCTGTGTTTTGCCTGTCCGCGTCCTCGGCACTCGTTGCCGTCTGCCACTATCGCAAAGTAAAACCATACCACATTTTTAAAACCACTTTTAAAGACTTACTTACCAACTTTACGGAAGGAGAATGATATTGGAGCATTGAGTTTTCGAAAATTCACCGATTGCCCCCCGGTGGCGGCGCCGTGGCCGATCGAGTAGGCCGTTCGCCTATCACCAAGTCCCAGGGATTCTCATATGGTATTCGTGGTGGATGAAGCGGCATCTGGGCGGGTTTTCTCCGGGTTCCTCGATTTCCACTCATTCCACCTACTGCTCCATCATTACCTTTCCATTCATCCATTTCGCCTGCATTTCATATCATCCTTTACCTCACTCTCATACTTTTTGCAGGACTGACCACCCGCTTCCAGATCTTCGCTTTGTCCGGTCCATAGGTTCCTCCGCTCACCGACAGGCTTGTAAGTCCTAGGGCAGACTGTTCCAAATCCAGTTTGTGGACGAGTACACGTGAGTATGCAACAGCGTTGCGCGGAGCACGGCTGTAGAAGGATAACAGCCAATACGTCACTGGGTGAAGGTCATAGCAACCCCAATAATTCCCCGTTGCAGTTCTCCGCCAATATCCACCGCGCCGTGACGGCAGAACAGAGCTGTGCTGCTTGTTGCAGGCATACATACAGAAGGTGGCGAGTACGCCGCTGCTCACTGGCGAGCACCTCGGCTGGAACACATTGTCCTAGGAGGGGTCAGTCGGGAGAGTAATAGGAGAAGCCCACCCCCCCCCCCCCCCACCCGGTGAGGAAGACGAGCTTAATATACAGCACAAGAAAAGAAGCGACATACTCTAATCTTGAAAGTATGGAGCCCCTTGCAGAATCTGATTAACAAAACCAGCTAAGCAGTTTTATGCTGAAGTTTTGAATAATCTTAGGTGTTTAAATAATAACAGTAGTAACAAAATACTAATAAGTAAGGCTCGGAAGTTCATGCCCTAAAAAACACTGAAATATGCATGCAAATATGCTCTTAAAAGCTTCAAAATATGCCAAGAAATATGCACTATTTCATTACAACAGTTCATGTCCCTTTGCAGCAGACGAGTTAGTGTAAATAATAAAGTTACCTTATTCCTTAGAGGTTGAAGCAGAAGTGGTCCCGCTGCTACTATTAACTACTAAATTGTAGTTCACAACCAACACTACACAAATTTTCAAGAGTAAAACGTCCTCTATTGTCTGGCAAAACACTTTTGTAACGTGAAAAACTTCTTTACACGTCACAAGATGTTATCGGGGCATTTTTAAATGATGTTAACTGTTTCACAGAGAGAGTCAACTCTCTTGGTGTGACAGATCTTTCGAGGATGTCATCGCACGTCTATTTATAACCAGAACTTTTTAAATTACATAATTCACTTTCTCTTTCACTTTTTGTCCTATGCTACCAGGAACCGAACTTAGATCACATATTGTTTTTTCAAGCACAGTAAGTGATTCGTGCAAAGGAAATCCTACAGCTTCCAATGCCGTTATGGCTGTTGGTAAGAAAGCAAAATGGGCAGATATGAAACTAAGATCCTTTTTTAACCCAGTGCCTGACAGAATATTTTGCACAGTTTGTATTGATGAAGCATCGTTCGAGTCCAATGAATTAACAACCTCTTCGATTATTTCTATGTGATCAGCATAATATAAAACTGCATCGACCCGTGTACCCCATCGAGTTAACACCGGAGGAAGTCGGGTATTAGGTGCTGTTGATCTAAACAACTTAAATCTTTTAGAAGATTTAACAAAAATTCTCTTTGTACTGGGCACAAATCTGTCTACCAGTGGGAAAGAATCGCATATTGTCTCAGAAATTCGATGAAGAGCGTGTGCCAAACAAGTTATATGGATTAAGTTAGGAAAAATACCTTTCAGAGTTTTTCCTGATTTTACCATATAAGGTAACAAATAAAAGCAACCAGTTGTATTTGATTCCAAATGGGCATTGTAATTTCAAAGAGTCCATCACAAATTGTCACAGTTACATTGTCAGTGGCCGACAATTTGCACACATTAAGGAGATAAGCTGTCGTCTTTTGTTCATTATTTAAGGCACCCACGATTATATTAGCAATAGAACGGCGTTCAGAATCAGAGATTTCATCAACAGACAACCACACAAACTGATCCGCTAAATTTCGTGTATTTGACAATACGTTATTGTAACAATGCCCTACATAAGTCTTACGCAGTGTACTTTCTTCAGGCACATGTTGTTGAGTGTACTTGGCAAGAAAGTTTTTAAATATCAGATTATTAATTTTGAACAAGAGAATATCAGCAGCTAAAAATACTTGGCACAAGTCATAGGAAAATTCAGTAACCCTACTTCCTAAACACTCTACTATAGGTCGTACGGAATAAGAAGGCACATGAGGCGGAGCTAGAAGAAGGTGTGTGAGAGCAAGTAGCCAATCCTAGAGAGGCGACGTTGCCCAGTTCGGTAACGCGCTATCTAGCGCAATATTTGCTTTTCACTTTTCTCTTTGCGCTCATAAAATCCAGCAACGGTTCATTATTACAAAGAATTCCATTGCAAAGAGCTAGAAATGTTGAAGCTGACTGTCCAAGAAGCAAAATTTCAGATATGAGTGATTGAAGAAACGGTGCGCTCAGCGATAGCAAACGACACTTGCTTTGCATCATGATTGTTTATTTATCGTCTGAACTATCTTTCTTCTCAAGGAGTGAGATGTCTGCAGGAAAGGTAAAGGAATTTAGTTTATTCTTATACGTGTTCCATGTCTGACATAGTGTCACAGTGTTACCTGTGTCCTATAATTACTGTAACTCGTTTTGTTGCTAAGAAATATGGCATTAACAAAATCTGGTACAAGCGGCTTACAGACAAGTAAATTGAAAATAAAAGTATTGTATTCAGATGCGCGGGCTATTATTTTCAGTGTTTACACTTTTTTAAAAGAATTGTCCTCAGTAGAAGTTCGTGCGAACATTGTATTTAAACAGAACCGGGCGCTAACAGCTAAATCATGCAATGTACATAAGTGAACATTCATTGTCGCGCGTAGTGCAGCAAGGTAAAATAACCTTTTCTGAATCCGGGCGGCCCTTGTTTATATCCCCCGGAAAACACCATAAGACAGAAAAACGGATTTCGAATCCCGACGACTTTCAGAAAGATGTACTGCTGAATCTGTATAAAGAAGTGGGCTTCAGAGCTTGGTGCATATACCGTATTTTATCGCGTAATCCCCCCCCCCCTTTTTTTTCTCGAATAATTTGCTTGAAAACACTGGGGAGGGAATTATGCGAGTGGTGCTTCTAGGATTTCAGAAAGGAAGGGAAACCATGTAGTATTATGTAAAAGTTATATAGGTATACAGTAATTTGCGAATGAACTGGATGCATACCACGGTTTCATTGGGCCTACAATGTATTGTTTCATTGTTTCTTTTCTCTGACTATTCTGCGGTCTCACTTCCGTCACTATCATCACTTTTTTCATTTATATCTGGGTCAGATAACACATCTTCATTTTCACTATTCCACATGTCGTCAGAACCATTCTTGGCACCAGAAATACCATTTTTTTAAAAAAACTCTTTTTAACAATATGATGGCTTGTAAGAAATTGACTTAGAAACAAACACGTGTGTAACTTCACATATCAATTTTATACGTTAAGACAATGGCTATACGAGTATTTTTGTGGCAAGCGCTGCGTCGATTGTTGTCCATTATCAAGTCATTTGAAGGCCGCGCCAGTAAGAACGAACCAGGAGAAGAAATTATGCGATGTTTAATAGATAAATATTTTTTAGTGATGAAAAATCATAGGGGTGGGAAATATGCGATAAAATACGGTATGTTAAGTCATTCTTGGATTACGTGTTTTAAACCAAAAATGTAAGCTATTTTATGGCAAATTCTCTTTGCGATACAATGTTCACAATGTTTAATCAACACTGCATATTGATGTTTCTTACTGAGCTATAAAATAAGTTTGCTAAAAATAGTCTTCACACAGCTGGTTTAAAAAAAAATATTTTGTTCAATGACGAGTTTCCGCTTTTGCTATATGTAATATAATATAAACTTTGATAAGATGTTAGCCTAACATACTTGCCTTATATTAATAACCGCATTGCAAATTCTGGTTGGCAGATATTGGGTAAACTATTTCCGGAGCTTCGCTCTGTTAACTTACAAATTGCATCGTAAGGAACATTTTAAGTGCTGAAAGGCCTAAAATACACAACCGAGAAGGCCACATTGGAATATTACTCATAAAATGTGGTTTGAAATTCTGCTTAGGCATTTGTTGCTAAATTATGTAGATTTTCACTTAGAATACATAATATAGAAACTGATTAATATATGTGCAGAAACTCTGTATAGACACTTAGAAAAATTGAGAAAAATATGAGAAATACTTATCAGAAAATGCCTCAAATTACGCAACTACGACATCCGTTTAGATTTATTTAAATCGTCATGTAACTCTCTCATTTTCACTCCGATAACAAAAATATTTACACGAAAACGTTCCTAGAGAATCGGATATAATAAAAAATTTAAAAACTCAACATTATAATGTTTTATCACCAATTTATTGAAATATATGAACTCCGTTGAAACATTACATTGCAAATGAAAATTATCTGCTTAGATGAGGAATTTATATTTGAAGCAAATTACACGATTAGAGCCTATTGTCTCATTTTAAAGAGATTGAAATTGTTATAACAGGTTTTAAATGTGCACCTTGCAATCTTTCACCATCCTCGCTACTGTCTACCGGTAACGCTCACGTGCATATCTCCCCTCTCTTTCTTTCGCATAGCGATATGATCCGACAACAGTGCTCCTTAGCTGAGTAGGGATTGGAGCTACTCATGTGCCTTCTTATTTCGTGCTCACTTTAGCTGTTATTGAACAGGTTCTTTGTTTGCGAGTTTTCTGATTAAATTCTCCTTATGTTTTGCTGTGTTTATGTGCTGAACTGTTTGAAATCTTTTCTTGCTCCCTGTATTTTTGTCACACGCTCCACAAAACAGTGCCCTATTATTTGTAGATATTAAATCACCCGAACACTCTTTCTGTAAATTAATTAATCTAGCACTCTAAGTTGGTTTTATTTTCGGCATTTGAAGAGCTTTTTAACATTTTATACGCCCAATTTAATTTGGAGGGAACCAGTTCACAACACTGTTACGTTTGAAGACCACGCAGAGGCAAGCGTTGCTATAATCGTGCTGCTCAAAACGATGACCTGCGCTTTATCTTTGTTAATATAAACCTCTCAGATAACGCACTGATTATTCTCTATGCACATACATATAATGAAAGGATGGAAACAGGGGATTCACTACATAACAACATGACTCAGCATTTCTTCTCGCCACCTGGCGAGTTACATCATCATATGCAACACTACCAATATGAAACATATTATCCAGGTGGAAAAAAAAACCATAAAAATCATTAAAATTTGCTATATAGGGGTTATAGTATTGAAATAATATGCATTTATCAAAATCAAGAAAATATGCAGTTATATGCACCATAAAATCAAGTCCAAATAACTTAAAATTCCATATTTCGTGCACATAATTTAAAAGCATACATTTTTAACCCCTATGAAAAAACATGCAAATGCATGAACTTCCTAGCCCTACTAATAAGTCTGCTGCTTATCAGTCAGCTCTTCCTGCAATGAAAGAATGCACAGCCTGTACCACCTGCTCCCTAGGAAATCGCCCGTGCGGAATATTTCTTCTTTTCTTCTTGATTTTTTTTTCTTATTCTTCATCTGATTACCTCTCCGTATGGAGGACTTACTCCCCTTAGGACTTACAAGCCTGTGCCTAGGGTCAGACGCCTGTCGCAGAGGAGACGAACCTATGGACCGGACAGAGTGAAGACCTGGAAGCGGATGGTCAGCCAAGCACCAGGTATGAAAGTGAGGAAAAGGAAGATATGAAATGCAGGCGAAATAGATGACTGGGAAGGTGATGATGGAGCAGTTGGTAGAATGACTAGTGAGGGAAGGGGAGAAAACTGGGAACGAACCCTGGCGGCCCGCCTCGGTGGAACGCGAACGTATAACCGCTCGGCCATGGCGTCTGCTGGAGGAACACATTTCTTCATAGTAACAGTAAAACGAGTTAGTAGTGGGTACTCTGGTACCATCTTGAGTTTTTTCAAGTCTGATTCAGCTTTTGAACTGAGTGCCTGCACATGAGCGAGATGGCTCCGCGGCTCATACTCAGGAGTTCCTGGGTTTGATTGCTGCCGTTCGCCCTCTTTGACCATAGGTTTATCGTGGTTTTCTTGTGTCGGTAGGTGAATGTTGATGTGGTTCCTCTTCTACCACAACTTTCCTGTTCATCACTTCTGTGTCCATCATTCCCGTGATCATCGCCTGTTTCAGGGTTGAAGGACAGGTGACGGTCGGCGTGTTACGGCTGGGCGGTGTTGGTGCGCTTAGTGAAGGCTTCTTCCTAGCATCAGCCGGAGTGCTCATGGAACTGCCCTCCGAGTGCTCATTGAGCTAACGATAACTATTCCATATAATCGGTAGTTACAAAAATGTTGTTGTTAGCTAATGCTGGATTTCTGACAATGAAGTCATTAATCCTCTTGCTCTCCAATATTTTTCACAGACATTGAAGAGACTTAGCAGTAAATGTAACAGCTTTTTAGAGAGCACCATATTTTTATGTTTTGGCGGTCGCATCGCTCTCTCACAACCCCCAGAATGTCTGGAGGACATTCTTATAATGTGTCTGACTTAAGGATACTCATCTGTGAAATTTCTACAATCCATAATATCTGTTTTTATAACATCAATTGATGTTTAACCAAATTACATGCATATTTTAACATTGTCTCAAAATATTAATGTAATATACATATATAATTTTTATTTATTAAAAGGTTGCTCTACGCAATGCGTTTATTTTTAAGCGATATGTTATAATTAAAACCTTTAATGGTATTGTGACGCTGGTCGCAGCACACAACAAAGGACGTTCGGGTCAAGCTACCTCACACCGCATACAGGCGCGACGCATATCAATGGCGCTAAAAGTCAGGCTGCATCGCGCGACTGCTTGTGAACACGTGACAATGAACGCGGCATGTCAAAAGGTTTTCAAGATTATTTGAGAGGCATCGGCGGCCAACGTATTTCTCGAGAAAGGTCCGCGTTACTTCACCCACGCTATATAAGAAGGTGAGGCGACGGGAACAGCAGTAGCTAGTAACAGACATGAGTCGTCGCAGCAGTCAATTTTTAGTTTGAGTGTGTGTGTGTGTGTGTGTGTGTGTGTGGTGTGTGTGTGTGTGTGTGTGTGTGTGTGTGAGAGAGAGAGAGAGAGAGAGAGAGAGACAGCTGCGTCTGTGCGGTCGTCGTGAGAGAACCAGCGCATCGTGAAGGAAGATAGCGAAGCAGTTAATGAGTGTTGGGTGATCGTATCGTCAGAGACAGAGACAGAGAGAGAGAGAGAGAGAGAGAGAGAGAGAGAGAGAGAGAGAGAGAGTTTTTGGACGAGAATAAAGTGACAGAAAAGTAACTGGACTGGACTTGCTGTCATTTTGCCATGGTATATTAATAAATTGTAGAAATGAATTTATACCCTACATGGAAGAAAATAAATATTAAGTATGAGACTTCAGTTTTTGCTTAAAAGTTACACGATATGATATGAGAATTATTGATTAGTAATAGCAGTTATATATATTTCAGAAACAAAAATTGTGACATCTGCCTGACGTTGCAGGTGACCATAAAGATCCAGAATACAAACATATATGACAAAGTCAAATTTTAAGAAAAAAATGGTTAAAATTAAGATGCAAAATATCTAAAGAAACATTAAATGATTATAACAAGAAAATAACAATTAACACATGGAATATAAGTGATTATTTAAAATATATAAACAGTCTTTTAGGACATGTAAACATATATTTACAATTTCGGACCATTGCACACCCAGTGCTTTGAGACAGGTACTTGTGAATTTAAAACATGTTCCGCGGGCACCAAAGAGTAGTCCTTTTACCTCCCATGCATTTTCAGGTACGTTATATCTCTCACTAAGGTGAGGAATGCATGGTTGGTAGATGACTTCCTTTTCCTCATTCACCTGTGTCGCTTGCTCCATTCTTACTGTTGGATCAAGAATGAGACCCTTTCCTGCATCTCTCTTGATGGCTATGATATCTGCTCTTCGATGGCTACCATCCTCAGACAGGCAATGGACCTCTTCATAGACCTCCCAATTGGCTCTACGAAGGGCTGTAGAAATGGATGAACGCACACGGTGGTAACGAGTGTTGCGAAGTAATATGCCCAAGGGTTTCCACCTCTTTGCAATTTGAGTGCCGACATAGTGTTGTACGCTGATTTCTTCTAGGCACAGATCTTACTGCTGACGTGTTACATGAAATTTACAAAAACGCATTTCATCATTCTGTTAAGATGTTACTGATTTAGAAGTATAAAAAATTTCATTGATTTATAACGAAAAGTATTAATATGAAACATGGAAAAGTAATCATACGGAATAATTTGAAAATGAGAATGTGCCAACAAATGAAAATCCCAGAGAAGAGAATTTTAAAAGGTTAACGACAAAAGAGCCTGTTTCTGACTTTATGCTGCTTAAAGTGTGTTTATATGTATAGAACTTCCTTTGTGTTTTTCTGCTCTGTAGCTATTTTAGTGTTTGAAGGTTTCAGGCCTCTCTTCAATGACTTGTTTACTTGAGTGTAACAAAAACCTATCGTTTTTATTACAATTACTGCATAGGAAGCTAGGATTACAGGCAGACATTTCCAGCACTATATGACATGCTTCAAAATATCGTACAGCTATAAAAGCAACGTAGAGTTAATGTAGAAAATAGGTGTGTTTAACGACAGTAAAACCCATATTTATGGATGTTGGCAATGTTTGGTCTTATTTCACAAATGGGTATCCTTAAATATGAAATAGGGAATTTACCGACATTTCGTTATTCTTCATAGGCAGACACGTAGACAAATAAGCACAAATCAATTTATTAAAATGTACTTTTGTTCAGGGTTTACAAATCATTTATTATCCATTAGAAGTTGCCTTGAGACTTTGGGTAGAACGGCAGAGGAAATAAAAACTAAACACGTGAACTAACTGCGCTTTTAGGAGTTCAGATTATGTACGTTATAATTTTCTTAGGTGTATCCTGAAAAACAGGAAGGAACATAGTGAAACTGAGAGCCCAAATATTTCAACACATTTTGAATGCTGTATACTTGGCGGAAATGCCTTTGCAAAGAATTTCAGGGTTATATTCCCTCTGGTTTTATTATGTGGTTTACTACCAAGCGTTAGAGCTTCCACACCAGAACTTCCTACTCAAGCGCATTTTGGTTTAATTAGAAGCCAGTATTGCCGCTTTATAAGGTTCTAATACGGGTACTTGAGAGTTGAATCAAAATTATGAATCTAAACAAAGGATGCGAATAACTTTAAAGGAGCAATGACTGGTCTTTCTAACGCTAAATCATTGCGTTTGGAATATTATCACATCATGTAAAATAACTACGTTTAATAGCTACTTTAGGCAAGCTCTGCGTGCCGAGTTGTAGTGGGGGACCGGCTCATTTCAGACCCCTAGATGGTCTATCAATTTAATAAAAACCTGTACGACAAAACTACAAGGCCTATTTTCTTTAATGCTTGAACTTGTACTTTCTACAAAGAAAAGAATAACTCATCATGGTGCACTGAATGAAACCTTAGAGCATTTTTTTTTCTTTTGAAAACCAGATTCACCGTAAAATATTAACTTCTATGAAAATTCGTTATTTATTTATTATGAACAAAGCAGATATAAGTCGACGTTCCCTTAGCACTGCTTACACAGTGGGAGACCCGGGTTTGATTCCGGTACCGGCGTGGGGATTTTCTCCCGCAGGAAGACCTGGTTCAGGGTGCACTCAGCCTCTAAGGTACCGGAGGGGCCAGGAGCTACTTGATTAATAAGTAGCCCCCGCTGGTCGCGAAGACCAGCATCATCGACCGGTAGGGACTGGGGCGCTGACCATCTCCCATCCGCCAGATCTGCACCCCACTCATGATGCCTGTAGCTGGCAGAGGTTGGGGCGCAGCAGCCGGGCGGTAGGCCTTGGCCCGGTAAGGGCTCTTGCGCTGGAATTTTAATTATAAAACGTAGTCGCTAACAAAAGTCATATTTAGCTAATACAGAAAATACAACGGTTTATAGATGAAAATAGAAGTTATAGAGAGAAATAAAAGAATAAGGAACAGGAATAACTAAGAAATGCAAGATGACAGTTTTTTAATGCAATTTTTATCCTAATCCACTAATAAGTAATAATAGGCATCGTTGAACTGAATTATAAACGTTGAAAATATCTACATGAAAATGATGCACCTGGTTGTATAAATGTATAATTCTGTTTCATAATGAATTTTTGTGTATTTGCATATTTTCTCTGAAGGGTAAATAAAATTTTTTGAATTTACTTATTTTCCTTGATACATTAAAAGGTAGGCTTGTAGAAATATGCATATTATCAATAATCAAATAAATACCTTATACAAATATATCAATCGCACAATATTTCTTCTGAAGTTTTTAGGTCTAAATTTAAATTTTTCTAAAAGATTTTCGTAATTAGTATGTCTAGGACAATACCCATTCTTTTAAACAGTAAGTAAATCTTTTTAAATGTTTGTCGTACTTTTTCTATTAAATCGGCATGTTTTACTGTCTAAAGAGTCCAAATAATTGATGCATTCAAGATTTTGCTAACGAGGGAGTTGTAAAATCGAATTAATGGACGTTTTTATTTTGTTTTATGTGTACGGGTCTGTTAAATCTGTTTTTAAAAATGTACTCCTAAATCTTCATTTTCAACTACTGCAGTGAGTGATGCCCTGTTAATGATATAAACACATTTAAAGTTATTTTGCCTCTAATGAAAGACATTTTATATACTTACGTACTAATATTAAACGCAAATTGGTTCATTATGTTGCATGAACTTGGAGAGCCTAGGTCATATCGAAGTTACAAGTAATCCTTAACACCGTTCATGCTTTTTTTTATAATTTGACATCATCGGCAAGTTTTAACATTTTGAAACGTTTAAAACACTTGGCAGGTATATATACACATCGTAAAAATAATAAAAGTCCTAATTTGGAACCTTCGGGTATCCCTGAATTAACACTAAACTGATAATTCTTATGATCTATTTTTAAAATATGATCGAAGCAGTTTCATTAATGAAAATGAATAAAGAATATCGAACGTCTTTTGAAATAGGTGAGTATTACTTGTGCTTACTTAAAGTGGTCTAACTCTGAAGATATGTGTTCAGAAAAGTTAAAGAGATTCATAACCATTGTGGGCCCAAATTACCTCGTTGTCGACGGGCCGTTGAACCCTACACACTCACTCACTTCATAACCATTGATCTTTTCGACGTGAAACCATGCTGCAACTGTGGAGTTACTAACCTGATATGTTTTAATAATATTATAATATTAATTATATATTATTATATCATAATATTAATAATAATATTAAATAATAATATATATTTATTGTGTAAATGTGCATTTAAATGATACTTTCAATAATTGCTGCATTCCAATATTCCCATTGAACCTAAGAGCAATAAGAAAATTTCTGCAAACGTTTATCTCAACCAACACGAAGAAGATATAGGAATAAGATAATTGTAAGAATGCTTAGTACAAGAGTAGAGAAAGTCATGTGCGTGTAACGCATCAGATTTTTTTGTATAGTAAGATTTGGTCTATCTCTTACGGTTTACCAGTTATGCAAAAGTCATCCAGAGTAAATATATTTTGAATTGTCTGGCTATATCCTATGTCGTTCTGTTCACTCTTGAGTTTTGCATAATTTGTAAACCGTATGAGATAGACCAAATCTTACTGTACAAGAAATGTAGATCTCGTTAAGACACACGATTTATGCCCAAATAAATTGTTTTGTGGACGATTTTGGAGATATTCCTTGTTATTTGTGTGAGTTTTGCAATACTTAAACTTTTCACAAATGGAAGGTCATTGTTCACCTTTTTATCTCTTGACCGTGTAAAGAGAACGGAATTTGAAAGTTTTAAAATATTTCACTATGCGCTCAAAGTCTACTGTATTCCCATATTTCCCTTGCAGTACAAGAAAATCACAATAATTTGTGCAAATGCTTATCTCGACTAACGCGAAGAAGATAAAGGAATGAGGGTTTGTAAGAATAATAGTAAAAGAGTAGAGAAAGTCATGTGAGTGCAGCACATCAGATTTATATATAGTAGAAAAACGTGTAAATGTAATGTGTTTCATTTGTATTTCAATCATGTAGAAAATTTTATGAATTGTTTGTAGAGGAGGGAATAGGGAAAGAAACGTGGTTGTGTTTCGTAAAAGAAAATTGAGTAGAGAAAACCATGTGAATGTAATATGGTTTTTTCCACTGTGTCATAACTATACGTCGGACCTTTAGTTCCTAAGTTCTTAAATTAGTTACCTAAAATAGGTTCTATAGCAGATCAAAATAGATTCTATCATTACAGAAAATAGCTGAACAAAAAATGGCATTATTTTATTTCCCATTACAAATTAGCCGAAACATTTCAAATGTCTTAATTGCACATGTCCATAATTGGAGTCACATTAAACAACAAACACGTTGTATAAGATTTACATTGAGAAACTGGATCGCTTGTCAGATAACACCATCTTATAAGATGAAAATGAGCGTTCTGTATCAACTGATGTCACCGGAGCATATTTAAATGTTGGTATTAGAGGCAAGGGAACATCACTTTCACGTGTTCAGGTGTTTTGCCAGACAAGATGTCAGCCACTGTGCGGAGAACTGTCAGTCCTGGGTTTGTTTCAACTTTTTCACCAACATAACCAGGAACCAAGCTGACTTTTTCTGCCACCTCTTCTATCAATCCCAGTTGCGTGTAGACCTGTTTGACAGAAGACTACATCATTAGTAGTAGGGACCAGAAACACATAATGTGATTTGATGAATGCAATATCGTGAAATTAGTTATTTTTAGGTTGTATAGGACCACTATTTTCGAACATATATTTCCATAATTAGTATATACACAAATTTTATTTTCTGTACATCATGAAGAACAAAATAGGCTTTTACCTAAAATCCGAGGTCTAGTTATAACCTAGAAGTTATATCAAATTCAGAATGAATGAAAGCTTCAGAGATAATGCTTTGAGTTATTATGGAATGTCTCAAAAATGTGATTTTTAATGTATTTCCTTTGCTTGGAAAATAAAAAGTAACAAATATTACATATAATACATTACTTAGTGTGCAGTATTTTTTGGAACGTTTTCTCCTGGAGTAGCTAAACTGTATCTGACTCAATTATAAAGGTTTATACATGTTCAAGTTTTGTTTCTCATTAAACCTCTTCCGTGCGTATGTGTGTGCGTGGGCTTCGTAGAAGTGCCTTTTCGGGTATCGTGGGACCTTAACACATGAATTTCCTGCAACATTTCGACACTGAATTCTTAGATGAATTCTTCTAACCGACTAATGCAACAGTGAAAGTTAAATCTAGATAAAGGAAATATCAATTACTTATTCAAAACTCAACAAATGAGAATTGTGCAAAAGACGAATAGATATGATTTTTTTTATTTAGTGGAATGCGTAAGTCCACACTTTCTCTCTTTGCTTCTAAAATGTACTCGTTCAATGTACCCGCGTAATATGACAGGTAATTTCAAGATGTGGATAAATATTCTCCTTTATCTTAATTGTATCGACAAAAACACTGGATTAACAACTCACAGATTTTAGATACTGTAAATCAAGTCTAACAGCTCGATATATCACAATAAGCTCCAATTGCCAAAGCAAAACATTAAAAGAAAGTGCATCGTTTTGATGTTTCTTCTTTTTTTTTCCTGCAATTTTGTTGTCACTTACATATCAGAGGTTTGTATCTACCTGAGAGGTGAGGGCGTGGGATAGCAGAGGAATGAGTAATGACCGGAAAAGGAGGAGCAGTGGAAGGGGAGGAACGGTGGACAAAGGAAAATGGATGAGGGAGTCAGGTGTTCGTTCCTGCTGTACAGTCTGGGCACCTTAATCTGGGGGCTATGAAAAAATGTGATACGTAACAGATACTTCTTACTGTTGACACTTCATTCCATTGCTACTGAATGTGAATGTAAACTGTTTCAGAAAACAAGTAGTTATAATATACATATTCGTAGTAATTCGGGTCAGCTTTGTTGGCCTATCATCAGGAATAAACTTTACACTTATGATATCGTAACGTGCGATGTCATCGACTCAATAAGAGGCAATCAATACAATCCAGTTTTTCTACGATATTGGTGAAGAGGAAGTTTCCCACAGTACCTGGTATGTTGTAAATAAGAGTGGGTAAGGCAATGGTAACGTAATCAAACGATCGCCAGTTTAAATCACCATTGAAACCGTGATAATATTACCTAGGTACCCATTTTAAAGTGTATGCTTTTCTCATAGGAAAAGGTTTGTGATACACATTCGCAAAGAGTTGCGTTTTTTCACCCTCTCCACCTTTTGTAAATTCAAACTTAACCTGAATGTGCCAAAATAACTTGGTTTACAATTACTCGAGAACGGAAACGAGATCCAAAACGAGAACGGAACGGGAAGGGGAATCCACATTAACAATCACTGAGAATGTAAAGCAGCAGTTCTTCGTGAATTTTTCCATTTTTTAATCATTGGGAGTGACTACAACGCTTCAAGTGGCAAACGGGATAGAAAGGTTATGCTATCTGTTTTTTTCCCCCATTTGAGGTCCTTTCAACTTAACACTAACAGGAATGGAAACGTATTAATGCATATAAATCAGCGTGGTGTTATAAGCTGTAGCTCACTTAGATGCCTTCGAGAGGCATCTGGCGGCCGGCGTGTTTGTAAAAGTTCCAGAAAGGACCGTGTGAAGTCATCCCCTCTATATAAGGAGACGAGGCAACAAGTTAAAGGAGTGACTGTTACAGATGTGTCGATGAGTGTGTCAGTGAGTGCGAGACAGCTGTGTGTGATACTGTCGTGAAAGATACGTTGCGTCGAAGTGAAGAAGTTTTAATGAGCGTTGAGTGACGGCATCGTCGGAGTTGGAGTATGAGAGGCAGAGAAAGTGAGGAAAGATAGTGAAAGGACTGGGCCAAGACAACAAGTATAAAGCAGTTGTGAGTTGTAATATCACGAATGACTGTAGATGTGTTATGTCAGTAGAAGAGGATTGTACTTATGTGCAAAAGCTTAGAAAAAATCTGATGTGTTGAACTCACATGACTTTCTCTACTTTTGTACTAACCATTCTTAAAATCTCTTACGCCTGTATCTTCTTTGTGTTAGTTGAGATAAACATTTGTACAAATTATCTCATTGCTTATTTCCTTGTAGGTGCAAGGAGAATATTAGAATACAGTAGGCTTTGTGTGATAGTCAAAACTTTTTAAAAGCTTAAAGATCCCGTTCTCTTTGCACACTTAACATATAAAAAATGAACAACGATGTTCGATTTCACGAAAGTTTTAAGTTTTCCGAAGCTGACACAAATAACAAGGAATATCTCCGAAATGGTACACCTTACAAAAATAATTTAGGCATAAATTGTGTGTTTTAGCGAGATCGACATTTTTTGTGCAGTAAGATTTTGTCTACCTCTTAGGGTTTACGAGTTATTTAAAAGTCATCCAGAGTAAGCAGGACTACATAGGTTATAACCAGAAAATTCAAAATATAAATTTCATTTGTCATATAAATATCCTAAACATATGGCATTTTAATCAAAATCTTTAGAGCCATTTTCAAGATCTTAAAAATTTTCGAAAAATTTTCCATGTAAAGAGTAATTTAGGGTGGGGCTATTTTCTTCAAAATCTTCATGTCGCATCCTTGAAAGACATTAAACTTAATTACCAACTTTGGTTTTTAGCCGACTTTTCGTTTTTAAGTTATGCTGTCCATAGACTGACAGACACACAGACAGACACACAGACACACGCTCGGACCTTTTTGTAAAAATGTTTTTTTTTTGGATTCGGGGGCCCTTCTTCTTCAAAACATACTTCCGGTGAAATCTCGACATCGAATTTTTGGGTCGAATAAAATACTTTCGCTACTTACCAGTAGAGAAAGTAAAAATTCAGTGATAGAAAAGTAACTGGACTGAACTTTTATCATTTTGTCACTGTGGTGTCAGGAGTGGGATTTGTCAAATTAATACATTGGTACCAGAAGTGTGATTTGTCAAATTGTTACATTGGTGCCAGGAGTGAGATTTGTCAAATTGTTGCATTGGTGCCAGAAGTGAGATTTGTCAAATTGCTACATTGGTGCCAAGAGTGAGATTTGTCAAATTGTTACATTGGTGCAAGAAGTGAGATTTGTCAAATTGTTTCATTGGTGCCAGAAGTGAGATTTGTCAAATTGTTGCATTGGTGCCAGAAGTGAGATTTGTCAAATTGTTACATTGGTGCCAGAAGTAGGATTTTTGAAAATGTTACATGGGTGCCAGAAGTGAGATTTGTCAAATTGTTACATTGGTGCCAGAAGTGAGTTTTGTCAAATTGTTGCATTGGTGCCAGAAGTGAGATTTGTCAAATTGTTACATTGGTGCCAGAAGTAGGACTTTTGAAAATGTTACATGGGTGCCACAAGTGAGATTTGTCAAATTGTTACATTGGTGCCAGAAGTGAGATTTGTCAAATTGTTGCATTGGTGCCAGAAGTGAGATTTGTCAAATTGTTGCATTGGTGCCAGAAGTGAGATTTGTCAAATTGTTACATTGGTGCCAGAAGTGAGATTTGTCAAATTGTTGCATTGGTGCCAGAAGTGAGATTTGTCAAATTGTTGCATTGGTGCCAGAAGTGAGATTTGTCAAATTGTTGCATTGGTGTCAGAAGTGAGATTTATCAAATTGTTGCATTGGTGTCAGAAGTGAGATTTGTCAAATTGTTGCATTGGTGTCAGAAGTGAGGTTTGTCAAATTGTTGCATTGGTGTCAGAAGTGAGATTTGTCAAATTGTTGCATTGGTGCCAGAAGTGAGATTTGTCAAATTGTTGCATTGGTGTCAGAAGTGAGATTTGTCAAATTATTGCATTGGTGCCAGAAGTGTGATTTGTCAAATTGTTAAATTGGTGCCAGAAGTGAGATTTGTCAAATTGTTGCATTGGTGCCAGAAGTGAGATTTGTCAAATTGTTGCATTGGTGCCAGAAGTGAGATTTGTCAAATTATTGCATTGGTGTCAGAAGTGAGATTTGTCAAATTGTTGCATTGGTGTCAGAAGTGAGATTTCTCAAATTATTGCATTGGTGTCAGAAGTGAGATTTGTCAAATTGTTGCATTGGTGCCAGAAGTGTGATTTGTCAAAATGTTGCATTGGTGCCAGAAGTGAGATTTGTCAAATTGTTACATTGGTGCCAGAAGTGAGATTTGTCAAATTGTTACATTGGTGCCAGAAGTGAGATTTGTCAAATTGTTGCATTGGTGCCAGAAGTGAGATTTGTCAAACTGTTGCATTGGTGCCAGAAGTGTGATTTGTCAAAATGTTACATTGGTGCCAGAAGTGAGATTTGTCAAATTGTTGCATTGGTGCCAGAAGTGAGATTTGTCAAATTGTTGCATTGGTGCCAGAAGTGAGATTTGTCAAATTGTTACATTGGTGCCAGAAGTGAGATTTGTCAAATTGTTGCATTGGTACCAGAAGTGAGATCTGCCGATTTTGTTACAATATTTAGATTTTCTAAGAGATGTACGTAGATCAAATATCACAAACCCCAGTATATGTAATATATGGAAACTAACAGTAACAATAATAATAGTGTTACCAACTACTGAAGAGAGTTTTAATAATAAAAACAACAACAACAAAAACAATAATAATAATAATAATAATAATAATAATAATAATAATAATAATAATAATAATAATAATAATAATAATAATAATAATAATAATAATAATAATAATAATAATAATAATAATAATAATAATAATAACAATAATAATAATAATAATAATAATAATAATAATAATAATAATAATTCTCTTGCAGTTTTCAATTGCAGGAATACACCATTAGCTTAATAATCGCTTTGATTGCGGTTAAATTGAAAACTGAAATAACATAAATGTCATAGCTTATCTACACTTGTGAAACTAAATTGCAGGAAAAGTCTAAGCATATTCTTACTAAATATTTGATAAAGGAACTTTAATTTCTAAATCTAACGAATATTTTAAAAAGTAAATAGTTTTTTTCCACGTTTACTAATGTGTGCTTTCTAGAAATATCTGTCGAATCATGCGGAAACTCAATAAATATATATTCACTCAATGAAGACGACGTTTCATATTTGTTTTTAGAAAATCAAACGTGCACATTTAGTTTTAAGATATAATCCAGTATTTTCATCCCGAGCAACAAAATTGACCATTCCTTTTATGGTTATAACAGTAATTTTTAGCATTTATTCTCTTAGGTACGTATGTTAGACCAAATAGTGGATATATGAAATAAGTAAAATTAGATAACATAAAAGCTAACTGAGAGGTAGAATTGGAGCTAAAAATCTCAATGCTACAGCTGTGATTTGAACCAAAGACCCTCCGAGTACCAGGCGGGTGCTCTAACGATTAAGCTACTGTGAGAACCTGCCAGAATGACATTGAATTCTCCAGCCGATTCGTGTTTCTCCCGGTATACCACAGAGGCAGTCTCACATCAGAGACAATTACCCCAATGGTGACTTACTATTGTAAGTACTTTATGTCCCGAGATTAAATAACCTTCAGATGGAAATTATTATTTATTTATGCCAGCAAACTTACTGTTGGTGTTTTTAAACACACAAGCCGTGTCTGGGTAATGGTTGAGAGGTAGAATTGGAACTGAAAATATTCTTCTAGAAGTGTCTTTCCTTCTAGATTCCTGCTTTACCAGCCTTAAGCATTTCTCTCTATTTGCTTCAATAACTCCGCACAACTTTAATATTGCCTTCTTCCTGTTACAGTAAGGTTTGTTCAATTTAGGCTCGTTTAATGTGTGATCATTTATCTAGTTTTGCTTGATTATGTAACTCACATATCCACGAACTACCTTTCAAGGTAGCCTCCAATGAAGGATTCTTCCTTTTTCGGTTATAGTAGCCAATGGACCAAAACGAAGTAGAACATTTCAGTAAGAGGCCAGCACTTCACGTTAAATTACTCGAACTGTCGTCACGGTCTGGTTTCTTGCAGTTTACTTGGTGACATCATGATGACTGGAATTCTAGAGCGTATACAATTTTCAGGCCAGATCGTTATGCGCGACAAAATCTTCTAACATCCTATCCAAGTTCCACTGCCGTTTGCTTCAAACGTGCTCTGTTTTACAAAAAGAGATTACAAAAATATGCATTTTCATGTTATGGCTACGGTTGAAAACAAGAAGTTTTACGAAATCAACAATTTAAAATACCTTTATTACTTTTTCTACCATGTGCACATAGTTAATATGGGAAGTATTCCAACCAAAAGTTCGATACTGAGATTTCACCGCAAATACATGTGAGATTTCCTGAACCCAAAAAAGAAGTCTGATGTGCTGCACTCAAATTACCTTCTCTACTGTTGTACTAACTATTCTTAGAAACTTTTATTCCTGTATCTTCTTCATGTTAGTCGAGATAAACATTTGCAGAAATTACTTTACTGTTGCTTTTCTAGCAGGTGCAAGGGGAATATAGGAATGCAGTAGACATTGAGCGAGAGTTTGAAATTCCGCTCTCTTTGCATGGCCAAGAGATAATAAATAAATAACGACCTTTCATTTGAGAAAAGTTTAAGTATTGCATATATATATATGCAATACTAAACTATATATATACTTAATATATAACAAGGAATATCTCCAAAATGACGCACTCTACAAAAAGCTTTACTTGAGAATAACTTGTGTGTTTTAACGAGATCTACTTTTTTGTACAGTACGATTGGTCTATATTACGGTTTACCAGTTATGCAAAAGTCATTAAGAGTAAACAGAACTGCATAGGCTATAATCAGAAATATACATTCCATTTGTCATAAAAATGTCTTAAACATGTCTTTTAATTAAAATTGTTAGAGCCATTTTTGATAAACTCAAAATTTTCCAAAAATTTCCGTGTAAAATGTAGTTTAGGGTGGAGGAATTTTCTTCAAAATCTTTGTGTTGAATTCTTGAAAGATACACATTAAGTTTAAATACCGACTTGGTTTTTAACCGACTTCTTGTGTTTGAGTCATGCTGTTCACATACATACATACAGACAGACAGACACACACACATACACACACACACACAAACACACACACACAAGCGTACCTTTTTCTAAAAATGCTTTTTTGGATTCAGGAGTCTCAGTACTTATATTTTCGGTAAAATCTCGACATCGAAATTTTGAGTCGATTACAATACTTCCCCTACTTACTGTACGTGGTAGAGAAGGTAAAAACACTTTTAGGAAAAGGTGTGTGTGTGTCTGTGTCTCTGTGAACAACATAACTCGAAAACGAAAAATTAATTAAATACCAAACCTAACATTTATGTTCAGTATCTTCCAAGGATGCGACACGAACATTTTCAAGAAACCCTCCAACCCAGACTACCTTCTACATTGAAATTTTCAAAAAAATTTGATTTTATTAAAAACAGCTCTAACGATTTTGATTTAAATACCATATGATAGTTTCATGACAAATGAAACTTGTATCTTGAATGATCTGGAAATTTCCTCAGAAGTTCTCTTCATTCTGGACGACTTTAGCATAACAGTTAAACCGTAAGAGATAGACAAAATCTTACTATACAAAAAATTCAGATCTGGTTAATACACACAATTGATGTCAAATACATTCTTTGTGAATTGAACCATTTCGGAGATATTCCTTGTTTTTCTATCTCTTGTCCATGCAAATACAATGGAATTTCAAAAGTATCACATAGTGACCAACTTTAAAATATTTTACTATCGCTTAGAGTCTACTGTATTTGTATATAGCCCTTGGATTAGATATAAGAAAATGTGCAATACGGTAATTTCTGCAAGTGTTTATCTGGATTGCCATAAAGTAGATAGAGGAACAAGCGTTTGTAAGAACAGTCTGTACAAGAGTAGAGAAAGTCATGTGAGTGCAACGTATCAGACGTTTTTCTATCTAATTCACGTTAATCGAGATAAAGCTTTGCAGAGTAACTTTCATTGCACACTTCGTTGTAGGCACAAGAGGAATAGAGAAAACCCAGTCGACAGTCATATTCGCTATGGCTTTAAAATGCCATTTCTTTCCATGAAATCACGAGAAACAAGCGAACAGCGACAGGACTTGAAACAAACTTACAAATCATTGAACAGTAGAAACCAGTATTCAAATAGCTCGAGAGTGGTTGCTACTGTATTAGTATTAAAATGCGTGTTATAAAGAGATCTGCATATTCTGTGTAGTACGTTTATGCCTATCAATTTTATACAGATTTATACAATATTCCTTTTGAATGGCGTCGATTTACGAGCTCCTCTTAGGAAATTCAAAATATGCGTTTTATT
Source organism: Tenodera sinensis (assembly GCA_030765045.1). NCBI lineage: Eukaryota > Metazoa > Arthropoda > Insecta > Mantodea > Mantidae > Tenodera > Tenodera sinensis. The sequence continues at coordinate 164,026,894 of CM060962.1, forward strand.
TGTCATGTAAGTATGTTATATATACAGTATTTTAGTCACAGTCGTTAGAGCCATTTTCGAGAAAATAAAGAACTTTCGAAAAAGGGTAGTTTGGTTTTGGAGGATTTGCTAGAAATCTTCAAGTCGTGCCTTCTGAATACTCACAATCCGAATTTAGCCCATTTGCATCCATTTTGTGCTATGACCTCAGGCGCTGACTTCTTAGGTAATTAGGGAAAGATCCACCTAGTTTATTGTCCTCTTACTGGCTATATCCATTGTTCTTCCTTTTTTTCAAGTTTCTCTCCTTTTGGCTATCGTGGGTCCTCCTCAGTTCGTCTGCCCAGCGGCTTCTCTGCCTGCTGATGCTCCTCTGGCCAATCCTAGGGTCCCAAACAATCCATCTGTCTATCAGTGTATCTGTCTACTTAGGACGCTGTTTCATAACGTGTCCTGCCCATCTCCATTTTGGGTAGTTTCCTGTGGTTGCGACGTACTTTAACTGTATCACCTTCCCTATTTCTTGGTTTTGCATTCGATCTCTCAGCGTTATACTCAACATCTTCCTTTCCATTTTCCTTTGGTAGAAGTCTATTGCTAGCCTCTGGCCTTTTTGTTTGCTTTTCCTTGTGTTAAACTCCACGTTTCTGAGCTATACAACAGATCTAGTAAATTGCACATGTTCATTGTTTGAGCTTTGAAATTTATACTGTAGGATTTGCCCTGGAGGAATCAGAACTTAGACCATGTTGCTACGATGTGTCGTTTTCCACCGTGTTCTTAAAGGAACTGATTTGATCCAAGTAAGTAGTTTGTTGTACGTATCCCAGAGGTTTGTTGCCTGCTAATATAATGTCTACCTCGTACCTTTTTGTTGTTTTTCATCTACTCTTTGGTTTATTTTAGGCCTACCGATGAACTCAGATTCCTTAGCTGTGTAATGTGCGCCTACAAGTCGTCTGGTGAAGTGGCTATGAGTACTACATATGTCGTTCAACATTCTAGCTATGGTGTTTGAGTATAATCTCGCCAAGAGCCTCACGTATTCCCTGGTTTTGTAGTGATGAACTTAAATAGCAAAAAGTTAGCTTTAAATCTTCCAACTTATTCCTGCAATAAAATTCTTCACAATCAAAAGTTAAACTTTGTCACATGTGACGCGAGAATGTTTCTAAGTTCAACGTGAGTGGCGCAGTTTTTCAAAGAACAGCTTGACGTTTTGTGGTGTATTATATTTTTAAATTACGTTTTAGTGTAATTTGATGGTAGAGAATACTTTTGTAATATAACTTTAAAGTTTATAATTCTTTATTTTATTTACTCCTACTTTTGCATGACAGTTAAATTATTGTTTTTGCTTCACTTAAAACGATGCAGCCAACAGTGTTTTCTACTGCTAACTAGCTATTCATAATAAACACTAACAATTCAAGCTCGAAGATCCGTTCTATTCCTGGAGCTGCATAGAGAGCGCGATAAATGACCCGAAAAACCAAGGAGCCACTAGTGTAGACGGGGAGCACTCTTTTCTTTGAGTAAGCATCCGCGCCATCTATCCGGCAACGTTATTCGCCACGAAACCGAGAAGTATATCGTAAAGATGAGAAGGGAACGGAATGCAAGGGAAATTATGGGAAAAAATAATGGATATTAGTCATAATTTACATACACTATACTTGTCCATTTTAACGTCAAGTTTGGAATTTAAAGGGTCCGAAATGCACAACTGCAATTCGAACTTAGTTCTGCAAGTTTTTGATTATTTTTGACAGTTTTCAAAGCTTTATTCTTTCCGAAGTGTTACCGTAAATTCAGTATCGAGTATCCATTAGGATGGACGGATGGACGGACGTACGCATGGACGGATGGACGGACGGACGGACGGACGGACGGATGGACGGACGGACGGACGGACAGACAGACATACGGAGGGACGGACGGACAGATAGACAGACGGATGAACGGATGCACGAACGGACGGACGGACAGACAGACGGACGGACGCATGGACGCATGGACGGACGGACGGACAGACAGACAGACAGACGCATGGACGGATGGACGGACGGACGGACGGACGCATGGACGTATGGACGGATGGACGGACGGGCAGACAGACAGACGCATGGACGGATGGACGGATGGACGGACGGATGCATGGACGCATGGACGGACGGACAGACAGACGCATGGATGGATGGACGGACGGACGGACGCATGGACGGATGGACGGATGGGCGGACAGACAGACAGACAGACGGAGGGAGGACGGACGCATGGATGGATGGACGGACGGACGGACGGACAGATAGATGGAGGGACGGACGGACGCATGGACGGACGGACGCATGGACGGACGGACACATGGACGGATGGACGGACGGACGCATGGACGAACGCATGGACGGATGGACGGACGGACGGACGGACGGACGGACGGACGCATGGACGGATGGACGGACGGACAGACAGGCAGATGGAGGGACGGGCGGACGGACGCATGGACGGATGGACGGACGGACGGACGGACGGACAGACAGACGGACGGACAGACGGACGCATGGACGGATGGACGGACGGACAGACAGACAGACGGAGGGACGGACGGACGGATGGATGGATGAATAAGTAAATAAGTAAATAAATATTATCTTCTTTGCTATTTTGCGCATATCTTTCTAACTTTACTTCGGAAGTATCCTTGAATCATGAGCAATTAAACAAGTTAATGTTACTTTTTACATCTCCAAGAATCTCTCTCTCTTTTCCTCTCTCTCTCTTTGTGTGTCACACACACACACACACACACACACACACACACACACACACACACACACACACACACACACACACACACACACACACACACACGTTCTCTGCCTTTCTCTCTACGTAAAATCCTACGAAAGCGGAAAATGTTCTAAATATTTTCTTTGTTTGTTTCCTTCTTTCTTTATTTGCTTGAATCAGCAAGAAGGATAGGGGAGAGGAGCCGATTACTCTATGTAACAAGGTTTTTGCCACATAGGTGAAAATAGGCATTTTAGGTGCAGTTTTATGACCAATTAATGAATACCAGGCTCAAAATGTTCCATCACCCTCCATTTACTTGTAAATTATTAAACATCTTTAAAAACAGTAAAATCATAAAAGTAATGCTCCAGATATTCTTCAAACCAACTTTTTCAACTAGTTCCCATCTTTCTCAATGTTTAGGGTTCATACGGGATAAGAACAGCCTCGTTTACGGTATATTTGGCTTGCTAAGAGGATAGGGGTGAGTAATTTAATGTTTTACTGCTCTCTGCGCCAGACCAGCAGAATGACAATGGTGGAGAATATTTTAGGCTCAGTTCAAATGTTGTCTTGCTTGGAAAAGTGTCGGTTTCAAATGACTTTTGTAAGTTGTAATTTTATTTTTTTGTGCAATGAAGAAATCTCGTCATGCTTGCGTAAATTCACCAATTTCTGTTATGTGTGTACTGAAAGAAGTCAGCATCGATATATGACAGAAACTGTGAAACGTGCATATTATAGTTACTTTGGCTGTCATGTTGGTGATGAAGACAAAGATGTGTGCTGTATGACGTGTTATTCCAATCTTAGTAGTATGTAGATGAGTGGTGACAAAACACGTACTATGCCTTTCGCAGTGCCAATTGTTTGTCGCGAACCAACTGGCCAAGCAGAAGAATGCTATTTCTGCCTAACAAAAATTGAGGAACATTCAAAAAGAACAAAATCTAAAATTGGGTATCCTGATGTTCCATCCGAAATAAGGCCCATTCCACATGGACCTGAGCTCCCAGTTCCCAGCCCACCTTCACTTTTATAAGAAACTGTTTCAGAACCTGAGCAAGAAGATGAGCCCATCCTGTCCACTTTCTTTGTTGCAGAATACTGCCCACAACCTGATCAATCAGTCCAGACTTAATGATTTAGTAAGGGATATGAATCTCACGAAACGGCAATCTGAGGTATTGGGATCACGACTGCAGCAGTGGAATTTATTAGCTCCCGATACCAGAGTTTCACTTTTCAGAAAGAGGCATCAACAGTTTTCGAGTGCTATGAAAAACTCCCTTTGTGTATGTATACATAGATGGTTTAATGAGTGAACTAGGATTTCAACACATCCCTGAGGAATGGAGGTTGTTTATTGACTCCTCAAGGCTAAGCCTCAAAGAAGTGTTGCTCCACAACGGAAATGCTAAACTGTCAATACCAGTGGCACATTCTGTAGACATGAGAGGAACGTATGAATGTATCACCGTTCTATTACATACAGTTAATTACAGCATAATGCGCGACTATTGTTTTTTAATTAGAGAAAGTGACACTGCCTACAAAAGTAAGAAAGAAAGCTGTAAGCGTTAAAAATAATTGTATTACTTAAGGTATATTTTATTATGGCTGCATGTTTCAGCACCTTACACTTACAAGATTTCTTAATTCTGATGCTGTTTTACTTTCTTTTTGGCCCCATTTTCTTAGTTAGATAAGGCAAATTCTAAAACTAAAGTAAAAACCAAGAATTTTATTTCAAAAAGTGGTAATATGGCCAGTTGTGGCAGACGTATTTACTATCTGTCATGTTCTATGTAAAATTAAAACATTTTATGTGCAGAATGAGTAGATTTAAATGAATATTAATTATATTATCAGAATCATATGCTGAAAAGGGAAACTATCTTGTCACTTTTGTAAGATCCGCCTCAGTTCTGTCACACAAAAACGTTACGTGTTACGTAATTTTCACTGCCGTTTTCGTGTACAGAAGGTTTGATTTAGTTGAAGTGACCTCTTTTTGTTTATTTGGCAGACAAAAAGTTGAAATTTGTTGCCTAGTGTTATCGGATGGTTACACATTATCGGACAGTAGGATTTGCTTGTTTGTAACTATTGCACTCTATCAGAGTATGCATTAAATGCTTTGCCTTCTGCTATTCGGCCATTGTGTGTTTGCTGGTAGGAAGAAGAGCAGTTCTAATTTAGTGGCAAGTATTGTGAAGCGGTAGTCGCGTAATATTTTGCAGCCTTCAGTGCATATGAAGACATCAGCTAAATGTAAATATTTATCCTCTATTTTTATATACTATCGTAAATGATATATTTTGAAGTAACTGTATGAATTCTGATTTATGTCATACACTAAATGTTTTCCACTCTATGCGTGTTTGCTTGTTCTTATAATCGGATAGCGAGTGAGATAGTGATATCAAATATCCGATATTAGGCTGGACTGACTCCGTAGCGCAGTTGGTAGAGCACCTGCCTGCTGTGCTGTGCCGGGTTCGGTTCCCGGCAGGGTGGTAGGAATTTTTCTCCAGCCAAGATTAGTCCTCATCCTTCCCTGAGTCTGGAAGTACAATGGCGGCGCCGTGGCTGAGTGGTTAGACCGCTCGTCTACCACCTAGGCGATCCCAGAGACTCGCATATGGTATTCGTGGTGGACGAAGCGGCGTATGGGCGGGTTTTCTCTGGGTTCTCCGGTTTCCCCCACCATTCATTCCACCAATTTCTCCATTATCACCTCTCCAATCATCCATTTCGCCTGCATTTCATATCATCCTTTTCTTCACTATCATACCTAGTGCTTGACTGGCCACCCGCTTCCAGGTCTTCACTCTGCCTGGTCCAGAGATTCCTGTGCTCCCCGACAGGCGTCTGACCCTAGGCACTGGCTTGTAAGTCCTAGGGGTGTAAGTCCAACATAAGGGGAGGGTAATCAGGGTAATCAGAAGATATTAGGCTTTTGTTAGTTATCTCAAACTAACATGCTTATTTTACAGATGTCAGCTTTGAAAAATGCCAAGCAGTGGAAAAAAAGGAATCCGCAGTTCATGATCGAAGCTGTTAATGCGGTAAAGGAAGAAAAAGGAGTATTTAAAAGCTTCGAAACTGTACAATGTCCCAAAATCAACTCTTGAAGACCATGTAAAGCACAAAACAAACGACATAAATGGTTTAATACGAAGATTAGACGAAAGTGCATTCTAGGGGATGAAGAGGAGGAAGAGCTAGTTAGGTACTAGCAAATCAAGAAGATGGATGGATCGGTGGAGTTTAAGGGCCCGTCGACAGCTAGGTCATTTGGGCCCTAAATCAACATCACTGGCAACTTTGTCCACATCATTATCCAAGAAATTTGCAACTGCTGTTCCTAAAGATACCACGTCAACTATCAAACAGAGCAGGCGAAAACAAAAGAAAAGAGGCCGTAGCTCATCTTCTTCTTGATTTGAAGACATTTTGTCCCCCTGGTCTCAATGGCGACCAGTACAGGGCAGAAAAACTGCAATGAAACGGCGAACAAAATAGGCCTGGCAAATCAAGAATATCACTGGCAACTCTGCCCGCATCATCTGAGAATGTTGCAACTGCATCCACGTCAGCTATCCAACAGAACAGCTGAAAACAAAAGAAAAGAAGCCATAGCTCATCTTCCTCTTGATTGGAGGGTTTTATCCCCCTGGTCTAAGCTGACGAAGAGGACAGTGCAGATGAATGTGTTTATTGTAAACATCCCTATCGCTTAGACACCTGTGGAGAACAGTGGATACGCTGTTCAAAATGCCTTAGATGGGCTCATGAATTGTGTTCTGTTGAGGAAAAGAAAAGATGGAAATCTGTCAGATCTGTCAATAATTTAAGTCTTGTAATTCAGCTTTTGTAATTTAGCCTACTTATTATCATTTAACCAGAAAAGAAGCAAAATGCAGTTGGGAAATACATAATAATCAGTAAGTTTATATAAAGTGCATTGGAGTGAATAATATTATTTTTTAAAGTTAATTATTAGTATCCGATATTAGGCACCATAAACAATTTCAAGCATATATACAGCTTGTATATTTTGACATTTTTTAAAAGAAATATTTCAAATTAATAAACATTTTTTCTGTGTTACTCTACTATAGCGTTCCTAGTATGTAGATAAAGGGATTTGTTGACATGTACTAATAGAATAAAGTATAATTAAAGCCAATTTATCAAAAGAATCCGATATTCGGCTCCTCTCCCCTTATATTCTAGTAAAATGCGGATACTGTATAAAATAATGATTGAATTACTCATTTCATTTGACAAGCTATGTTACTGTGTTCATTATCTGCAACGATATCAATTATTCTTCTCTTGCACTGGGGATTTGTTGTTTTAACTTCAGGCGATAGCCACTAAGGAAGAACTTTTCTTTGAACTCGCCGCTCACTTTAAGTTGCATAGTCCCGGATAATTTGCTCAACCTATGCACTAGTTTACTATACCGAGTGATTCACGATGTGTTTCGCCCTCTCATGATATGCAAGCGCTGAATTTTGCATGACTTGGGTTGTATTACTTGCACTTTTAGTTGTACATACAGGTTGAAATAGGTAATAATATTGTGGGTACTTTAGATGGATATCCCCTAAAATGTTTCAAGAGCTTTGAGAGCATGAGCTTGAGGCTGTCGAAGCTGGGTAGTATCTCACGGGGGTATGACTGCAAAGGAATTAATTGAGGTATATTTTTTCCTTTATTATCGCTCCGATTGCCTCGACTTAGCTGCAGTCATGACTTAAAGATTCTTTGCTATTCTCACGGAGATGGCCTCGGAAACGCAAATGTTTGCTTTTAAATAACACTTTAAATTGCATTAAGAATTTAAATTATTTTATTTTGTAATACTTTAAGTTTTAAAATAACACTGGTTTGTATACCACTGCTTGTCCACAAACTTTAGCCAGTTATGTCCTCTCTTACTTCGCAAATTCAAAATTCCAAATGTTCGTCTACTCGGAAAATACTCGTTATTTTTATAACTGTGGGAATCAAGTGAAGCACGATCTCTTGTTACCTCTGTTTCATTGCCTTTTAATGCAGATGTTTTAGAGGGCGCATACAAGAAACGGTTTCAAGCTATAATATGGAATTGTAGCTAATCGTTCAACGTACTAGTGTGAAAGAATACTAAATTTCACTGCTCATGATCCTGTTTAATATTATTAGTTTAATTCATTTACTTCAATTGCACTGTGTATTGCTTATGTTTATTAAGATTTAACGGGAAGGAAATAAAAAAGAGGAGTTTATATGATTAATTTGTAGAATATCTGCGCAAATTACGGTGGTACCTATAATGGCTACTACGTATAGAGGAAGTATTGTATTCGACCCAAAATTTCGATGTCGATATTTTACTGGAAATATAAGTTTTGAGGCTCCCTGAATTAAAAAAAAAAGAATTTTTAGAAAAAGGAACGTGCGCGGCTCTCTCTCTCTATCTCTCTCTCCGTGTGTGTGTGTGTGTGTGTGTGTGTGTGTGTGTGTGAAAAGCATAACTTAACAACGAAAAGTCGGTTAAAACCCAAAGTTGGTACTCAAGTTTTATATCTTTCAAGGATGTGACTCAAAGATTTTCAAGAAAATTCCTCCACCCTAAACTACCATTTACATGGAAAATTTTCGAAAATTTTGATTTTCTCAAAAATGCTCCAACGACTTTGATTAAAATGCCATATATTTAATACATTTTTATGGCAATTGAAGTGTATATTTTGAATTTTCTGGCTATATCCTATGTAGTCCTGTTTACTCTTGATGACTTTTGCATAATTTGTAAACCGTATGAGATATACCAAGTCATACTTCATAAGAAATGTAGATCCCATTAAAACACACAATTTATGTTCAAATAAATTGTTTTGTAAAGTGCATCATTTCAGAGATATTTCTGTTTATTTGTGTGAGTTATGCAATGTTTATACTTTTCTCAAATGGAAGGCCGTTATTCACTTTTCTATCTGTTTGACCGAGCAAAGAGAACAGAATCTCAAAGATCTGACTATCGCTCAAAGCCTACCATATTCAAATATTCCCCTTGCAACTATAAGAAAATCATCAGTAACATAATTTCAGCAAATCTTGATCTCGACTAACACGAAGAACATAAAGGAATAACAGTTTGTACTAAGTATAGTACAAGTGCAGAGAAAGTTATGTGGGTGCAACAATCAGATTGTTTTTCAATGGAGCTTACTAAAGCCTGAATGAAGTACGCTGGCAAGGCTATAGCTGATTTCAAGGCGTAAGAAATCAGTACCCATAAGCCTTGTAATTAAAAAAGGTGAATAAGATGGCTCAAAGTAGTTGACGTTGGTCTTGACCTTTGACGCCAGCTTCATGCGCCAGAACGGCTGTAATTATGTGTACAGCTCTCTGAAGAACATAATTACACTAATTTCTTGTGCACACAAAACTAAAAGAAAAAGAATAAGATAAAACTCTTGTGTTAGATTTGTCCACTAAAAGTGAAGGAGAATTTTCTTTCTCTGAGTGGAGAACATGCAACTGTTTTATATAAAAATTTAATAGATTGTGGCAACGACTGAATTTTTAGCAAACGAGCAATAGTAAGGGCATTAATTTTCACGAATGATATAATCAAGATTAAAGGCGAGATATATTCAACTTTTTATACAATTCTAATTCCTATATTATCAATTACTAATTAATTTTATTAAATTATTTGATTTTGGCTTATAATTCTGCTCCACCATGATGTCAACGTTTTAAGTCAACTCTTTTATTTTCTGTATTATGTAGAGCAAGTAGGGGAAGTATTATATAGCATCCAAAAATTCCATGCAGAGATGTCACCGGAAATGCATGTTTTGAGACTCCCTGAAGATAAAGTCAAAGAATTTTTAGGAAAGGTCTCCCCCCCCCCGCCGCCCCCGCTCTCTCTCTCTCCCGTGTGTAGGACTTAAACCCCCTAGGACTTACAAGCCAGTATCTAGGGTCAGCTGCCTGTCGGGGAGCAGACGAACTTATGGACCGGAAAGTGTGAAGACCTAGAAGCGGGTGGTCAGCCCAGCACCAGGTATGAGAGTGAGGAAGAGGATGATATGAAATGTAGGCGAGATTGATGAATGGAAAGGTGATGATGGAGCAGATAAAGTAATGAGTAGCGGGGGAAATCAGAGAACTTGGAGAAAGCCCGCTCTGACTCAGCTGCGTCCACCACGAATACCACATGCGGGTCCCAGGGACCTTGTTGGTAGGCGAATGGTGTAACTGTTACTTTTCTAACACTTTATTTTCCTCTAAATTTTACTACAAATGCACAATTTCCTTCTCGTTGCTAACACAGTTTATAGTCTTCTCTGCTATTATAATTCACAACTGTTCTTCTGATAATCTTTCTCAGTCTTTCAATGTCTTTTTCCACTTTTGTCTCTTATTTCTTGACTATTACGATACAATCACTTGACGACACATTGTACGTACTCGCTGACAGACTGGCCGACTCACTCTCGTAACTTACACAACTAAACAATAACTCAACTCAACTCAAACTGAAGCTGCTACTCCAGCATTCGAGAACAGGTCGTACAGGTTCTCCTGTACGATATGTTTATCTGCACAGCACCTAGCCGCTTAGTGCGACTTTATCTGTGCAGTATATAAGGTGTTTTAATTTTTTCAAGCTTTTGTGTCTGTGGGCGTGGTTTCTTCCTGCATACCTGGGTGATTGTGTCTGTCCTATTTATACTGGTGCCGGCATCACGTGACCTTCAAGAACCCTCCATATACACGTGCAACAATGACTCAGCGGCATTAACTAAAAGCTTCTGGACAGTATGGGGTTATCGCGCTGTTCGATCACATACACACAGTCACTAGTTTCCCTGTGGTCTCGGGCCTTTCCTTTGTGTTTTACCGCCATTATTACGGCCATGTATACACAGCCGCTCGCCGTATCCAAGGTCACCCGGCCCCCTCCTGTCCGTATATTGTTGAACGACCCAATGTCACAATATGTTGAATTTTCTGGGAATGTTCTCAGAAGTGTACTTCATTCTGGATGACTGTTGCATAACTGGTAAACCGTAAGAGATAGACAAAAACTTAGATACTACACAAAAATGTAGATCTCATTAGAATATACAATTTATGTCAAAAACATTTTTGTGGAGTGAACCATCTCGGAGATATTCCACGTTGTATGTGTGAATTTTCCAATACTTATCCTTTTCTGAAAGGGAAGTCGCTATTCGTCTTTCTATGTCCTGGACATGCAAAGAGAATGCAATCTTAAAGCCATCACATAACGACGAGGTCTTGAAAGATTTCACTATCGTTTAAGTCTAGTGTATACATCTATCCCCTCTGTACGTATAAAGAAATATGTAATAAAACTCTAGCTCGATTAACATGAAATAGAAATAACATTTTATGAACGTTACCAACAAGAGTTAGTAGAGGAAGCCACGTGAGTGCACACATCAGATTTTTCTCGTTCAAAGGGCGATGTTTATTTGTTTTTGTTAACGGTTAATATGGATTTGCAAAGTTTTGGTAAAACACACTAAGTAATTCTCAGTAGTAGTGGTGGTGGTAACGGTAGTATATTAATAACATTTTCAATTGCACATTTTACATCTATGGAGAAAAATCTGATGTGTTGCACTCACATGACTTTCTCTACTCCTGTACTAACTATGTTTACAAACTCTTATTCCTCTATCTTCATGCTAGTCGAGATAAAGGCCCAAATGACCTCGTCGACGGGCCCTTAAACCCCACACGCTCACAGTCACTCACTAGTCGAGATAAACATTTGCAGAAATGATCTTATTGTTGATTTTCTTATAGATGCAAGCTGTATATGTGTATACAGTAGGCTTTAAGCGAGAGTCAAATCTTTTAAAGCTTTGAAATTCTCTTCTCTTTGCACGGCCAAGAGATAAAAAGTGAATAACGACCTTCCATTTGAGAAAAGAATAAGTATTGCAAAACTCACACAAATAAGGAATAACTGAAATTGTTCACCCTACAAAACAATTTATTTGGACATAAATTACGTGTTTTAACGGGATATACGTTTTCGTATAGTAAGATTCGGTCTATCTCATTGGTTTACCAAGTATGCAAAAGTCGTCAAGAGTAAACAGGATTAGATAGGCAATAGCCGGAAAATTCAAAATTACATTTCATTTCGCATAAAAATATGTTAAATACATGGCATGTTAATCAAAATCGTTACAGAGCCATTTTTAAGAACATCCAAAATTTCTAAACATTTTCCAGGTAAAGGATAGTTTAGGTTGGTGGAATTTTCTTCAAAATCTTCGTGTCGCATCCTTGAAAGATTAAACTTAAGTATCAACTTTGGGTTTTCGTTTTTGAGTTACGCTGTTCACAGACTGACAGACACACAGATACACACGCAAACTGACCTCTTCCTAAAAATGCTGTTTTTGGATTCAGGGGACTTTAAAACATATTTCCCGTGAAATCTCGACATCGAAATTTTGGGTCGAATGCAATAGTTCCCCCACTTACTGCACGTACTAGAGAAAGTAAAAAATAATCTTTTTTATGTTGAGGCTGGTGTGGCCAAGTTCAGTGCTCTCTTTAACCAGTTCAGTGCTTAGGTGTTTTGCTTTTAGGTTAATAAAATTATTGATTGCGTTTTGTTCATTCGTATTTGAATGCTGGTATGCTTGCTGGGGCGACTGAAGATTTTATGTTTTTCTCAAATGTAGCTTCTACGAAATTGTGTAGAGAAGGCAGGAATGGCATCATTCATTAGCAACATTTTAGCACGCATGCCATAATTAGTTGAATGTGATAACTACATAGTAACAGTACAACGATATCATAAGTGATATATTTTGTGACTCAGTGAAAGGGAAACAAAAATTAATACCAGTCAGAAAAAAGAAGTGCCGCTTATTTGATACCAAAAATGTGGAGGTTGAGGGAAGAAGGAACAGAATGTTAATGCAGAAATCGGGAAAGGTACGGTTGTTACTTGCCGTACCACTGAACGAGGAAAAACCTTGGCGTGTTTCTACATTCCACAAGACAAGGAGTGACCACAGATAAATTCAACAGCACTTCGGGGTAGTTAAACTTTGTCCTCATTATTTTTTCTTTTGTTTTATTCTTTTGTTATCTGTTATCCAGTAGTCCACACATACCTAATAAAATTGCATCCCATTTTTTTCTGGTAATTTTCTACTTTGTACGCACAAACTAGTGTTTAAGTATGCAAATAGTTCACACTGAAACAAAACATCTAATATTTTGCTATCACACAACTGTCTCTACTTATTAATAATATAAATAAATATACTTTATATTACAGAATTCACACAAATGGGTTATTCTAACCACGTTGCGTTGTTAAATGCATGGTTTTGTCTATCAATTATTTCAAAGTATAAATGCAGAAATATAATTTAAATGCTAACATCAGAAACACGAGGGCAAAATTTACAAGTTGTAGCAAATAACTCCTGCGAAGAAAAATAAATAAGGAAAAGAAAGGAAAAAAAGCAACAATTTTCGAGTTTTAAAACTATTGTGTAAGATGACACACAAACTTGTAAAAACGTAAACATATAACGTGGTGCATTTAAATGATTAACATCAGAAAAAAGCTTGATACAAATCGTGTAATTCCTGCATTTTTACGGTAGTAAATTATCTTGACCGCCTCAGTAGCGCAATGGCAGCGCGCCTGTCTCTGACGCGGAGGACCTGGGTACGATCCCCAGTACGAGCGTGGAGATTTTTCCCCCACAGGGAGCTCTGGCACGGGGTGTGCTAAGCCTCGTTAGGTCCCTGAGGGGCCAATTGAGGAGCTACTTGATATAAAAATAGCAACCCAGGTGGCGAAGGCTGCATAACTGGCCGGGAGGGCTCGGGGGCGTGACCACGTCTCTCCCTCCAGTTCTGCACCCCACTCATGACTGCAGTGGGCAGAGGTGGGAGACGCAGCGGTCGGGCGATAAACCTTGATCCGCGAAGGACTGTTGCGCTAGAGGTTATTAAATTCTTATCTTGTTCACATGGTCTCCCAGTTGTGCATAATTACACAACCTCTAGTTAAAGCGAAGATGAATTCACAGGCTGTTGTAATTGATGTAATTTTAGTCTTAATTTCGATTTCTGAAACACCTGATATTTTAATTAAAACCATTGGAAACAGTTTATGAGAAAATAAAAGCAATGTAAAGGGCAGTTTGCAGAAAGAGAATTTCTTGAAAACCTTCGTGCCATGTTCCTAAAGGTTACTAGGCTTACATACGAAGTTTGGTATTAATCCGACTTACGTTTTTTAGTTATATTCACCCAATTACACCCATGGCAAACGAGAATTTTTTATCTTGGAATCTCAAAACGTTTATTTCTGGTAAAGTTCCGATATCGGAACGTGCTTGTAGATATCTCTTACCTTGTTTATTAAAGAATGTCCGAACCTATTGCTTTGAAACTTGCTCTATAAACAAACACACCAGGGTAGGATCCCAATGGAGACCAAAGCAATATATTCAAAATACTTTGCTTATTAGTTTAGTTTTCTTTTTTCTCTGTTCATTTTACGTCACTTTACTATGTAGTCAATTATCGCAATGGATTCGTTAGGAGATGCCTCGAGGATCGGTGTGTGGCGGATTGTTAGCCTTCTATATCTCGTCCTATGACTCTATGACGACATGAGGAGGAAGGCCTTAGCACCTCGACCGAAATACCCTCTTTTGTACCTATGACCCTAACGGGGCACTCTCGGGAGGATGGATGAAGCAAATGGATCCTAAGGGCGGCCGGAACGTTGCCACGACAGAGCAGGTGGCAGGGTCCCTAGATTTTCCCAGTTAGAAGCACCCCGGCGGTGACTGGCTTAGCTCCCTTCCTCCCCTCGGGCTTGTACCATCCCATGGGGGGAGCGGAAACCAGTGGCTCACCTTCCAATCCGGGGAACAAGATTTCCAGAGCGCATTTGTTCCCCCTACCGTGCGATCTACCTATTGGTGCGATGCTCGCCGACGCTTTCAACACTGAAAGAAACCTAATGTAACGAAATGAGGGACAGGAAATTCGAAATATAGGGATTCCTTCCCAGCATTCTTCTGGCGACCTGAAGAAATCTCCGGAAAAAACCATCGTTCAGGAAGGTCGGCTACGGATATCGAACCCGTGACCTCCCAAATGCGGGCCACAGACGTTACCGTCTGAACCGTCCCGTTAGGTAATCTCGTCCTGTACCATAGCATCTTGATTCGTCACTGTCCACAGAAGCCTTAGGGCTTGTGGCATTGCATCTGCTTCTATAACGGCTAGGTGTCAGCTTCGGCACGTGTGCACAGACACCTTAGTGCTAGACAACTGTATTCTCTCCTACAAGGGCCAAGCAGGTGGCCTTAGGGTGCCGTCCAGCCTACCTGCTTTCATTATGTATGCACAGATGGCAGTGTATTCGCTATTAGCATTATTTTACTGTTCTTTTAAGCTTATGATGGACCTTTGTGTCGTGTCGTGGTATTAAACATCTAATCCGTATTTACCTTGGCGACTGAAGGAAACCACAAAAAGCCCTGGTTAGATTTGTCGATCCATAGGATTTTGAACCCGGAATCGTTCGAATGCGAGCCACATACATTGCTGCCTGAGCCATCCCGTTCAGTGTTTTGAAATACATATGTAATAAACATTTATAAGCATAATATGCCTCACAACGTTCATATTTGCAAAATATCGATAGGTTGAAATTATTAAATAGAAGTTATTCCAGTTTCCCTTTTTGTCTTTATAGAACATAAACCATTACTCTGGGGAAAAAGTGAGGACCCTAGACCTGATAGCTTAGCAAGCATTTGGAGCACGCAGAAGTTTGGGCGATGTTATAACTGTTACTTATATTTCAAGTTTATTAATATGATAGACAAATATTGAAATTCCATTCACATAAGGTACTAACAGACCCGTTGAGTAAGGAAAGAAAGAAGAATAAACTGAAAAAAAAGTATCAGAAAGTGTATCTGAAGGACGAAAATTTGTATCCCCTGAGATTGCCAGATTAAATTGTTTTGATTTCTCCCTCTCTAAATATCTCTTAACTAATCAATTATTTTTCTTAAAAATGGGCATAGCAACTTATACAAATTACCGAGGTTTGAGGTATTGACTTCACAAACAAAATGTATAATTTAAGTTTCTGTAAAGGGGTTGCATAATTTCTGTCATACTTCTGAAGTATCTCGCATGATTAAGAAAACCGTAGGTACGTACAAAAATCTATTAAAACATTTTCTTAGTGACACTAACTGTTGAAATATTCGCTCTTGAGGATTTCGGTACGAAATGTTTCCTAAATATTGTTAAAAATTCAGCACTGTGTACTCTTACACCCGTTATATTAAAACTGCATTAGTGAACAACAACATTCCAATACAAATTATGGGTTGGTTGCTCTTGATATTATTGATTCAACAAAATACAAATGACCTAGGTAAGTGTTCGGTTTTCCTGATTTCAAGTGAAGTTTACAACCCTGCGATCGCTAGCTTTGACAACGTCATGTGCTGTCAGCAAAACAGTGGCGCTCTCCTCCAAGTGCTCACATATCGTGATCGACAAGCACAAGGTGGTTTGTATTTACCTTTAGTGATGCAGCCTGAAGAAAAGAAAAATTGATCGAACGAGATAATTCACTCTTTTGCACATTTATTGTGATATCTATTGTAATAAAATTAGAGAAAGCAAACTTGATTTTTTAAACATGTACTCGTTGGTGTTAATGATGGTTGTGTCAACACGATTTATTAGTGATAAGTTTGGTCTATTTTAAGACCACTTAGTAAGCTTAGTCACTATTTTTAAGAACTTTGTTCCCGAGCTCTCTTCTTCGCCTTGATTTCCTGACCACTATTTTTCACATATTCAGAGCCAGTGGGGGAATGCTGGAGTGTATCTCCTGCTACCATGGATTTCCTGACCACTTATTTCCCTGACCACCTTTTTCATATATTCCTTTTAACATGTTCCTGTAGTACAAACCACTTTTTAGACTGCCCTAAAGTTTGTAAAATAGCGATAAAATTGAAGCAGTACTTCTTGCGTAAGCCCTCTGGAATGATTCTAGGTGGAATAAACGGAGGCGGCACAGACTGACTTCACTTGTCTAAAAAATAAACAACGAAGAAAAAAAAAATGGCCATGAATTGATGCCTTAGCGATAAAATATGTAAAATATACATGTATATTGCAATATCTGTATTTAAATAAAGTGTTTAAGGCATTTGCATCAATAATCTTCCTTATAATACATCCGTACTGCGCCCAAGACACAAGAAAAAGAATCGTCAAGCTCTCCGTAAAAAGGCTAAGCCGTGGTACGGGACGTCTATACATCGACCGATTTCGAGTGATTATTATAAAAATTATATGAAAATCCGTTGCAAAATAATACTATATTAATTCCAGCTCTAAGAGAAATAGCGCCACGACCGCGCCGTAGCCGAGTGGTTAGACCATTCGCTTCTCACCAAAGCGAACGGGGTTCGATCCCAGACAACCGCATGTGGGATTCGTGGTGGATGAAGCGGCGTTGGGGCGGGTTTCATCCGGGTTTTCCGGTTTCCCCCGCCATATCATTCCACCGGTGCTTCATGTTCATTCCATGTATAAGTTGACCGCCTGCGGTGCCGTAGTAGTAAAAGCGGGCGTTAAACACTACAAAAAAAGAAATAGCGCCTAGAGCGATACCAACAGATGTGTGCAGCGAGAATGCAAATGTTTTATGTTTAGTTGATTCGCTAGCAGTGTTTACCTTGCAACAGTCAACGAAGCGATTATACTCGTATGCTATATCATATTGTTTTCTGGATTTTTGTACCAATTCCAATGTTATTCTTTTGGCAGCGTCCGGCTCTTGAAATTAAATTTCATCCATATTCGCACTTACCCTTTTGTTCGATTATTTAGGTCATAGATAAAAGAATACTGATTGAGATAGAAGGTTTACAAGATCGCCAGCATTTGGAACAGGTTAACTGGACAGCGCTTTGCGATAAAATCAAGTATGACGATTTGAATTGTGAACAGATAACGTCATGAGAAACTAACCATACAAAAAGGTAATGAAGTGTAAAAGTCGACAAACTCCCGAGAATGAGACCCACCTTAATTGAAAGAACTGGAATATGAATAATACTGAACAGAATACCTGATTAGCTGCTTTTAGGGCTGATGTGAGCACTTTTAGAGCCTGTGTCCCAAGCCCTGGTCCCTTTTAGGACGGTTTCTTTAATAGTTGAGTGAGTTGTGTTTAAGGGCCCGTCGACAACTAGGTCATTAGGGCGCTTTCTTTAATAGAAAGAACATCTCATGTATTACACTCACATGACTTTCTCTACTCTTGCACAAACTATTCTTACAAACACTTATTCCTCTATCTACTTCATGCTAATCGAGAAAAACATTTGTAGAAATTATCTTATTGCTAATTTTCTTGTGGGTGCAAGGGGAATACACTGGGCTTTAAGCGATAGTCAAATGTTTTAAGAGTGGTCGCTGTATGATGACTTTGGAATTCAGTTCTCTTTGCACGGCCAAGAGATAAGAAAGTTAATAATGACCTTGCATTTGAGAAAAGTACAAGTATTGCAAACCTCACACAAATAATAAGGAATATTTCCGAAATGTTTAACTCCACAAAAAATGCATTTGGACATAACTTGCGTGCTTTAACGAGATCTACACTTTTAGTATAGTATGACTGAAGACTTTGTCTATCTCTTACGGTTTACCAGGTATGCAAAAGTCTCAAGGGTAAACAGGACTACATGGGCTATAGCCAACGAATTCAAAATATACATTTCATTTGCCATAACATATTTGAAGCATACGGCGTTTTAATCAAAATCGTTAGAGCAATTTTTGAGAAACTCAAAATTTCCATGTAAATGGAGTTTAGGGTGCAGAAATTTTCCTTAAAATCGTTGGGTCGCATTCTTGAAAGATATTAAACTTAAATGCCAACTTTGGTTTTTGAGTTATGCTGTTAACACACACACACACACACGCACACACACACACACACACAAACACACACACACACTTTTACAAAAATGCTTTTTTTGAATTCAGGGATCTCAAAACATATTTCCCGTGAAATCTCGACATCGAATTTTTGGATCGAGTACAATACTTCCCCTACGCACTACGCACTACAGCTGCCAACATATGACTAATAACAAGCATTAAAGAGTAGCCCAGGGATTAGAGTGCTAAACTGTAAAGGTTAGCCGAGGGTTTGAGGGCTCTAAGCCACAAAGCGTAGCCGAGCGATATTTTTTTAGACGTGGCGGTGTGGAACAGTTGCCACTGTAAAGCGACGACAAAGTGTAGCCGCAAGATCTGTGAAGCAATTCAATGATCCGGGATAGGGAGCAAAGATTGGTTTCAAATAATAGGTAATATACAGTTTGTTAAAGGTATAAGTGCAAATATTTTGATAATTGGTGCCTTATCATATACTGATTTCATTTTTTAATTGTTTCGTTTGTTCGTGTAACGGTTTTCGCACAAACACATTACATAATTTACTAATTAACATTTTTTGCAGTTCGTAATCGAGCCATGAATTGAACAACGCCTGTTAGTGAGGTGAGCCGCTTTGCTTTCACGTGTCCACATTTCACTACCTTACTTGCTCCCAGGTAGTCCGGAACCATTAGCCTTGCTTCGAACTCAATTACACATTAAAATAAACGAACTATTATTGGAAATGCAAGGATAAACATTTAATCCTCAGTTAAACGTATTCAAATTTCGTTTTCCATCTCTTTCTCTATAGAAGTGTAGATGACAAAAATAATGAATATTTGGGTACATACGATCCGTGACTGATTCCTCTATTTGTTATTTTTTTCGTGAGAGTGACTTTGATATACGTTATCACAAGATTTACCCGCTCTGCTTCACCCCTCCCAACAATCTGTCTCACGCTCTCGTGGAAAACAAGCACCTTTTTATGAGGGGAAGTTAGTAGAAGAGTTGGAGAAGAAAGAGTGGCTTATCTCGCCAGGGTAGGAACTGGGAAGAGGATAGTGCTTATAGTTTGTTTTATGTTATATTTCTTGTTTTGTTTTGCAGTCCCGCATAAGCACCTGCGTTATTTGCATGTCATTTGAAACTGCCTTCCAATGGAAGGGAGCGGCATGAAGCGGTGTACTGGGCTGCAGCCATGGCCGAGGCCTTGAGTGCAGTACCAGAGGGAGTTAGTGATTTAGCCTTGCTATAGCTCGGCGAAGTTGTTTCCGTTTGTATGTTCCATAATCTGTGAATTCTGTGTGTTGGTCTGGTGAAATGTAGCCTGTTGAGGCGTCTGTATACTGCGGCTCCCATTGGATGTCCAGTGGGGCCTGCGTCGGAGTGTTCTGTTGTATTTGAAGTTCGTCGAAGCGCCAGGCGAGGTTGTGTAGAGTAGAAACTGCGGTGACCAGCTGTTGTATGTTGGCGATTTGTGCTTTCTGTGATGATGTGGAGGCGGCGGAGGTGACGTGTAGTTCCTGGATGTGCGCTTCGAGGTGGTTCAGTGTAGCTGTGTGTGTCTCCGCTTTGGAGGAGGTAGTGCCGGGGATCGAGGCAAGTGCCTCTTCAATGGCGACCAGGCAGGCGCTGATGTTCAGCACTTCCGAGTGGAAGTCCTGTACGGCATCCCGTATGTCCTGGCCTACTGCTGTGGCTGGTAGTGTGTGTTTGTGACTGCCGGAGCTGGTGTGACTGGAGCTGCTGGTGCTGTGGAGTATTGCTGCGGATACTGCGGGCATTGCGCCTGACCCATGTAGTGGCCAAAGCCATCACAGGTGGCGCAATAGCGGCGGCGTCTCCTGAGGTCGTGTGCCCTGCAGTCTTTTATTAAGCTCGGTGCTCCACAATAATGACACCGAGGAGTAGCTGAGCAGAGGTTTTCATCGTGACCAAAGGCACAACAGCGGCGACAGAGCACCTTGCGATCCACTCGGCTGGCTTCGACGCGCAGGCACCGCCCAAACAAGGGCAGACCCGCACTCAAGGCAGCTTCGTGGTCGCGGAGATCGGCTAGCTCAAGTCGTACCAGTATTGACGGGCCTCCATGTGAGCTGATTCTTGTGGCCCTCATTGCTGTGGTGTGCTGACACTTGGCGGTGGTGGAGGAGCGCTGGCTGCCTCTGCGCATGAGCTATTGGCTGGTGGCGGTGTAGAAATCCGCTCGGCTGAAGCCGGTGGTGCTGCGGTGGAAGCTGCCGGAGCAGCTTCTGTGATGGCCTTTGCTCTTTTCTTCATTCTCGTCCGGCGATCTCTCGTCATTCTTGCGGTGTCCTACTGAATCTGACTCAGTCAGTCTATTCAACAATCCTAAGCACGCATGGCTTGTGTGTGCCACGCTTACTTGGAGCTACTTACCAATCTGAAAACACACTGCTCTTAATATTTAAAAAGTATTAGTCTGCAAAATGAAGTAAATATTGATGTAATGTTGTTCATTACATTGTCATGAGTTACCAGTACAAATATCTGCGCTTATATTCCTAATACCCATGATAAGAAATTTCTCTACCGCCAATTTCTCTCGCATACTACACCTTCAAAATGCTTTGGGTCAGCATTTCTATTTACATGAGCGGAAGGCGAAGAATTTAAAATATTGATTCCTCAATTACGTTGCCATATGGTGCTTTTTTCGGCAGAAAAGGTGTTAACTCAGTGACTCCATGACAACTTGCGGAGTGGGACTTAGCACATCGATCGAAAGGCGATCTTTTGTGCCTATGACCCTGACGGGGCACCCCCCGGGAGGATGGATGAGGCGAATGGATACTAAGAGCGGGCCGAACGTAGCCACGACAGAGCAGGGGGTAGGGTGTGTGCGTGTGTGTGTGTGTGGGGGGGGGGTGTTCAACGCCCACTTTTACTACATTCGGCACCGTAGGTGGTGACACTGATGATACATGCAATGAAGATGGAGCACCGGTGGAACGAAATGGCGGGGAAGACCGGAGAACCCGGAGAAAGCTCACCCCAGCACCGCTACGTCCACCACGAATCCCACATGCGGTTGCCTGGGATCGAACCCGGGCCGCTGGGGTGAGAAGCGAATGGTCTAGCCATTCGGCTACGGTGCGGCCAGGTGACAGGGTTCCTACATTTTCCCAGTTAGAAGCACCCCGGCGGAGGCTGGCTTAGCTCACCTCCCCCCCCCCCCCTCAGGCTTTTACAATCCCATGTGGGTGCCTACAAATCAGTGGCTCAACTTCCAATCCGGGAGACGAGATTTTCAGGGCGTATTTGTTCCCCCTGTCGTGCTGATACCGCGACGCTCACCGATGTTTACAACCCTGAAAGAAACCTATCGAGATGAAGGGTAAAATGAAATGATTAATGCAACGAAATGGAGGGACAGGAAATTCAGAGGCTACGGAAATCCTTCCCAGCATTCACCTGGTGAACCGGGGAAATCTCCGAAAAAAACCCATGGGTCAGGAAATTCAGCCACGGATATTGAACCCGCGACCTCCCGAATTCGGGCCACAGACGTTTCCACCTGGGCCATCCCGTTCAGTTCGGGTATTTCTTTTGACATTACGCCAAAATCTTCGTATAACAGAAAGGGTGCTAAAAAGGGGAGGGTAGAGGCTCTGAAAGCGGTGACGTCAACGCTAAAAGCTCCCCTTTAGCTATTCCGGTAAGTCTTACTGACATTCCAGTACTTCTTATTAGTTTTAAGACAGCGCCCAATTACGGAAAGTTAGTCGTAAAGGCTTATCAAACCAAGTCCATTTATGAAACATATGCAAATAAAAATTGTAATTTACGTATGATTGGACTAGATACTAAAGTAAGTAGCTAACAATGGAGTAGCATATCAGTTTTATCGTACTAGTGTGACCAAGTACGTTCTTTAATGTGGCTTTTTTTTTTTTTGTTTTTTTTTTTCTAGTATTAGTACCAGCTGTCTAAACATTACTTGTCCTCATACCTAAATCTTTCAGTCTTGCTTTCCGTAGCTGCAGAAAGGTTGTAATGTAATGTGACAAAAACAATTTAAAACGATAGTGACGTCACACACGTCGTAGCTTCCCAACTGTTAGAGCTTAAGATCTGTAAGTATGAGGGGCATAACTCATGTGCCATACCGGTGTCTTTGAAATTTCCATTTCAATGGGAGGCAGCAGTAGGCGGTGGAATGACCCCCGAATGACCTCTAGGACGATGGCGGCCGCGGTGGGGGAGCACGCCGGTGGACAGTGAAGGAAGACGGGCCTTCCTTCCGTCAGTCTCACCTGTGAGCTTCAAGAGAGTGGAGTGTGAAAGTGTGTTTGCTATCGGTGTATCGGATATGACGGTGGCTCTTCAATAGGTAAGTGTTCTTTAAGTGCCACTATAAAATACTTTCGAATATCAATGGTTACGCGTCTTTCTCAGGGTTTTACTTCTAGGAAAAGAGAACCAATCGCTCTTCTAAGGACTCAGTAACTTCGGCGCTCTAATCAAAGCGTTATTACTGGTGGTAGATTCAATGATATGCCGGTTACTGCTAGTTTACAATACTTGGAAATGTACAAGTCTGATAGATAACGTTCTACAGCTTTTACATTCTTAATCAGCAATCGAGAACGTTAATGAAGAGATCGACTCAAGTTACCCAATAACATATTTCATACACAATCGTTTGGATTCTGAAACTCTTTAACGTTGATTTTCTCTGCAGTGTGCAAAAGTATTAAAGAACAGAAATTGAAATGAGTGCTTGCAAAACTGGCCAGCCATACATGTTTACGTTTTCAGCCAAAAATCCAATGTTTTCACTGAACTAAACAAAAAATATGAAAATATTACTTTTAGCAAAAGGCCCTTGTATGTATGAGGGACAGCAGGATAACTGAAGAAAAAAAGAAAGAAAAAATGAAAATGTCGGATAAATACTAAACTTGGTCCTTAAGTTCAACATCTTTCAAGGATGCGACACAAAGATTTTAACAAAATCCCCTCACCCCAAACTACATCTTACGTGGAAGATTTTTCGAAATTTTATATTTTCTCAAAAGCGGCTCTTAACGATTCTGATTCAACTATCATACGTTTAAAATATTTACTTAACAAATAAACATGAATTTTCCGGGAATACCAGTGAAACCCTCTTCAGAAATTTTGTATTGCTGCTAAAGTTTAAGACATAAAGTCATATTACACAAGAAATGTAGACCACTTTAAAACTATTTATTTTAAATAAATTTGCTGTGGAATGAGCAATTCCCGAGATATCCAATAATATTAGTTTAAATTGTTCAATATTTTGTAACTTTCTGAAGTCCTCCCGTTACTCACTTGTTTCTCGCAATTTCATGGGAAAAGTAGGGAATTTTAAAGCCATAACGAGCCGCGTTTGAACTCCTAGCTATCGATTCAGCTTCCTCTCTTTCCCTTTTGTACTAACAACGAAACGTGTTCCTAATGAAACTAAAACTGCAAATTTCCACCTCGATCAAGATAAAGCAGATAGGAAAACAGGTTTGCATAAGAACAGTTACTATATAAACTATATAAGAATATATGATAGTGTATAGAGAAAATCTCGTCAAGTAACGCATCAGATGTTAAAAAAAATAAATTCCATGCTGGGATCAACTGCACAAACTGCAATCCATCCAAATTCGGCTAACCTTAAGTAAGTCTGTGTGATGCAATACGATGACAGTTCATTGAAAACATGATATTTTGTTTTGTTACGATAAAATTAGGTTCACTTGGCACTTGACACTTTAGACAGGACTAGTAGATGTATGCTAGCATCTATGGACCATCTGCTTTATAGGCAAAGATTGATTTTTCTTTGTTCTTAACGGTTAGCTCGTTTTTTGGAGCACCATTTAAATTCATCATGCGAGTTATAGTTTACAATACCTGCTATAGTTCCAAAGCGAGTCCATTAACTAAGATTTTCGAACAAAATTAGCCCCGTTTTATTTAGTGATAGTAGGCGAAACAATGAAACATATAGTCTAAAGAATATTGTAGGATCAACGAAACCTGAATGAATTTATATATGTACATGCGTATGTAGCCGACCATAGGCATCCAAACGAAAATGAAGCGTCCAATGGGCGTAGCGGCTTTGTTGGACAAGAGGTTATGGATATTTGAACCGCCAAACGCTTCCGTTTGAAAGAGGCATGTCCTCTGAAGAATTAAGGCATCTGATCGGTGAAAATTAGGCAAATATTATAAAAAATACAATCTGTAATGTTTAATTTATTACGTCCAAATCCCTAGGAACATTTTCGTGTAAATATTTTTATTATTGGAGTGAAAATAGCAGGGTTACGTGACTTCTAAATATTCCTAGTAGGTAGTTGCCATTTCCAGGTTTTGTATGATATGTTCTACATATTTTAAACATTTCTAGAGGTGGTTTTTCAAAATTTTCTCCACTTACACTAATAAGTTTCTAAATGATGAACTTTAAATAAAAATATACATTGTTTAATAAAAAATACATAACCAGAATTTCAGGTCAGTTTTCACTAATACATTTTACGGTGCGCTTTTGCCGGTTGTAATATTTTAGACATTTTTCAGCATTTAAAATGCTCCTTACAACGCAATTATCAACTTCGGGAACGGTTTCCCCAGTATATTCCAACTAAAACTTGCTGTGCAGTTATTTAATAAGGCAAATGTGTTACGTCATCAAGTTCACTTAGATAAACTAAGTGCACTGTTTACAAAAGTCGAAAATTACAATTGAACAACAACTATTTTTAAAAACCAATGAATTTAGAATTATATTTTTTGGCTAACTTATTTTCTTTGCCAATAAGGAATATAAATCTCAAATGTTGTTTAAAAGTTATGAAAATGACATCGCAAGGATCATTTTTGTTTTGGAAAATAGCTTAGATTTGTGTTTCAAAACATATAACCCACGAGCTATTTAACATATTGGCACCAAACTTTCGCGCCAAACTTCTTTACACAGACAAAGCAGCGGTAAAAAAGTCAAAATTCAGGAAAATATTTTGGGTTTTGGAAAATTCATAGATAGGTCTCCTTAAAGTATTCTTTATTAACACATGTTTCATATTGGGTAGCACGCATGCTGAGGATCAATTTATCTTAGCTTGCTTCGATATTAGCTCATCTTATAGAAATCAAGGACACAGAAGATATCAATCACTTCAGGTGGTAATTGTCTAATAATAGGTATATGCCAATATCAATAACGCCCAAATACATTCACAAAATACTCTAATATGTGTTACACATATCTACACTATTCCGGTCACATCTGTCGTGTGGGGGAAGAATGTCAGCCTCACATTCAATAGGTTTCGAATTCGAATCTCGGTTAGACTGAGTAACCTCAATAAGTTTTCCCCCCCTAAAAGATGGATGTCGGGTAACTCTAAGCTCTATGGACCCCGGGCTTATTTGAGAATCATTTCACCCATTTAATTCATCGCCCGATACTGTCTATAACCGGTTAAAGGATGTTAAACAAGAGAATCGCTCTATATTAGTCATGGACAGTGAGACAAATTGGAAAACTGAATTTAAAACCTATGTTTATATTAAACTGTCTGACACGTTTAAGCTTAAGTTGTTTTAATGCTATAAATAAGCCTATATTTACTAAACTGAAAAATTCGAGCAGTAATCAGTAAGCAAAATATTTCATTTCCTATTTCTAAAATTGAATACAAAGTTTGAATCCTTCTTTCACATTGTTAAAAGAAGGATAATAGAGAATATCTAATAATTGAGACTTTTTATTCGATAGCTTCAACAAAATAAATCGAATTACTCAGCGACAAATCACAGTAATCCTGCTTATTTTGAAACGAGTATTGTTCATGTAGTATGAACTTGGCTATCTATAAACGTAGATTTATTACAATACTGAACGTTTTGGGGCTTTACAGTGTCAGAGCATATTTTATTGAAAATGTAATATGAATGTATGTGTATCTAATTGCTTATTAGGTAAATTAGTGGTATAAATGACTCGATGAAATAACAATGGAAGTATGTGTTATGTAACAAAAGCAAGTGTATTACTCACAGAACATTAAGCTCTTTTGATTAGAGCAAATAAAAGACCTACGGGAATATAATTATAATGTTTCGTGATTTAAACACATTTTAAAGAAGAAAAAAATATTCCTCCAGGGCAACACAAGCAAATGAAAATGTGTTAATACTAAGCAGAACTACGATCAGCTGCTGCAATTCAATCGCTCACATCGGTTTTACAAATGTTAACTTTTATCAATCCAGTTAATTTATACTATTATCCATTATATTTTGCACACTATAAAGTTTTCTAGACACTATGACAGCTTCGTTTGTTATCGGTTTTGTACAAGCAAGCTAGGGTATGATAATGACATTGCTAATGCCACAAAAAACTATTTGATATGAATTTTATGTTTTATTTGGCTTTGCACTTCTCTATGTTAAATATTATCTGTATTGTATAGTTTCGCAGATCGATAACATTCAATGAGAACGAAGAATTCTTTAGCTGTTTGTAGAAACTCTAGTACATATACATATAATTGAGTAAATATTAATCCTGGACATCTCTGGAATGTTAAAACTGGAGATTGGAACGCTAACGACCATAACAAAATAAATCATGTGACGGTAATGAGTCGTTATTTATCAACAGTAATGCTAAGGACCGGATTTTGATAACCTAAATAATATAAAATGACCTTGAAATTAGGACTTTATGACCTTAAAATGGGTTAAAATGACCTAAAAGAACAAAGACTCACTTAAAATGATCTTCGTTTGTTGGTCTCCATGTACGTTTCACTTACACTTTATCCATGAATATTGAACTACATTTCATTACAATCAGCTTTTTTGAGTTTTCAAATTTGAAACAATGTCTATTGCCAACTAATACGAACTTAAACAACGAGAAGCTTTTTTCAACATTAACAGAAGATACAGGGACATGCTTAAAGAAACAAGATTGCCGGTTTTCAGCTCTTCTTCATCACCGAGGGAATACTTGACCTGACAGTACATCAGCGACCTTGCACATTGTATTCCATCAACTGTTTTTGTTCAACACATTTTCCATTTCAGAAAGAAGAGTTAGCCATTTCACACTTCACACGACCTAGATTACTTGCAACTGATTTCACCAATTCTTTTTTATTTTAGTTTTCGCTTAAATCCTTGTTTTTACCTTCGACATGACGAAATACAAATATCACCTCAAACATTAGCTTCCGCTGTGCGACCCTCAAAAGTAGCAGGTAGATTCACCCCATATTTCTTTAGAGGACAAATTTGTGTTGCAATAGGCGTGGACCGTTTAGTTGGACGACTTCAAATGTTTAACAAATAGAGTCAAATTCTGATAGCTTTCCAAGAAGTTTAAGATTTTGAAGTTCTGAAATATGATTCAACTAATATAAGAATAATACAATCAAGTTCGCAAAAATGACAAAAAAGCTGGATTTGATCTAAGAAGACTTTAAAATGACATATAACCTATAAAAAAGGCCCTATCAGATACTAATGTCTAAAAATATAGAAAAATGACTCTTAAAGGTGGTTTTATTTCACTCCAAATGTTATGAACCACGTATATTTTCCACATAGCATCATTAGAAAAAGGATGCAAAGTCATCGAAATTCGGGGCCTAGTAATGTCACAAGTGTGTTTTATCTTGTCAAAATTTTAATAGCGCACGACGTGAACTCGAGGAAATTATTCGAGCAAGATCAAACTACAAGTGGCGTGTTCTATTTACTGCATGAATTTAAAACACACTGTTAATAACATGGACATAACATGGTGTGTTAATATATTCTTTAATTCAATTTATTACATAGTAATGCTTCTTCGTAAGGCTTTAAGAACGTTTATTCCCCCCTTTTCTTAGTTTACAAATCGGAAACACCTGTGACTCAGCTGCGACAATTTCGAAACAACTGTGGTTCAAGTGTGAAAATTACATTTTGACACATTTCGATCATAGTCAACCATGATTGGTTCAAATTGACACGGGCTCTGAATTGAATTGGTCAATCCTCAATGCCTAGCCTGAAGTAGTCCGAATATTTTAAATTAAATATTGATTTGTACTAATTAAAACATAGAAATTTTTAGCCTATCGACAATGATATTAGTAAAAAATGAAATAGAATTTAATATGTACGATTGACCTTTTAAAATCTGTGCCATGTACATATAAAGGAAAAATTAAAAATGAATAACAAATTGACTTCGTCACGTTGATCACACTAAATGTCTTTAGAGGATAATAATAAACTTACATTTTTACATTTCCTAAACTTATGCTAGAAAAATACTAGAATGCTAGATATTTGCTCAACGCGGCTATGTAATCAATTTTTAAGAAAGAAGATCGAAGATATTCTGACAATTATAGGGTAATGAGCGTTTCAACTTCTGGGTATAAAATATATGCAAAAATGTTATCTTGAGACTAAGACCAATCACAAAATAATTTTAACCGAAGACCAGACTTAGGGATTGACAAAAATGGTATGTGGGTATATTTACATTGCGCGCGATAAGTAAAAGAAGAAACTTTAATAAAGAAATACACTTGGAATTTCTAGACTATGTCGAAGCTGCAGATAGATTAAGCAGAACAAAACTTGAATCGATTTTACAAGAAACTGAAACTCCGCGACACGTGATAAGAACTATTAAGAACTTTATATCCCAAGACTAAACTTATAATAAAAAGAGGCAATAAAATAAGTAAGAACGATATCGTCAGCAACCAAGAAATTAAACAGGCTGCATTTGTTCCTCAGTTTATTTTTAATAATGCATATTGCATAAATGTATTAGGATATGCTGATGACCAGACAATAGTAGCTAGATGCTAAGGAATAATATGCACAGTAGAATCCCTATAACTCGACTCTCGATAACTCGTCATTTCGTAAACTCGACCACCTCTTTATTTTATTTTATTCTATTTTTTGTTAAACTTGACTGTAATAATTTCTATTATCTACTATACGCTATGAATAGTATAGGTAGATTTTAATTAGTATGTATACGTATACAACCTACCGCAATCTCCCTCACAGTGACAAAAGGTCTGACTGCGTATTGACTTTCGATATCTAGTCACAACATATGGAGCCGGCAGACCATTGTCACGAAACCAAAACCTTGCCAGCAATAATGTGGATACAGAGCACAAACATTTGCTAGGAAGGTTTGAAGATTTATTGCTTTTCCCAGTACAAAGGCATGTTTTAGACGTGGCGAATGGCGCAGTGGTTTATGATCGAGTTCACTTTTGTATTTATAAGACCATAGGGCTGTCGGGTTATCCTTCCGACTTTCGTGTACTACATAAACATCGCGGACCGTGCGTGATTAAGTACTGTGCCATCTCGCATAGTCAGTAGTGTCTTGTTTATTTCAAGGAAGGAAACAGATGTTACCCTCATCAACAAGTTGCATCATGTCACTCGCGCAAATCCTAGTAAGGTTATTCGCGGCATAAAAATACCCCAATGAGTGGTAAATTAAACTTTCAGTTACATATTTCTGCTTACAGTGCAACTTCCAAGATTTCAGGCTTACTGTTAGTGTTGTGTTAAGTTTTTTGCACCAGTGCAATTGTCGGGCGAGAATGGAAATTACATTGGATGTGTTAAAGAGACTGGACAAAGGGAAACACATTAATACGTAATAAATGTTAGAGCATTTTATACTTTTGTTTCCTGTATTATGCTACGAGTATAACATGCATTTATGTAATTTGCAGTATTATGTTATGAGTTGTGGATAACAGACCCTTATTCCGTAAAATTCGACATTTCGGTAACTCGACAGCCTTTCAGTCCACATTAAGTCGAGTTATCGGGTTTGCACTGTATTTACAAAGTAATATTTTTAATCAAATTTGTCAAAATATTATTTTAAAATATCGAAAGAAAAAAAAAACTAGTAGTATTCCGAAGAAAGCTCCAAATATAAAATAGTATATAGTAGGAAATAAAATAATTGAACAAAGAAGTAATTTCTGCTAATGGCCTGCGATATTGTATTCTGCGATAAAGATATAATGAACAAAACCGCAACATTTCAGTATCTGCTGAATGCTTATGGCAGAATTAAATATACGAAACTAGAAGAAAAGGCAATTTTAGGTGCATCAGAGGCCTGAATAATAAGGAAGAAATAAATACCTAGATTTTACCACCACCGTGGTGTGGGTGTGCCTCACATTCAAGAGGTCGCGAATTCGAATCTCGGTTAAGATGAGTTACCTGGATAAAGCTTTTTCCAGTGTTTTCCCTTATAACCTACCCGATTAAAGGACGTTAATAATTAAAGCAAGCAAGAAATAGGACATCCTGATGTTTAAATAATCCTTAGCTTAAAGAAAAAGTCTGATGTGTTGCACTCACATGACTTTCTTTATTCTTGAACAAACTATTCTTAGAAACGCTTATTATCCTATCAATTTCATGTTAACCAAGATAACCATTTGCATAAATTACCTTATTGTTAATCTTCTTGTAGATGCGATAGGAATATGAGAATACAGTATGCTTCAAGCGATAGTCAGATGTTTTAAGAGCACTGTTGGTCCCTACGTGATGGCCTTAAAATTCCGTTCTCTTTGCATGGTCAAGAGATACAAATATGAATTACGCATTCCTATTT
The DNA here is from genome assembly GCA_030765045.1 of Tenodera sinensis. Taxonomy (NCBI): domain Eukaryota; kingdom Metazoa; phylum Arthropoda; class Insecta; order Mantodea; family Mantidae; genus Tenodera; species Tenodera sinensis. Next base: position 164,058,377 of record CM060962.1, read on the forward strand.
GAGAAAAGTGGAAGTATTGAAAATTCAAACAAATAATAAGGAATATCTCGGAAATGGTTCACGCCAAAATAAATTGTATGTGAAATAATTTGTGCGTTTTAACAAGATCTATATTTACGTATTTTGTGTAGTGAGATTTTGTCTATCTCTTAGGGTATTATGCAAAAGCCATTCAGAATGAAGAGGAGTTCTGAGAACATTCTCAGGAAATTCAAGATATGAATTTGGTTGAAATATCGATTTTAATCAGAATCGTAAGTTATTTATGGGAAAATAAAAATTGTCGAAAAGTTTTGCATGTCTGGGTGGGAGATTTTCTTGAAAATCTTCGTGTTACATGCTTGTTACGACCCTGTAGTCGTTTTTCTTGCATGTTCGAATTTTAATTTTAACAATAGGTTACTCACGACTTTCACGGTAAAATGTGATACAAGGAGGTGATAAATATAATAGTGAAATAGGCTGAGTAACTGTTTAATCAACAATGTAGCATATTTTGTACATTTAGCTCAGACATTTTCTTTAATTACATTTAAAGCATGGAAAATAATCTGTATTTTTGTGCCACGACCAAATTAGACATTCTTTATTTCTTAAAAATCAAAATGATTGCATGTAGACAGACAAGTCTATGCTAGAAAATAATGCGAGAACAACTTAATTGTGCTAATGAATAATCTTTCAATTTAAAATTAAAATGGCATAAGACTGCCATTTGGAATTTGAAAGTGATTGTGATATAAACTAAAATCCAAGCACTTTCAAGCTACCCCGGGTACTCAAAGTGACCCGACTTCTATTTCAATTAAATGGAAATAAAGTTATTTGAATTAGTGAGCCTCGAAGTGAAAGTCCTGTATGTGTAGATTTTATCAATGAAAACATCGAAAATATTTATGGGAAAATAAAAACCAGAGCGATCACTGACACCTGCGCGCTCTGTCTTGGAGTTTTCCGTGGACTCAGAGGAATCTGGGGTGCTCATCCTCACACCACGACTTTCCTGTCCACCATTTCCCGTTCCCATTATTCCCTGTAAGCGGGTGGTCGGCGGATTGTGAGTGGACGGTGGCTATGCGCTTTGTACGAATTTCTTCCCTAGCATCGTTCCAGGATAGCCCATTCAGTATCCACCTCCGCAGTGAGCCATTCATGTAGAACGCTAGGGTTGAGGGGCTTGTAAGGGTGCGCTCGGGTGGCGTGGGATACGTTCCCACTGGAAACGATAGGCACCCCGTCCATGCCTGCGCCCGTCGTCACTCAGATCTGATCACCTTTTGTGCCTCTCCCTTCATCCTTCCCTCCTAGGAGTGGCGAAAGTGGCACAAAGGGCCCCCTGGCCTCGGTAATGCGGGAGTCCCTCCATCATCTATCCTACCTTTGCCTTTGGACAGTCAGACGGAGGGGCTCTCATGCAGGGAGATAGACAAAGTTGTACTGTACAAAAAATGTTGATCGCGTTAAAACATAATTTGTCAACAACAATTTTTTTTTGTAGAACGAGTCATTTCTGAGATATTCCTTGTTTTTTGTTTGATTTTTCAAATACTTTTAATTTTCTCAAATGGGAAGTCCTTATTCGTTTTTTTTTATCTCTTAGCCACGCAAAGAGAACGGAATTTCAAAGCAATCACATAGCGTGTAGCAGTGCTCTTAAAATATTTTTCTATCGCTTAAAGCCTACTGTATTCTCATATTCCACTTGTACCTACAACTAAATTACCAATAAGATAATTTCTACAAATGTTTGTCTCGATTAACATGAAGTAGATAGAGGAATAAGAGTTTGTAAGAATAGTTTGTACACAGAACGCCTAAGATAATCTCAGTGCATCTGGCGTCTATGTCACATTATTTACCGTTATATGAAGCCTTGACCATTCAATTGGTTACTTTAGGTCACAGTGCTAGGATGTGCCACTCCTTTTGCTTAATAGCCTTAACCAGTAATCATAACAAAGGATACAAAATGGCTTAGAAACGAACTACATCTTTACGCTTGCGTTCACTATATCATACAGGCCTCATATCATGATTGGTAAACTTATAGGTTAGTTTAGGGCACGCCTTTAAAGGGATTAAAAGCTGAAGGGAAAACTTGACGAACCCCAGATTAGCGAAATGTATAACGTGTATGTGTGAGTAGATTTTCAGAGGATGCAAATTAGATTTTGAATGGTATTCATTAAATACATAGCAAACAGAACTTTATAAGAAAAAGGTAAACAGAATAGTACTCTCACAATAATATCAATGTTTGTCGCCCCATGCAAGCAAAAATAAATAAGTAAATAAACAAATAAATGAGTGAGTGAATAAGTAAATAAATATCTAAAGTAGTGTATTTTCCCTCTAACTCAAACTATAATTGGTTAATTTACCTTTACTAACCTATTGCTGATCGTAGGAATACAACAGGAATATGGACAAAAATATAACACAATTTTATCGCCATGCATAGTCATATTCATGTAAACCATCTCGTAAGTACATTTATTTCTAGTTTCTAAAGATGATTAGTCAATTATAACAAAAGAGCAATTTACTTAATCACAGAGATCTTTATTCTCACAAATCTACCATAATTATGAAGCATTATATACAAACATATATAATATTCCTATAGTTCTACTGTTTATTGCTGTTTCCATTTGGTTTCAATTATTAGCGGTTTTAAGCACCAATATAATTCAACAAGGTTGCATACATATATGAAGAGTTGTGTGTGTGTGTGTGAGTGTGTGTGTGTGTGTGTGTGTGTGTGTGTGTGTGTGTGTGTGTGTGTGTGTGTGTGTGTGTGTGTGTGTGTGTGTGTGTGTGTGTGTGTGTGTGTGTCAGATCTTTTCAGAAAAAGCAAAGGCACCAACCTCCCCTCTTTCCCCCCTTATTGCTGTGTCATCAAGCCACCATGCTCTCTGATGTTTAAGTGAAGAGCACGCCTCAAAATACACCGGGAAATGATACAAAATCCACCTGAGATTTTCTTTGGAGCTGTGTGTACAAGAGTGAGAAAAATCATGTGTGTTACACGTCAGATTTTCTTTAGTATGAACACATTTTAACATTATCATTTTCCACTTGAAGCACAGCCAGCTTTACAGTTAATGGATTTTTAACTTTACATTGGTAAGAGCTGCCGTTAGTTGAGAGCTTTCATTAGCCATCGTCAGCCATTAACCATGTATGCCCTGCGGCTTTACACCGGCATCTTTATGGTTCTTCTAGCAAGTTGATGTGCTGTTAACACTTAGAGCATACGTACGAACAGGAAATTACCACTCGGTTGGATGTTCGGGTAGCTCTTCAGCACTAGAGAGTTTGAAACACTTGTGTTCGAGTATCGTGTTTCTAGTGACTGGTACAGCAGCTAATTCCTAAGGATCCACCTGTGTAGCAAAGCTCCAAAATGAAACTATTACCGAGTCACACGAATATGAAGCATTCACCACGCCATCATGCAACGGGTAAATGCTGAATGTCTCCCAGATACGGGGCAGCGTGAGGAACCGTATTTTAACCGCAAATTACCTTTGCACCTCCACCATTGAAACAGATCATTAGACAAGGACAGACGAAAGTAAAAGAATTTCAAAGCATTAGCGACCCGTTCCTAAAATGTTTCAGTATTGCTTAAACCTACAGTGTTCCCCTACTGCCTACTCATATTGTACCTACAAGGAGTGTATACATAGATATACAGGTTCTTCATTTAAAGCCCAACGGAGCACACGGCGTTTTACCTCTCCCGCGACCTTGCTGGATTCCCCCACTACGGCTGCCTTTGTGCGCGCGGCTAGTGGCACTGGGCCTTTGAAAATCCACATCGCGTTCATGAAATCCCTCGTTACGATCGGAGAGTTGGAGTTTGATGTGCTGTTAGCGCTAGATGCATAATCGGTCCAATATTCTAGGAGCAGACTATAAATGCAGAGAGGCACCGAAATTATATTTTGACCCCATTTTATCATGAACTGGCAGAAGAAGAGAAATCATATGGGTGGTTTCAACAGGGCCGCGCTACTGCCCATACAGCAGAGGAGTGCATGAATAAAATTAGGGAAGTGTTTGAAGATAGAGTGATTAGTGCTGGTGTATGGCCTTCTCGCTCCCACGATCTAATAGTTTGTGATTTTTGCTTGTGGGGCAACCTGAAAGACAAACTTTACGAGACAAATACTCATACATTGGAAGAACTACAACAAAATATTAGAAATGAAAGTGGAAACATTACAGCGACCCAACTTAATTGTGTGAATCAGAATGTGTTCTCCCGATATAATGCTTGTTTAGCAGAGGGCGAACGACATTTCCAGTATCTTCTATAAGGTACAAGCTTTACGCGCGGAGTTTATGTAGCAGCAAAGCCGGCTGTGGCACACTCAATCGTGCACAAGTGAATTTTACTGCCGTGCGCCCGTTAGGTTTTAAATGAAGAAGCCTGTATATACCCTGATATGTTAAGATGCCTGTAAATGTTTATCTGGGTCAACAAGAAGTAGAAAAGAATAAACTTTTGTAAGAATAGTTTGTTGAGGAATGGATAGAGAAAGTTGTGTGAATGTAATACATCTGTTACATATTTTGGTAATATTAATTTACTATGAAGAGCCTATGCGGTTCCTCTGGAATTATTTTCCCAAATTTACCATATTTCCTAATGTTTAGTTAGTTTTACTGTTTTTTTTTTTTTTTTTTTTTTTTTTTTCGTTTAAATCTGTGAAAACACCACAAGAGGTGCCCAGGCTCGCATAGCATTCACAGGCACAAGCTCTAAGTTGTTAAGGGGAATAATTGCTGAAAATTTGTCAAAATGATCAATATTTACAATTTAAGGTTTTGAACTTATTACGTAGCTCTAGGAACGTTTTCGCTAAAATTTTTACCATCGGGATCAAAACGAGAGAGCTACGTGATGATTTAAGTAATCATCAGCAGAGGGGTTGGTATCGCATAAGATGCTTTTTTTCATATTTCTCACATTTTTTGCAACATTTTCTTACCGTATGATAATCAGTTTATAAAGAATGTAATTTAAGTAAAATGTGCCCTGTTTAATAAAAAAAGGTGACTTTCTCTACCTACTTATGAACGAACTACATATTCTTAAAAATGCTATTCCTAAAATGTTTATTATTCTATCTACTTTATGCTAATCCTTGAAGAGCTGGTTGCTACGTGATGACTCTGAAATTCCGTTCTGTTTGCTAGTCTAGGACGTACAAAAACAAACAATGACTTCCCAGTTGGGAAAATTAAACAGATAAGAAGGAATGTGCTGGAAATGGTTCCTTCCACAAAAAAAGTATTTGACATAATTGGCGTGTTTTAACGAGGTCTGCGAAACATGATGAAATCTCGGTATCGAATTTTTGGGTGGGATGCAATACTTCCCCTACTTACTATACGTAGTAGAGAAAGTAAAAATGCATAACCGGAATTTCAGGCCAGCTTTTATGGGTATATTTTTCTGTATGTTTTTCTTTGTTTTAATACTTTGGGTATTTTTTAGCATTTAAAATACTCCTTACAATACGAAATGTTAAAAGTTTTAGCTTAAGATGAAACTTCGGAAATAATTTCTCCAAAATATGCTAACTAAAACTTATGTAGTTATTAATAAAGGACAATGTCCTACGTCACCAAATTCACTCGGGATTGGTAATTATATTTTTTGCTAAAGCCGAAAATCATAATTGAATAAAAATTATTTCAATTAAAACAATTATTTTTGGGTTAACAAGGAACACGTATATGAAATTTCGTGTAAAAATTGTGACAATTATATAGTAAAAAGCATTTTCTGTAAAATAGGTTAAATTTGTTTTTTTCAAGTGCAAAATTCATATATACCTTCTTTTTATAGATTCAAGATGTTAAAAAAAGAAAAGAAAAAAAAAGGTTAAAATACTCAGTAGAGTACTTCAGGTTTTGGAAAGTTCACAGATCGGTCCCCTTAATAGAAAGACATGTATCTAATCATGGCATTCATCACGAGATAGAAAAGGCAATTTGTAGATGATTGGGAGAGTAGATAAAAATGATTCCTCCCCGGTTTCTCAAGTGCCAATCGGTGACGCTAACCACTACGCCACTGAGGATCACCGGTTTATCCTGTTCTACTATGTAACACTCCATTAACAAATTACGTTCCAATCTTGTAGCGCCTTATAGCCCCTTTATATCATGGCCGTATTATCTCTCTAATGTGAATAATAAGGTCGTATATTTACTTAACTCCTTTAGAGCACTTTACGATAGATAGCAGTCGTGATGATGAAGTGAGCGTACAATCTTTATGATACTCTGAACATGCGCAGCGTCCAACAATGGGAAGTGGCCAGCTTCATGTGTATATGTTTCCCATGTCGCTAAGACTTAGTATTATAAAGGAGGTTTCGGTCGCTATGTGATGGCTTTGACATTTCATTCTCTTTGCATGCCCAAGACATAATAAACGTATAATAGCTTCCTATTAGAGAAAGGTGCAAGTAGTGGAAATTTCAGATCAATAACAAGGAATATCTCCGAAATGACTCACTCAAAAAAGTATTTAACGTAAATTGTGTGCTTTAACAAAATCTACACTTTTTATTCGTAGGATTTGCTCTATCTCTTCCGGTTTACAAGTTAGGTAAACGTCATCCAACATGAACAGGACATCTAAGGACATTCCCAGAAAATTCAAGATACCTATACATTACGCTTCCCTTGAAAATATCTTAAACATGTGGTATTTTAATCAAAACAGTTATATCCATTTTTGAGACAAACAAAACTTTTGAAAAATGTTCCATGTAAAGTGCAGTTGGACAGGAGCATTTTCTTGAAAATCTTTGTGTCACATCGTTGGAAGATTTTGAACTTAGATACCAAGTTTGGTATTTAACTGACTTCTCGTTTTTGAAGTGCACTGCTCAATGACACTCGGACGTACGGTACTCAAGCAAGCACGCACACACACAAACAAAAATGTACGCGCGGACCTTTTTCTAAAAATGCGTTCTATGGATTTAGGGGGCCTTAAAAGGTGTATTTCCAGTGAAATCTCGGTATGGATGTTTGGGGTCGAATGCAATATATATCTTCTCTACTATGAATAGTAAATGGTGGAAGTATTGCATTCCACTCAAATATTCGATATCGAGATCTCACCTGGAATACATGTTGTGGGACCCTTTAAATTTAAAAAGCATTTTTAGAAAAAGTTCAATGTACGTGTATGTGTGTATGTGCGCGTGTGTGTGTGTGTGTGTATGTGCGTGTGTGTATGTGTGTGTCCGTGTTGTGTGTGTATGTGCGCGCGCGTGTGTGTGTGTCCGTGTGTGTATGTGCGTGTGTGTGTTGTGTGTGTATGTGCGCGCGCGCGTGTGTGTGTATGTGCGTGTGTGTATTTGTGTGTCCGTGTGTGTATGTGCGTGTGTGTGTGTTGTGTGTGTATGTACGCGCGCGCGCGCGCGTGTGTGTGTGTGTCCGTATGTGCGAACAACATAGCTCAAAAAAAGAAGCGTTGGTTGAATACCAAAATTGGTATTTAAATTCAGCATCTTCCAGATACGAAACAAAAATTTTCAAGAAAATCCTCTCACCCTAGACTGCCCTTTATATAGAACATTTTTTGAAATTAAACATGGCTCTAATGACTTTGATTAAAGTACGTGTTTAAGATATTTTCAAGTCAAATGAAATGTAGATATACCTTAAATTTTCTGGGAACGTCTTCAGAAGTTCTGTTCATTCTGTTCGACGTTTGCAGAACTGATAAACCGTAAGAGATAGACAAAATCGTCCTACACAAAAAATGTAGGTATCGTTAAAGCATACAGTGTATGTAAGTTACTTTTTTGTGTGCTACATTTTCGAGATATTCCTTGTTATTTGTTTGAATTTTCCCATAATTACACTTTTCTCAAATGGGAAGTTATTATTAGTTTATTTACCTCTTGACCAATCAAAGAGAACGGGGCATCACATAGTGACCAGCTCTTAAATTGACTATTGCTTAAAGCCTACTATATTCCCATATTGCCTTAGCACCTACATGAAAATTAGCAGGAAGGTAATTTCCATAAATGTTTATCTGGATTAGCATGAAGTAGAGGAATAAGCATTTGTACAAGTGTAGAGAAAGTCATGTGAGTGCAACAGGAGTTTTTGTTCTTTGGCCGTGCAAGAAGAATGCTCCGAAAAATGAAGGCAGTAATAGAAGCTTTATTAATGTTTACTTTTTATTTGGTTCTACATTTAAGGTATGATTTATTAATTCAATCTTATTTTCAAAACAAGAGATATTACTTAATTAATAGTTTAAGGACAAGTAAACCCTTACAATTAGGACTGCCATTATATGTGAAATATAAGATTTTCTGAAAAGAAAAGAAACAAAACATAATCGTGGATAGGATGTAAACCTCAACAGTTGTTACTGCTATATATCTGTTTATAACCGTACGGTTATTAGAGAACATTTTCCCTTTACAACTCTATATGACAAGACGACAGAGTGAAGCTAAAGAGGTTCATGTGCAGAGCTGTCAGTGTGAATCGACCTTGGAGCTAAGCGGAACGTAAAATTACGCTTAGAGAATGCGCTATTTCTTTCAAGTATATACAAGTCTTTAAAATATGTGGTAACCCGTTCCGCGGGCTCTCTCCTTCCACGAGAGAACCGAGAATCGCCGGCAAAATTGTGCAGCCAGATGCGCACTAAAATCCTTACGTTATGATTAGATGCTGAAAATGTTGATCTGCTCTTAAACAGGCAGCTATCTTGTAAAAACCTTGTCGCTCATGCGTCTGAGCTCAGCAGCAGGAATCCTTATGATTTCTTGCACTTTATCATTAAGACCCCTTAGTGTACGAGATTTAGAACGAGGACTCCTACTGCTGAGGTGGGCGTAACCTCGGTACTATTTTGCACGTTTTCGAGACGATTATACAGCATTTGTCGTTTTGGTGATGAACATTGCATTGGCGTTTAAATAAAGAAGACTTTCAAACTTAATTCTTTTGAATGAAAGCACGAAGTGGAAGCTTCGGCTCATCAAGGTCAATGGAACCTGAATTCAGAGCCCTGAGGTCTGGATACTAATCACGGTAATCAATGCCGCCGTACGTGATTCAGCTTTTCCAAGTTTCTATATCGAATTCGAGAGTTGATTTGTTGTTGACGTTCATTTAGCTACACAATTAATGTTCCGTTTAACATATTTGTCGTATTTTATTAAACTTTTATTATATGTAGTATCTATAGGAACACTGTTCCTTAAGGGATTCTAAATGTCTATAAATTACATTTGAAATTTAAGATTATCCACATTAAATTCAGCATAGAGATGATTTAAATTATAAATATCTCTTTTTTTAGACCACAGGAAGGTGATAAAATAGTCATTGCGCTATCCATCAGTTGTAGTCAAACAGATGAGCCTTTCGAAAAATGTTCAACGCTCATCAGCCAAATGCTAATGTCCCAAAAAGTTATTGGGCTCAAGATGTATACTTTAACCCAGGCAAACAGACAAATTTGGCTCAAAAGGGCCACCCCACTGAAACGCGTTCTTGCCTCACTCCACCGGCCATCCCTCCCCTTCACTGCTGTTCAGCTTCCGACAAGCCTCATTCAGTAGTGAGTATAGCTTCGTCGGGACGTTTGTTTCTTAAAAAGTGGCAGAGAAAATTTTTGTAAGTTACAAAAACAAGAAAGTTTGCTGTTTAATATGCTGATTTAAATTTGCAAATATAAAACGTTACAGTGCCAAACGCCACTATAATCAGAAGCATAAATCAAACTTTGGTGATCTTACAGATGTTTATTTACAATTTCAAAAGGTACTTTCTAAATGCTCGTATTTGTAAACATATAAAAGGGACGATATGATTCCACTTTTTAGGGGTTTGGTTTTTTTATTAGTTTATTTAATACGAGTATAAGCTAATGTATTTCGTGTTTAAAAGTTTGAACACAACATTGAGTTTAAAACCAAACAATTTATTATGCCGATAAAATGACTTGAAAATGTTTTAAGGCTAAATAGCAATGAAACTTTACTTCTTTATTTGTTGTGAAACAGAAACAATTTAGTATGTGAATCATAAGGCAGTGCAAGAATATTACGTGCATAAGATAAAGGAAAGTTATAAACTTGAAGATTAATTCTGTAACTACCTTAAGCACAGTAGGTGGCTGTAATAATTATTGTATGCAAAATATGTTTAATATAAACAAAATAGTTAATAACAGCGTACAAATTATTACTACCGCGCAGGTGGAACGAAGCCACCACTGTGCGTGTTGTATCAAAACAATCTTCGTCACTCGAAAAGAGAATGTGAGGTGGGTAAGACAAGTTCAATCGCTATTTCTCCTCTAGTGCCCATGCCTGCGTTAACTAGAGGTAATTTTTCTGCTGTAAGTTTTTGTGTATCGTTTATGGATTACCAATTACTGTAGTGAAATCTCGTCAATAGCTCACACCAATAGCGCTGTCCAGTTCTTCATACTCTTTAACCCTCGGCCCTGAGTGTTTCATGCATACTTATATATTCTGCTTCAAAACTTTCAAATAGCCCTTGTAGTCATAAACTATATCTTTATACTAAGCTATATAGCTAAACCTAGCCAAAATTGTATTTATTCATGAATCTATTTTAATCGTAAAACTGGTCTCCTTTCTACACAGTGTGCACCAACATGCTGACATATGTGCTTCCTCCTAATAAACCGAATTTGAATAATTGAATATATAGGCGCTCCAGTTCACCAGTCATAGGCTCCTGCACAGTTCTTGTTAGGGCTTGTAAAATAACGGAATTATTCTCTTGCTGCCAAAGCTAGCCTAGCTTTTTGCCTGTAACAAGCATCTAGACCCCAATGTGAGATTCCATTCCGTCGATTATGAGGGCGTTCGGAATTCGGGAGATTCGGAAATGTCAAATGCACGTTATCTGCAAGACATGTGTAAATTCTCTGGGAAGTACTTTCAAGTTGTCATATTCAGAAAAATATGTTGTCACCAGGCATAGGAATTTCTAAGCATTGAAGCCAATATGGTGGGAAATAAGGTTAAATGGGACTGGACTGTCGAGAGGGTGGTCGCAGGCAACAAACTATCCCCACCTCCTACAGTCGGCCGAGCGGTTAGCACGCTCGCCTACCACCTAGGCGGCCCGGGTTCGATCCCAGGGACCCGCATGTGGTATTCGTGGTGGATGAAGCGGCGTCAGGGCGGGTTTTCTCCGGGTGCTCCGGCTTCCCCCGCCATCTCATTCCACCGGTGCTCCATCTTCATTCCATGTATCATCAGTGTCACCGCCTGCGGTGCCGTAGTAGTAAAAGCAGGCGTTAAACACAACAACAACAACTCCTCCTACAGTCTTTTGGCGTTAGCAGAGAAGCACTCTGGCCGGTTTTTACCTTTCAGTAACCTTTGGCCTCAGTTGCTCTACATTCTTTGTTGTGATAATGATTTCAGTGCAGATAACTTGAAGCCAACTGCTTAAGAAGGCCTATGCCTAGTTATCACAAACATAATAATTGCCGGTTAATTACAAACAAATGGTAGATTTCACTGTATTCTAAATTGGTGTATAGTACTGCTTAAGATACCAGGGATGGTAAATAAATGAAGAAATAAATACAATACCCAAACTGAAAAAGAACTTAACTGAACATACATACTACAAGCTAATTTCGACTAAAGGGCAAAGCTCCTATAGAGGACGAATGAGAACTCTAAAACAGTTAAAATGTCTGAAATTCTATGTTTTAGGTTTTGCACCTTGGTAGTTTAACGCTATGATCAATTAGCATTGGAAGTAACCTAGTCTATGTAGCCTATCCAGAAAAAGATCACGCAATCCCATGCTTGTAAAGCTTTTTACATTCTCTACTACGTAGGTAATACAAGGATATATTGCATTTCATCCGAAAATTTGTTATCGAGATTTCACCTTAAATATATGTTTTGGGAGCCCTGAATCTAAAGACAGAAGTACGTGAGTGAGTGAGTGAGTGAATGAGTGAGTGAGTGAGTGAGTGAGTGAGTGAGTGAGTGAGTGTGTGTGTGTGTGTGTGTGTGTGTGTGTGTGTGTGTGTGTGCGCGCGCGCGCGCGCGCGCGAAAATGTTTATCTCTATTAACATGAAGCGTTTGTAGGAATAGTTGCTACAAGAGTACTTAGCTATGGGAGTGCAACACATGTGATTTTTTAGATAAAGTCTGATTACAAATCCCACACAGATAGTGAAAATGGTAGTGTTTTAAAAGAACAATAAGAATAATGATGTTGTTTTCATAATCCGCTATTGCTGTAAATTTAATTATTCTGTGGCACTTAAAATTATCCTCCCATGGCACAACAGCCCAATCGGATAAAGGCCTGCCGCCCGGCAGCTGCGTCCCCCACCCCTGCCAGGCGTCATGAGTGGAGTGCACTACTGGAAGGTGGGACGTGGTCAGTGCCCCAACCCCTCCCGGTAGATTATATGGCCTGGGGTCGCTACTTCTTTATCATGTAGCTTCTCAACTAGCCCCTCTGGGACCTAACGAGGCTGAGTGCACCCCGTGCCAGACCTCCTAGCTGGGGTAACATCCCCGTACCGGTCCCGGGGATTGAACCCGGGTTCTCTGCGGCAAAGGCAGGCGCAATACCAGTGCGCTACGGAGGCGGTCACATCTAACGTAGGAAATTGGAAAATACACTTCTTATTGCTCCATTAACAGATAACGGGGCACAGGCCAACTTCCTGTGCATTGGACCATTTTACCACAAAGAATTCTCTGCGCATTCATTGAGCTAGAATTTAACCACCGGAGCAAAAAATGTGAATCATTTCCAGTAAACGACTATGTAGCTGATCTAACAATGTGCCAAAGTCCCACGTTGTTCTAAAAGAATTCACTGCGTTAGGAGCAAAACATGGATGTTTAGAAATGAATGGTTTTCAAATTTTAGCATAATTAGGCGTCGGAATCCTTAAGTTACATTGGAGGCCAATGCAACGAACAGGCTGAATGTTCCCGATCAATAGGTTGTATATCTGTTCAAGTATACAAGATCAAGAGGTAAGGGAGTGTTCAGAGTTGTACATATTATTCTTTACAGTCTAATAAGTTCGTTTTTATTACTGTCTACCACTTATATACATTCAGAATGTTACAAAATTGAACGGACAAAAGTTCGGGGTAACTGAGGAGTGTTAGGTGAGTGCTCCGACATGGAACAGTTATGGTGTTTGAGTTCATGGTTGTTTGCAACAAATAAAAGACAATTACGCGCAATAAGTTGCTACTACTCTCAGGTAATCATGGTTACGCTATCTTCAAACATTCCATGTGAATACCCCTGTACCCCTATTTCAACTTTGAAAGAAACGTGAGAGATTAAAATTGGATTCACTCCAAATGCACGTCATTCATTCATTTGTTTGATCTTTTGAACACACACACACACACACACACACACACACACACACACACACACACACACATACACACACTCTCTCACACAGAGAGAGAGAGAGAGAGAGGAGAGAGAGAGAGAAGTTGAACCGCATTTGGGGGTTCAAACCCAACACCATGAGACTGACAGCCGAGCACGCTAATCGTGCCCTGATACATATGATTCTCCACGTGAAAGTGGAGATATTAGCGGAGCGTTTTCCAGAAAAAATAAAGCTCCTAACTTTGAAAATACGGCAGTAATGCTAGAGGAAGAGAAATGAACTGTTTTACAGTGGAAATGTGTATACTCAGTTCCATTAATGCCGTCCCCGCAGCTCCGGGAGGCACTCTGCTAACCTTCACAAGTAGCAAGGAGGAGGTGTGGGTATTTGTCTACCTTTTCGTGCGTGCGCTGGCGTTCTGTTTTACGTGCATAGTTCTAGATTATTCACGTATGAATATATGTATAACTTCCAGCAATGTATTCAAATAGCAAATTGACTACCCACATACTCACAATTCTTTACCGATGCACCTCCGCAACATTCGCATACATCGTGTCAGCTACAGTTAAAGGACATTGGAACTGAAGTCTCTAACTCTTTCCAATTTTACATCCATTTAGTTGAAAATTGGCACACTTAATATGAATAAATAAACATGTGACTGTGCATAAGCTCAATGTTCTAGCTCAAACAATTTCTCAAATAGTAGAATTAAGTACTTTTAATTAGCGAATAAATGCAATTTTTAAAAACTCCCTACACATTTTTCAGAGAAGAATAATAGCGGCATTTTTGGATACTTAAGTAAATTGAAAATAAATTAAAGTATTTTATTGATGTTATTACTTGGAGAGTACATTTTTGTTTCTATGAAGTTGTTGGTCTTAAAATTCCTTTCCTTTTCAGCATACATTATTTTTTGTGAGCCACTGAACTAAGCAATCATCAACTGCATATTTGAATATTTAGATGACGCGTTTGAGATTGTGGATGCAAATTTACACAAAAATCAGAGCAAAACTGAAATGTAAGGAATACATCTCATACAAAATGCAAAACAGAGTGAAAAAAGTACCAGCACCAATGTGGTTAAAATGAAGTGCACGCATGACCTAAACATGTCGCTGGACTTTAAGAATGGCGGATTGGGGCAAAATGGTCAAAATGATTCACAAATGCCTATGGAGTATTTACATGATATAATTAAAAAACGAAACCTGGCATTTTCATCTAAAAGCTTAGTCATAGGGTTCCTAACATACACCACTGCTTGGTGGAACAAAGGCAGAACGCTGCACACCCCCCCCCCCCTCCTCACTGCTATTATACAGGAAATAGCTTACTGGAATACACCAAAAACCAACTGTAACACTTTTCCGCCATTATGGCGCGGTCTGGTTATATTTGGTGATATTGCATCTATTAGGTAGCATTAGTGCTGCCAACTGTTTCTATAATATAACCAGGGTAAAGCTACGGCCATAATTGGTGTTATTGCATCCGTTATGTTGCCATAGAAGCCCTAGATTTTGAACCCGTTGCAGAGAGGCCAACCGATGGATTTTAAAACAATACCCTGTTTAGACGCCGTATTAATTAATTGATTAATTAATTTATTTATCTGTAGGCGTCATTGTATCGCTCGTGTTTACGTGATTTTGTCTTGAATTCTTTTAGAGCAATATATGCAGTTATAGTTACTGTTATTTTAGTGTTGGCAACACAGTAGTGCATAAAATATATATTACGACATTTAGCGTTCGGAAGTGATTTTATCCACAAGTGTTATTGCAGAACAGGATATGCCGAAGATGAGTAGGTTCATCATGTGTTGCGTGGTAACGATGTTCAAGCATTATTATCGTTTGAAAGCATGTTACCTTAACCCTGTGATATTTGAGGTTAGAAATTATGCTTTTATTATGTACGTTAGCAGTACTGCTTTTGGTGTGATGTCGTCTGCGGTTAGTGTAATGTTGGCCATATTGAATTGTTGGGAACTGCCGATAAGCTGTTTCCCCTAGTGAAGCTTAGTAAAGTGCCCCTTGAAGCAGTAGTGATGGCATATGTGGAATCCAGTGTACCAAAGCCCACACTCATACTAGGTCCGCAACAGCTAAAGGGAGCTATACAAATGAACAAAAGGAAACTTAAACACAATAGATTGCTTTAATAATGGTTCTTTTGCAATAGCTGTGTGTCCGCATTAAGTTGGAAAGTTGAATCAGACTTGAAATAGCCAATGCCATGCACAAAGAGTCAAAGGTCCGTGGTTTGAGTCCCGGGCTATGACAATGAACTCTTTCAAGCGACTCAACATTTCAACAGACTTATTTCTTCCCGCTGAGAGTATTCCCCTTTACTGCTGCATTTCCGATGTGCTGTCCGTATTTACACGTCCCGCCATCTTTAGTTTATGTTTGTAGTATGCTTTCCTAGGGAGCCATTGACAATGAAAAGTAAGCAGTAACATGACGTAAAACTTGAGCATATACTAACGTGATATATTGCCATTAATAACGATAAATGGAAACAAACAGCAGGGAATCGCAAGAAGCGTGAAACACCTCAGCTAATATGGCGGTTTGCGAAGCGACCAACGACAGTATGAACGACAAAATATAAATCTAAATTAACAAGAGTTAAAGACGGAAAATCTGATGAGATATTGCAGAATAATCACGTGATGAGAATCACTCTTTAATTCACTAGTTTCTTATGTTTGACGTATGCAAACTTCGATCTTGCAAGCTTCTAAGTTTACATTTAATTCAATGTTTATTTTTTATATTGACGTGTTTATGTGAATGGTTTCATAGCAATACAATCATATCATCTAGTTTTCAAGCTTCGTTATGCTTACCTTTAATTTTCATTGTGAATGAGGCCAAACTTCACAACCATATGTCATATGATTTAAAAAGTGCACTTCACTCTTAGTTCTAGTAAATCTCTGCATGTGCTGCAAATCACTTTTTGTTTGTTTTTTCTGTTCTACATTTGGCCTTAGCGCCATTAACGACAAAGAAAGTGTCAACTTTCTTCATGTAAGGGCTCTTTGTGTTTGAATATTACTAATAGTGGAAAACAACTAGAGCTTATCACATTAAGCAAGAGGAATGCAGTTCAGAGTAATTATTCGGAGAAATTCACACTCGATGCATATTGCCTCTTTGTAACTGGGCCAACACATTACCGCTTTCATTAGCGGAAATTTTAGGTCGTTGCACACGCAAGTGCAAGAATATTGTACACATCTTGAAGGTCGCCGGATCTCATACTTATTCAACTGTCTGGAATGATATATCAACCTTTGCTGAAACATGTACGTTTGTGAACTTAATAACATCAACATGATGTTCGTTACACTTCTCATACTCAAGAACTTGCAGGACAGATAAATTAATTGCTACATTTTGCAGGAGTTCCAGTTGCTGAGAGAACTGAAAATTTGACTTGCATTGAACTCGGGATATGTATGCACTTCTGCGCACCTTTATTAGGGTAACATCGAACGTTAACTGTAATATCAATTTAAGTGAAGCATCTCTCTCTCTCTCTGTCTCTCTCTCTCAAGTTCCGTGTTTATAAGCACCTTAGCTTTAAGGTGTCAATTTCGGAAAACAAGGTTTGAAAGTGGCAAACATTTAACGACTAGGTGTATTACCTTCCCTACCACAAGAGGAAATGTATAACTTTTAGGATACATTTTGCATATAGGCCTAATATGTAATTCGACTAAGTTGAAATGCCAGAAAGAACAAATTCAAATTCAGAGTAAGTATGCATGCATAACGTCAAAAGTAAGAAATGCCATTTGTAGTTCATTTATTTTAGAGTAATTGCTCTTTTAGAACTTTTGCTTATATCAGTTACAAAATATGAATAACCCACTCGGCATGTTTACTAGATTTTAGGACAATTTCTAGCAGTATCTCCTTATTTCCAGAATCTGCATCTATGTTTCTTGTCTTAATCTTTACTCACCTTCAGAGACCTGCATTTCAGGATTTAAATTCCTTCCGTGTTCATAATGGGATATTTATTAATACAAGATACATCTATGTAATGGGAATAAGTCAAAACTTAAAATAGAAGGCTCACTTACAGAAGAATTTCCAATAAATAAAGGAATCAGACAAAGAGATTCTCTTGGCCCTCTCGTTTTTAACATTTTAATGGAAAATATAATTAAGGGGGTGAGAGGAATGTATGGATATGCGTTGGGTATAGGAGAAATAAATTTAGCTGCGTATGCAGATGATGTCGTTTTAATAAGCAACACGGAATACAACATTTACAAGGGTTGTTACATCATTTCTCTTTGAGTTGTGAAAAGCATGAAATGAGTATTGATCCATTAAAAACAAAGGTTTTAGCAATAAATAAATGGTCATTGAGATGTAAATTGCAATCAAAAGAACACATGATATAACTAGTTATAACTTTTAACTATCTAGGTGTAAGAATAAGTAGCGATGGATTTTTGAAAGAGGAAGTTAGAGAGCAAATTAATAAGGCAGCAGCCTCTCTGAGAAGAGAAACCAAAACTAGAATCCATAAAACAGTTTTAACACCAATAATGATTTACGCTGCAGAAACTAGACCTGAAACCACAAAAACAAAACAAATACTCAATGTAACCAAAATGAACGTATTACAAAAACTACAAGGTAAAACCAGATGGGATAGAGTACCCAATGTAGGAACAGAGATGCCTGTAAACGACAACCTGGAGAAGGAGAAGGAAAGAATGGAATGACATGTGGACCGAATGGGATCTGATAGTATGCAAGGCCAGAGATAGGATACCACAAGGGAGACGTAGTCCAGGAAGGCCTAAAGTGACATGGAGGAATTCTTTTTCTGGTGAAACACGCTGTTAGCCTAAATGAAAAGAAGAAGAAGAAGAAGGAGAAGAAGAAGAAGAAGAAGAAGAAGAAGAAGAAGAGGAAGAAGAAGAAGAGAATTCGATTTATGCAAAGCGTTGAATATTCGTCACTGAGATTTCAAAGTTCATATACTTCCACAAATTAATTCAGTTTATGTGTTATATTAATTTAATAATCATACAAGGTTAAATAGGTATCTGTGCAACGTTGATTAAGCCAGCTAGTACTGTATATTTTAAGCTATGGTTTAACTCATACCATTTATTATGTAATTGCAATGGTAAACGTAGCATAAATTGAAAGAAGCAAGCGTTGGCAGAGGTGATAATGATATTACAACTATCTCCACGGTTTCACCTCATGTCGACAGCTGGTTAATGTAATTCTGGTTACCCACATCTAAGTAGATGGCCTGAAGAATAGAGCAGAGAATAAGAAAGTCACGACCGAGATGTGACGCGAGACCTTCAGTTTACCGTACCATTAGCGTGCATCAACTCTATCCCCACTGCATATGAATGTTGCATTATATAGCCATTGTGTTTTATTTACTGCTTATTGGCACTTCACGGAACAATGACCTATTTGCAATTCTAAATAGCACTGAAGTATTAGAGATAATTGTTATTCCATTGTTACTCCTAAACTGGTTCTCGATAATGTTATGGTGCTGAATAACACTTATCTATAAACTAATCGAGCGAGATACAAAAATATTGTAGAATTCATAAATAATGAAAACCAAAATAGATTTTATTTTTTACTTTCTCTACCACGTACATAAAAGCTATTACATTCCACCCAAAAGTTCGATATCGAGGTTTCAGCCCAAATACGTGTTTACAGGCCGCTGAATATAATAAAAGAAGAAAAAGGGGAAGCATTTTGTGTGTGTGTGTGTGTGTGTGTGTGTGTGTGTGTGTGTGTGTGTGTGTGTGTGTGTGTGTGTGTGTGTGTGTGTGTGTGTGTGAACAGCACAACTCAAAACGTAAAACCCAGATCAATATCAAACTTAGTATTTAAGTTCAGTATCTTCCAAAGCTGCAACACGAAGGTTTTAAGGAAAACATTCCAACACCAAACTACCCTTTGCACGAAACATTTTTCGAAAATGCCTCAAGCCACTTTAATTAAAATATCATACCTATATTAAATACTTTACACGTCGAAGTGTATATTTTGAATTTGCTGTGACTAGCTTGTAAAGATCTCTTCATTCGGAAGGAGTTCTATTCACGTGTAAGTGCTAAACATTAAACCATAGACGAAAGCACACTGCACAGAAAATTTAGATCTCTAAAACTTGCAATTTATTTCAAAATAATTCTTTGTGGCATCAGCCATTTCCAAAATATCTGTCATTAGTGGTTTGTGGTTTGATCAGTTCAATACTTTTGTTGTTCTTTTAAATCATGTCGACATTCAGTTGTTTGTCGCAATTTCATGAAAAGTGTATGCAATTTTAAGAACAACATAGGTGCTATAGCGTTCAGGTTGACCTGATGAAACCCCATAAAAAACCCATATGTCGGGAAGGTTGGCCACGGGAATTGAGTCCACGACCTCCCGAATGCTAGACTTACACGTTGCCGTGGAACCATATGAACCATATTGCTCGGTAAGTTTGTCCCTTATTGGAAATGCAACTAAAGGTTCTTCATAGCACTGACCTGGACACCTCCGTGATAGAAATCAACAGTAGTTTTTGCAAAAAGTGTGCTTATTCTGTAATTTTCTAACTAAGGGAGAGAAAGTAGCTTCGAAGCTGTAAGCTATATTCAAATTTCGCACAATGATGCGGTTTCTCACATGGTGATAGTTTAAGTTCAAGCATGATTTGTGGTTGCCCCGGGACCTGAAGTTTTCCTATTGGTCAGATGTAACAACTGAACCAGTGTAGTTATTTCAGATTTTCTTTCTTCCAATTACTCTGATACAATTGAATATCAAATGACAAGTTAAGGTTCGCAAATTATTGTCTATAAAATTGCAGGTATTAAAGGTATATAGATCAGCGCATCACATACCTTTAACAGGATTTCTTTATTTGCCTTTTTTCGGTCCTCTCATCTTAAGCTCTCTTGACCATTGCTTCTATTCTCAAGAGAATGATGTTGCACGTTTCAGACACAATTAAAGTTCTCGGTTTTCTCCACCTCAGGCAACCTTCCCGCACTGCTTTGCAACACATCCTGGGCTATGCATATTTTGAATGGATGTATCCGGCGAAGCAGTGTTTGTTGTGCGGTGGTCGCCTTCAGTTTGGTTTACTTCCTTTTCTCGTGAAGCGGGGTGCTCTAAGATACACTGTATATCTCCTGAATAATCTGTGATGGCAATCCCAATATTAAACTACGGAAGTGAGGCATGGATAATAAGGGAAAAGGAGAAGAGTAAAATATAAGCTGCTGAAATGAGATTTTTACGATCAAAGGATGCACAAGAGAAGATCACATTAGGAATGAAATTATTAGAGAAGAATTGGAAGTACAACCGCTACTAGAAGAAATCCAAAGATATAGAAGCAAATGGGTCGAACACCTTAATCGCATGCCAAGAGAAAGAATACCAAAACAAGCCTTAAATTATAGACCAAGGGGACGAAGATCAGTAGGACGCCCCCTAAAGAGATGGCTCCAGGAAATGTGAGACCGGAACAGGCTTAAGCCTAACCCGTGAAGGAAGAAGAAGAAGAAGAAGAAGAAGAAGAAGAAGAAGAAGAAGAAGAAGAAGAAGAAGAAGAAGAAGAAGAAGAAGGCTAGCAGATCTGCTCATGGTATTGCGTCAAATGTAGATATTCGTCTCAATCTCCCTCCCTCTCTCTCTCTCTCTCTCTCTCTCTCTCTCTCTCTCTCTCTGCCACTTTCTCACTTTTTCTTTCTCACCTCCACTCTCGCTCTCTCTGTCATGTGTGTCTCTCTAAAGTTTATCCACTCTCTTACTCTCTTTCCCCCTCCATCACCCCATCCATTTCCTCCGCCGTTTCTGCGCAACTTACATGTCATGTGATGTTTTAAAAACCAAGAAGAAACTATAATTTTTGGGATGTCAATAAAACATTATCATTGGGGTTTGCATTACACAAACCTGTGCCTCTTCCTTACGCTGGAAGCGCGACTGCTTTTGGTGTTAACCGGTTCACGTACAAATCATGGTGACAAAACTTCTTACAGCTTCTAAGTACCTATTCATCCATCGTGTTGAAATGTTAGTTGCCTGGCAGACCTATCGTGGATTTATGGTATTCTTAGTTTCAGGTGTTTGTCTGATAACATCTCTTCGCAATCAAGTGTTGTGGTGAGGGGTGAAGCATTGCTACTTCAAATTATATGATATTAAAGGGTAGCTGCTAAGCTCACTCCATAGTGTTCCAACTCTGTTTAATTTTCTGTAGCAGCTTATAAAGCTTATAACTAGTCAATAATAAACAATACGCATATGTAATTACTTTAATGAACTATATTCATAGCACGGTGAATAACAAAATAAGTAGCTTCTAAAAGCAGAACGACATGCGTCAAAATAAAAATCCCTGAAGAGAAAGACCGCATTACCTTCGAAATGTAGAAATTTGAGTCCTAAAAATAATAGTACTTAATAATGAACGAAAGTGGCCTCGAACGTTTGTTATGAATCAACAATGAATTTAAGTTCTCTATTCCTCGTTTTCAAGGTTTAGTCTTATGCCCCCTCGTGATGCGTTGTACTCCTGGTTGTATTACCTGATTAAATTCATTTTATGCAAGTCTTTATTGCGATTAATGTGAATTAGATTAAAAAAACAAGATTTCTGTGAAGAGATTGCAGAATGACTTAATTTTTCACGTGGCAGGCGTCACTTCCAAATTCGTCCTGAATTTATGGTTCACATTGGTAATGTGGTGGGTATAGCAGAGGGGATTCCGCACTTATCACCCTCGGATTTTGTACATCAGACTCCGAGTGGAAGGATGAGATGGTAGTATCCACCGGGTGGCCGGCGACCACAAGGGGACATCCACCGAGGACGGGTCCGTACAAGTACAGTTCATCTCGACGGGAGGTTCGCCCACAAGGTCCCCTGGACAGACTACTGCAACGCCACCTCAACCACAGGGAACCGTATCTTCAGCGTGCAATCACCACCCACGGAGAGGCACCACCGTCATGTTAGGTTAGGTTAGGTTAGGTTAGGTTAAATATGGCCTGTAACGAAAATGGAACAGTCTGTAACTATAATGTAACCAGAATGTCTAAACAACTACATAAACGAGTGTGAATCTAAGAGATTGGTTGTAAAAGCCGCTAAATATAGTAAAAACGCTAAATAAGCAAGAAAATCCGCTAAAAGTGCCCAATTAGCGGCAGCCTAACTCTATCCTTTCCTACCTACTTCGGGAGATGTGAAAGTATCCTTCCCAGCATTTGGCTGGTGACCCGGAAAATCCTCCAAAAACCCAGGAGTCAGCAAAGCCGGCCGCAGGAATCAAACCCACCTCTCGCCAAGCCATCTCGCTCGGTTAATGAGATGGAAAGAACGGACATCATCTTTGATAAAGCACAAAATAAGGAAGTTGAAAGGAATCGATTGCATCTTGTGACTGCACATACCCACGCCCCCTCTGATCCACCTGCTCAGTAAGTGCGACTAATAATGAAAGTGAGCAGGCGCCTCGTCTTGACAGAATACGATATCTGGACGGTGCCTGTCAACCTGTTCCCGGTAGAGGGCGTTCCACGAAGCGTAACGGCCCAGAAAGCTTGCTGTTTAAGATCAAACTTAACACCATGGTCTAAAGAGAATCACACATATGCTGCAAAGTTTCGTTTCTTCAAATTTTATCTTAGTCAGGTTCTGACCTGAACAGATATAACTGTTTCCAAACATCGAGGCGTGATGAATTTACAAAGGGCCTACGACAGTCCATCGAAATAAAGTAGAAGCTTCTATCTTGGTGAGAGTATTTATTAATAGTAAGGATCTATTACATGTTTTCTGATATAGTGTATTTAAATAGCATTGAAAGTAAACTACATGCGGCCACACTGGCGGTGAATACTGGTGATGATGACATGTAATGGAGTGATTCAGAAAAGGAAGTTTGGGAAGAAAGCGTCCCAGCTCTAAGTTTGGGGTAACTCCCCGGTATTGGCCAGTTGTGAGGGCTGTTTAAAACCTGGGAAACACTTCGGTCAGGGGGAACGGTCCTGACGGAATTTGAACCGTTGACCTCCGTTCACTAGTCCGAGTCTTTAAACTTTGACCTTCTCTGTTGATATGTATCTGTACGCACAATCATTTATATATAACGGTTAAGCATCAACAGTTTAAAATTCAATGTGGGATTTAGAGAAAGCACAAAAGTTTTAAATAGACCACCTCAAACATAGCCTCAACATTATCAGTGAGCCATCTCGCTCCTAAAGAACAGAAAGTATTAACAAGTATTAAAAACTATAAACCAAACACAATAGAAGGAAATAACTAACATACTCCAAAGCATATGGTAAGCGTTAAACGCTTATTGTTTCTTGACGTAACGTATTTCTCTATGCGTTACGCTTCTGTAACAGTAGGTATCTGCATAAAGAAAGTGTGTTGACTGAAGTGGAATATTTATTCTCAAGATAATAGTGCTACCGAACTCACATTTGCTTTGTGTTGTTACATTGCAAGGTCACATATTATTTCTTCCATTTCACTCTTCCTAAGTAACGCTTCCAATTTTGGAATGTTGTTATGTCTCTATCCTTATTTTTATGGAATTTAGCATTTAGATGTGCATGTTAAATTATATGAAGAATTTAAATTGAGAGGAATAGGGTTTAATGACTACGTAATATGTATTTATGTAGCACTATTATACAGTTAGATAATGGTGGCTCTTTCCTTTAGTTTGAGGAGTACCGAATTCTTTATTGGGTAGGTGTTGATCCTTTACTGTAGTTTGAGGTCTCTCATAACGTATTACCTGTACAATGAGTATATGGTCCTATGTGCTAAGTCTTGACTACTTCGCAGTCAGTTATGAAGACCGAGGATAATCTGCCAGGGAGGGTTGTCCCGGCGTAATTTAACTGCGGTCATCCGTTCATGACTCTGTGTCTTGACGACTACGCCATATCGGTTGAGCATTTCCTAGTTCAGTTATGGAGTATTATAATTAACATTCACGTGGTTTTGATCATAAATTAATCCACTTAATATTTTTCGAAACCTTCTTATCCACATAAAATGTTATTCATCCACTTAATTTTCATTAAATGCGAAATTTCCGTTTCTTTTGAGAATTTTTACCATCAATATTGAGACGAAGAAAACTATTTCAAGAAGTTATATTAAACTAGGCTACCCATTAGTTGGTAGTGTAGTCCAAAGAGGGCCAGATACTAAATCACGATTGCTCTATCCTCTGCCTATGCCTACATAGGTCATCATGGACAAAGGGCAGAAAGAGTAGTGTGTGTAGTCAGCACATCGAGCCTCTCCGAAGGTTCACTGGATCATCATTCACTACCGCTCCATCAAGTAGATACTCAATTTATCATGAAGGACCTCATGGGACAGATGAGAGGCCATTGTCACATTGATGTCCCAGATTGAACTGCAATTTTTATAGCGAAAACACATCGAAAACAAAACTACTCGTGTCTCAGCTTCTCTTCCATACGGCCCCTGTTCTCAGGGAAAAGTTTTAAATTATAACGACTGATCTGCGATCAGAGATCAGCTGCATCATAGGAGATACTAAACCTTGCCCCGCACCGAAGCTGCAAATATCTGCGCGCAAGACAGCAATAAGGATATATTACAACAGCAATGTTCATAGTTTGCGAAAGGGGGAGGTTGGGTTTACCTCCTTCCACTATACGCGGACTTTGACATTCTTTAACACTCGAATGTGCATTGTGCTGCAATGGCGGATTGGTTACATCTGCGTTACCTTTGATTTACGAAAGCACTTACAAATCGTATGCGATAAACATCTGTTCATTAGTGACTTCTTTGGTACTGCTTATTTTTAAGAAGTCTATCAATATTTAGTAACAAAGTCGCAGCGCATAGCCTTAGGAGATATACCTACCAAGTTATCGTAGCGTAATCTATTGCGATACAGACTTTTAATATTGTTCAATTTGGAGAAACTCTGTTCTCAAATATATGTACGCACTCTTATACACACTATTCTTACAAATGCTAATTTCTCTATGTACTACATTTTAATCGACAAAAACATTTCAGAAAGTATCTTATTGCTAATTTTCTTGTAGGTGCAAGGGGAATGTGGGAATACAGTAGGCTTTAAGCGATAGTGAAATGTTTTAAGAGCTGGTTGCTGTGCAATGCCCTTGAAATTCCGTTCTCTTTGGAGGGCCAAGAGATAAAAAACGAATAACATATTCTTATTTGAGAAAAGTATAAGTATTGGCAAATTCAAACAAATAATAAAGAATATCTCGAAAATGGGTCACTCGAAAGATAAAATAAGTATTTGATATAAATTGTGAGTTTTAACGAGATCCACATTCTTTATTTACTAAGACTTTGTCTATCTCTCACTGTTTACCATTTATGCAAAAACCATTCAGAATGAAGAGAGCTTCTGACGACATTCCCAGAAAATTCATGTTATGACCTAGAAACTGCCATGGAATCGCCTGTTTGTGTCCGTCACTGGATACTGACTACTTGTGAGTCTAAAAGCCACAGGCGTGATTCACCCTCCGACTGAAAGAGGAGGTTAGGGACACCAGCTAATTACCTAAGTGTCTCCAATGAGGCAAGGTTGGACATCATTAACTTACAACCAAGATTGCATGTAGCGAAGAGAAAATCACCAGTTACGTTTGTTTTGCAAGTGATGTATGAGTGTGAGACATCCCCCTAAAAGCCTGCAAAGATAAAAATTGCATATTTTTGTAAGTCCTCTCGATTAAAACCTTTTAAAACTGATATATGCGAGGAATTAGATATTATTAGTGACTCATAAGTTGTAAATAACATTCAGAATTAGGCTAGTGGGGAAAAAGCGAGACAATGGTATTTTTATTTTCGATCTGCTCTAACTAAAAAGAAATTCCAGCTCAATTTGTAAATACCCTTGTGAGTGCACCACATTATCAGACCTCCCAGCAAGAGAATTAACCCATAACGATGTGTGTGCGTGCGTGCGTGTGTGCGTGTATGTGTAGTAACGGGGGTGGGGGACTCCTCGACCCACCGCGACCCTGACTTAGATCTTCTGCGTGCTACTACCTTCATGGCAACAACGGAAATGATGATCGGGAACATCGACCATTTGTTTTTGAAGGGTATCTTGAAATGAAAGGCATATTGCTGGTATCCCTAATGTAGAAAAGGAAATTCTTTCACAGCACCTTGTTTATTCACTAACTTAATTTTACAGAAGTTTATTTTAAATTATGTCCTGCCGAACCCTTGTATTGCAAAGCATAGCACGTCTTAGGCTAGCCAAAATGGTTTTACCATAATAGGAACAATCACGTATTATTTCTTGTTTTCATTCTTCTGAAACAGAAGACCTTCTTCTCATACGTTTCTAAACATTTTGCACGCAAACAGAAATGATTGCTAGTTTCTGTTGTCTAACTTCCCAGCGGTAATTCACACAAGGATTTGCTGTTCTCAGCCCTGGAAATGTTTCAACACGTACAGTCAAAGCGAACCTATCATTATCTCACTTCTCGTTGTGGCATGAAAAACAAATTGAGGTTAGTCATATCTCTGTATTCAATAATAGCGGGGCTTTCCTAGCTGAATATATTAGCACCTATGTTGCTTCCATTAGCTTCGTTATTGAATGATACGAGTATCTAAATTGTCCATATGAAGAAATTGAGGACACCGACAGAACCAAGGTCATCATCAACATCATGTTCATGTTGATATAGCTTCATTGGTCTTTAAGGGGACCGAACGGGGAAAGTTGTTCAAAAATGGTTAGAAATTACAATCTAGGTTTTTTATTTCCTATTAAGTCTGTTTCTCTAGGAACCTTTCCATGTAAATATTTTTGTTGACGAAGTAAAAATGAGGGAGTTATGTGGCCGTTTAAATATGAAGTATGACATTCTTCGGAGGGGGGATTTAGTGCCTCGACCTATGGAAGATAATGTACCTTGAGACGGTACTTTTAGACCGGGAAGCCTCGAATAATAATTTTGGTTCATTAATTAAGTGACAAATATAATAAGTGTGCTTAGATTTAATTAAGTAAACTGTAAATATTGGTTTCTATGTATATGTGTAATTGTATTTGTTGTTCTAATTGTATTAATAAGTCTTTAACGTATAAAATGTAGAAGTTCGTGTTAAAACACTGTCCGGGACCTGAAGTTAAAAAGCTAGAAACGTGCACATGTTAGGGAAAACAAGGCAATAAGGTTCTCTCTCCACCCGCGAATCTATTGTCATATCTGGAAGAGTGTTTATCTTTTGTCCCATTGCCCGTTAGTATACCGTAACCAAAAGAGTGAGACGGAACCTCTCACTGGATATGACTTGGGGGATTCCCTGATCCAAGATGGCAGTTTGAAGGAGGAAATGGAGAAGCCCAAATGAAAATCCGCGATTTAAGTACGAAATGTTACTTTTCTATCACTTTATCGTCTTCTAAAATTTTATCACAAATACACAGTTTTCTTCCCGTCGTTAACACACTCTTTCGTGCTATCATAACTCACCACTGTTACTTCCGTAACCTTGCAAGTCCTTTCACTGTCTTTCTTCACTTTCTCCGTCTTTCATGCATTTACTACGACGATGCAATCACTCGACGTCCATCAGGGTATTCTTCAGGATGACTGACGTAGCTTTCACGACGACATACACACTTGCAGCTGTCTCGCACTCACTGGCACACTGACCGACTCATATCTGTAACCGTAAACTCCTCACTGCTGTTCCTGGACTCCTTATATAGTGGGGATGACGTCACATGGATCTTTCTCGAACTCCACTAACGTGCTGCCGGTGATGTGGCTGGATTTTTCTCTAAGGCTCCGGAGAAAACCTCTTTTTGTGTAGCCGCTTCTATTGTTGTTAGTCACGTACACACAAACTGTTGCACGAGACAGCCTGGCCTTGAACGCCTTTGCCCGCTCGACGGCCCGGCATATGGCGTGAAACAGCTGGGTCCCGACAGTCCTTTGTTTTGCGTCGAGCCCGGCGTCACAATATTATTGTACCTGGAAGTGAGGGCGGTTCGGTTTGCCGGTAGTTGGGGAGGGAGGGAAGGACAGTACAGTTACTTATACCTGTTTACTGCGATGTCACTGCCTGTTTCCGATAACGGCCACTGGATGCTAAGTGCAGTAATATCGTGATTGAGATATATTTGCTGTATAACGTGACCAGGGTTCGTCCCATGGGTATGTTTCTTTTGTTTGAGTAGCTGTTTGACGGAGAATTTGCGGCTTCTGTCTCGCAAACTGCGTCTAAGCCGCGGATGTGCGCCAATCTGACTGCATATCCTGTAATAGATAATAAGAAAGAGTATGGGAGCAGCTGTCGTTGGGAAAACTCACACAACAGTTGGTATTATTTCAGTGCAATAAAGTTGTTAGTGACCTAGGTGAATCATTCTGAATCAATTATGTATTGCATGTGCCCCACGTTTTCCGTTTTAAATCTTAAATCATTTCCATAGCAATCAACAACTCACAATCCCAAATTTTGAGAACAACCTGTATGGAGTTATGAGAAATTATTTTATACTTTCTAGTCCGTTTTAGAAATGTTCTATATTACATTATTTTTATGTAAATCATTATTTTCTCTCTACTTCATGTTAGTCGACATAAACCATTGTAGAAATAGTTTCGTTATACTTAAATTCTGTTGAAGGTACAAGGGGATAGAGAAAACAGAATCAATATTCAGATGTTTAAAAACCGGGTCGCTATATGCTGGCCTAGAAGTCCGTGACATCGCGAGAAGCAGCCCAATACGGATAAAACTTTGAAAACATCAACCTGCCTCGGGAATAGCCGACACTATGAAAGTATTTGAAGCAAATTGTGTGTTTTTAGATTTTTTGTTTAGTATCAGTTGTATAAAATTACATAAAATTTCTTCCGAAGAAAGGGGATTTCACAGACTACTCACAGTAAATTCGAGATATACATTTTATTTATCATAACTGAGCGGGATGGCTCAGGCAGTAACCTCTGTTGCCCGCATTCCGGAGGTCGCGGGTTCGATCCTCGTGGCCGACCTTTCTGAACCATTGACTTTTTCGGAGGTTTCTCCGGGTGGCCAGGCGAATGCTGGGAAGGATTTCCAATCCTCCAAATGTCCTGGCCCTCCATTTCGTTACGTTATCAGTTCATTTCTCCCTTCATCCGGATAGGTTTCTTTCAGCTTTGTAAGCGTAGGCGAGCGTCGCTGCAGTCGCACAGAAGGGTGCGCTCTGGAAATCTCGTTTCCGGATTGGAAGGCGAGCCTACTGCTTTCCAGGACCCCATGGGATGGTACAATGACCGCCAAAGAAAATCTCTCTGCACCTTCGGTTTGTGTCACATTATTTATCGTTGTACGAAGCCAGTCATTTCATTGGTTGTTTTAGGCAATGTACCCTTGCACCGTGGCCTAAGACAGCCTCTAAAATGACAATGGCTTCGAGCCAGCCTCCGTCGGGATGCTTCTAACTGGGAAAATGTAGGGACCCTGCCATCTGCTCTGTAGTGGCTACGTTCCGCCCGCCCTTAGGATCCATTCGTCATCCATCCTCCGGGGGCGCCCCGTCAGGGCCAAAGGCACAAAAGATCGCCTTTCGGTCAAGGTGCTGAGTCCCCCTCCGCAAGTTGTCATAGAGCTATTTATTTATCATGTAAATATCCTATATATATCGTCTTTTAGTTAACATTGTTGCTTATTTTTGAAAGAATCAAAAATACCAAAATGTTTCCATGTAAAGGCTAGTTTGGCCTGGGGAGGGGGTGGGAGTTAGCTGAAAAACTTTATGTCGTATATTTGGGAGATAAAGAATCTAAATAGCAAGATTGGTATTTATTGAGCTCTTCGCTATTTTATTGTGCTGTTCATTCATTCACACACACAAACACACACACAGAGAGAGAGAGAGAGAGAGAGAGAGAGAGAGAGAGAGAGAGAGAGAGAGGGAGAGAGAGAGAGAGAAGTGCGGATCTTTTTCTAAAAATTCAATTTTTTTTTACTCTTTTTCACTTCAGGGAGTCTCAAAACATGTGTTTCCAGTGAAATCTTGGTATCGAAGTCTTACGTGGAATACACTATTTACTCTTACCTACTATAGAGAAAATAAAAAGAACATTTAGGCCAAAATGCTTGGATTTTATTGAGTGACCTGCAGGCACTCAATACATTCCATAAATTATGACGTCTGGCCCTTCTAAAACAAGTGATTAAAGTTGTTACCTTCATAAGAGGAGAGAAAACAATCTTGCTGTACAAGCTCTTGAGTGGGTGATTGTTCCGACACTTTGTTTAGAGTTCTCAGCAGAAGCAAATTGAAATTACAGAGTAGGAGTAATTTTCTCGTGAAGCAGGGAAGTAAAAGCCAGTCTCTGGAGTAAACATTGGAGGAAATTATTATTACCTACTATCTACAACACAATGAGAAAATAATGAGGGAATGCTGCCAACTCATTCCAATGCGGGAAACTTTGTCACGCCTTCTTGCTTTTACCTTTATGTCGCATTGCAGCTTAATTAGCTGTTAATAGAGAAATTTTATTCATTACTTTTGAGTGAATTGCTCTGATGGACTTCCCAGCCGAGGAAATGAAACTGAAACTTCAGAAAAGGTTGGTTTCAAATTCACCTGGCATATTCGTTATACTGTGATTAATAAAGAATAGCAAAAACATTCATTTCGCTAAAATAGTAACACGTACAAGGAAAATAAAATAAATATGTATAATAAAGCTGCTTATGTCACCAGCCCTCTAACTTAATTGTCTCGAGACCTTTGTTATACTAGTATGGCTTTAATAACCTTAGTCCATGGAGTGCAGCTTCTTGGCTATAGTTGCATCAGTTGCAATTGGATTTTTATATATAGGTAGGGTTGGGCAACTGCTGCTCAGAGAGCGCAGATTACTCACGACCTTGATGGATAGTTGCATGTTTAGCAGGTAAAAAATGATGGTGACTCAAGGTACCACGCAAGTCGCCCAGGTCCGCATATATACTCCGTATAAAGAATAAGCTTTATTACTAATTTTTAAAATCAATCTGAATGAACAGGATACAAGAAAGAAGAAACAAGGGAAGAAAGAGAAATCTCAGCAGTTAAGGGACAATGGTAACAAAATAATACTTACTCCATTTCTCGACTGCGTAAATATATTTGTGCACTGCAATAAATAGGGCGAGTGAACGCGGCTTCAAGCATATAATTTAATGTACATATCTTCATTTATTTGTTTTCAGTGTAAGATTAGGCTGCATTAAGTACCTGCACATAGGTACACGAGGAAAGGCTCCCGGAGAAATGTTAGTATGTCATTATCGAAAAATAAGACTGGTTTAAGTAATCGACAATAATGCTATACGCAATAATAATTATGACAATTATAACATCAACATCAACAACAATAATAATTAATAATTTATTATTATTATTATTATTATTATTATTATTATTATTATTATTATTATTATTATTATTATTATTATTATTATTATTATTATTATTATTATTATTATTATTATTATTATTATTATTATTATTATTATTATTATTATTATTATTATTATTATTATTATTATTATTATTATTATTATTATTATTATTATTATTATTATTATTATTATTATTATTAAACCGGTTTTAGAATGAATAAACATTTTCCGGCACCCAAATTCACAGCCTTTAACCCTCGAAATGCAAAGGAGGGAGGAGTACTTTATGTCCACCTTCTGTATTTTTTTAAATGTTCTCTTTTAATTTTTTGATTACATGCATGCAGTTAATAGTTATTTTCAATCACTGTTTCTACTACTGAATTGCATATATGTTTCAATTTTTCATTGTTGGTCTTTTTGAGAAACAATGAAATGCCAAGGTGATCATAAAATACTGCCCCGTCTGTATAATGTGCTTCATATAAAAAGTAAAAAAAAGGAATGGTTAAACAATGTTAAATATTACCTTTATAAACATAACAAGATATAATACCCAATTTTAAAATAAATTTGTTTTAAAAACTGCTGAGACATCCTGTTGCCAGTGTTGGTCACCTCCGCTAGTAGCATAAGCTCTGTAATAAGGATTGGCATAATATATAATGTGATTCATGTATTAAAGTAATGGTTAAACAGTGTTAAATATTACCTTTATAAACATGACAAGATATAGCACCCAATTTTGAAATAAATTTGTTTTAAAAATTGCGCAGACTTTAGTTACTAGTGGTTACCCCCCCCCCTTTGGTAACCTAAGTTATGAAATAAGGCTTGATAATGCTAGGGCTGACACATTTGATTTAACACATTTTTCCATTCCTGTCTGTTCATCCATATATCTTCTCCTATTTCCCACTCCCTCTTGGCTTCGTTGATTCCTTGGATCCACGTAAGATACGTATCTTCAAATTCTTGAGCCGCTCTTAGTTGATCATCTTAATTGACTAAAAAATTATCTCTGAATGTAATGCTTCTATATGCTCTTACATCATTTACTCTTAATTTTGGCCGCGCCGTAAGCATTCGCTTCTCACCAAAGCGACCGCATGTGGGATTCGTGGTGGACGAAGCGGTGCTG
This sequence comes from Tenodera sinensis, assembly GCA_030765045.1. NCBI lineage: Eukaryota > Metazoa > Arthropoda > Insecta > Mantodea > Mantidae > Tenodera > Tenodera sinensis. The sequence goes on from CM060962.1 coordinate 164,091,461, forward strand.
GGGCGGGTTTCCCCCGCCATCTCATTCCACCGGTAGGCAGAAGTGGGCAATCATGCAATCGTTATGGGGAAGAGTTGATGTGAACAACGTGCCTTTAACTGGAATGTCGGTTTTCCTGACCCATAGATTGCTTCCAATTGTAACTCCTCATTTTCTTCACATTGCTGAGTCGCGTACATGGGCTGAAAATTTCGAAAGTTATGAAACAACAGACGGTATCATATTTCTAGCTAACTAACCTTTTCTGTCCATAAGACTTCGCCAACCAATGTTTCCTCAACCGCTCATCCACAGAGTCTGCGTCTCTATAAGATGGCAGTCTGTTCCTGGTCCAATAACGCTCTAAGCATAAAACAGTACAGAAAAAGACCTGAGTATTTAATACCAGGTCCTTGTCTCTCTTAATATTTTCTCAAGAACGTTGTCTTCAGTCTACCTGTTTATCCTAGGTACACATAACTGTCAACTTCAGTGGTGATTAAAGACTTCATGGTTTACTGTCAGCGTAGTCATCCCTGTTATTGCAGTGCTAAAACGCCCAGAAGCGAGCACACTAATTCATATTCTTTACATGAATGGAGGTGTGTGTTGATGCTCTCAACATCTAATTTGTGCTTCTCTCAACTCAACGTAATTCTAGGGAAAGAAGCACAGTGTAGCATCTTGTAAAAATTCTGAGTTAGCTCGGCAATACACTGGTTTTGAACCTACATTTCATACAACTAGAAAGGAATATTACTCTTATTGTTTATTGTTTTAAGGAAATGCTCCGGTATATTTTTGTGGTTAGAAAACTATTAAGCAAAGAAGATATGATTTAGCCAACCACGTGACATCTATAGTTTTAGAGGAGGCTTTTAATAAAGGGGATAAGCAAATAGTCATGTTAAACGTAAAAAACATGCTACGAGAATAAAAAGCTTAAGTCGTAGCGCATACTTATTCTCAGCTTACCCAATTATTCATACGAATAATATATGAAAAATAATGATGAAAGACAAATGTATTTATCTTATTTTAGTCTTAGTGATAACGAAATCTCGAACACAGGAAAGCATCCGTATGTACATTTGGGATTAGTATGTGATGGTTAGAGTTTAGTACACACGAGGTTATGGCAGAAAATGAGAAGGTAGAAGGACAGACGAGGAGGGGGACTTCGGCACTTCGACCTCAGGGATCTTTTGTCCCAAAGGGGCGCCCCCGGGAGGGAGGGGTGATGCAAGAGGAGACAGAGGGCGGCTAGACCAAAGGAGAGCAGGCACAGCAGAGGACAGGGTCCCTAGTGAGTCTCAAGTATCTCGGTGTGGACACGATCCGGAGCCCGGCTACCGTGACTGCTGATGAAGTCACTCAGAGTATTTCGTCCCATCATGCTGCACCTGAACACCCTCTGACACTTTCAACCCTGAAGGAGACCAAACGGATGAAAGGATGAATGAAATGAGTAGTGAAGTGAAATGGAGGGAGAGGAAAGGAGGATGGAGAAATTGGTGGAATGATGGCGGGGAAACCGGAGAACCCGGAGAAACCCGCCGCTGCGCCGGTGTGTCCACCACACATTCCATATTCCTGGGATCGAACCCGGGTCACTTTTGATGAGAGTCAAGCGGTCTAACCGCTCAGCCACGGCGCGGACTTGACAGAAAATTAAGAAAATAAGATTCGAAAACAATGCAAGTACTTTAGGAATTTATAATGAAGTTAATCTCAGAGTTTTTACCTAAAAATGTCATAGAATTTCAGAGAAAGCAACCGGCTGCATAACGTAACTTTGGTAAAACAGGTTTAAATCACGTAAAACTTTGACTGTTTGGGTTGTGGCATTTCTTTCAACACGAATGCATGTGTAGAAAATAATTATATCCCAGATTACGTATGGAATTATGAGAAAATCATTAAAGCAACACAAGCACTTTTATAAATACTTTATAAAACAATGGCAATTTGGGTTTTGTTATATGACAGCAAATCTTGCATTATGAGAAAGATTTTACAGCCATTTTCAGGCTACAGAAGTGAATTGTTTATATGATAAGATAACCAATACGAAGACAACGAATCAATCAATCAATTCGTCCATCATAGTTTCTACCGAAGGGCAGGTCTTTCACTGAAAACCTAGTTTTCTTCATTCTTCCCTCTTTTCAGCTTTACTCTGTTTTCTATCATTGGTATCTTCATATTTTTCTCTAACCACCAGTCACTTCTCATGTGGTATTTCTCTTCCTGATAAGATTCAGCATTCTCCCTTCTTCCACGGATGTACGAGTAAAACAGCTTCATTCATTGTCTAAATCAAGCGATAACAATAAATAAATTGTAATCTTTAAAGAAAAATCCTCATTTGAACACCTCCTTTTAAGAATCGGATTTCATTGTAATTTGATAATACTAATAAATGGAATTACTATATTTTATTAAGTTGTAAATAAACACTTTAATTCACCTAAGTGAGTTGTAAAACTTAAGTATTACCGCAAGTATAAATTTACAGAATTTTTCGTGCCATTTTTAGGGATCTCATTATGAGATTTTGCGCTTTCTTGTATTTAGTATAACATTATATGAAAAGAATTCAGTGGTTGTTCTGGTTCCTTGCCACAGAAACTCAGCTAATTTTAAATTTTCACTGTACTTTTCAATCCTTGATGCAGTATTCGTTCAAAATGTCAGCTGATATTTCTGACATTGTTTCTTCCTTCTGCTTTCTGTTTTTCTTTATTTCTTTTTTTTTTCTTTTTTTTTTTTTTTTTTTCAAAGCTATGAAGTTATTAGCTTACATTTTTCTAAGTTAAGTACCCTTTGTTGGGTATTTCTAATAACAATGTTTTGAAAATGCTTAGTTCCCAATGAATAAAAAGTACCTGTCTGCTTGCTAAGGTTTTTAGTATCTTCGAAAAGCTCCATTGCTTGCTTAGGATTCTTTTGAACTAATGTAAAGAATGCATTAAAGTAGGTATATGTGTACGAAAAATATGAGATCAGTTCTTGGCCTCATCCCCAATGTACCTTTTAGGTGCTGCTGGAAGAACGCTTAGCTTTCAAACCATTCAACCAAAATAATATTCTGGTCCTCAAAGGCACCAGTTAAAAAAGTCAACTGTAAAATTTGTGAGAAGTGAGGTGTACATAATGAGTTAATGAGACATAATGATACAGTGTAATAATTCTCATAATTTGTGGTCAACCTTGCAGCAAAAGATTCAGTAATTATATTTTGGAAGATAATATGGAGCGTAACAAACCGTAAGATTTTCTAGAAAAAAAGTCTTGTATGGAAACATGCTGTCGTGAAGAAAGAAACCGCAGCACAACGAAATAAATGTGATACCAAAGCCCAAGTGGTTGGGATGGGATGACAACGTGATTGTGGTTCAAATCTCGCCAGGACCGTCCTTCCTGTCTGAGGCGTTTTTCAGGTTTTCCTCATTCTTATAACTGACAAATGTGGCCTAAGGTGGCCTAAATTTGTCCTGGAACGTTTCCATCCAAAATGTCTTTTCTCAATTGTGACGGGCCCTAATGACCTAGATGTCGACGGGCCCTTAAACAAAACTCTCACTCACTCACTCACTCACTCACTCACTCACTCACTCACTCACTCACTCACTCACTCACTCACTCACTCACTCACTCACTCACTCACTCACTCACTCACTCACTCACTCACTCACTCACTCACTCACTCACTCACTCACTCACTCACTCACTCACTCACTCACTCACTCACTCACTCACTCACTCCACTCACTCACTCACTCACTCACTCACTCCACTCACTCCACTCACTCACTCACTCACTCACGCACTCACTCAATTATGACTGTAGTGCCGTATATAGTAAGAAGTGCTAGGATAGATAGGAGTGCATTTCTTGGCTTATGAAAAGTGATATCGTTAGATACTCATCAGGTTCATTTCTTTTGGAAAATTATATATTGCTACATATACTGAATTCAAATTGTAAGTCTTTTACACCATTACGAAGGAGCTTATCGTTTCGCACAGTAACTAAGATCTGTATTTCTTACATTAACTTGTAGATTAAGTGAACGAAGTAGGTATTTTCCTGTAAGCTGTTGATTATTATCATATGGCGTGTGCTATTTGGGGCATTTAGGAATAGTGCTGATTTGGTGGTTATGTCATCAAGTAGTCTGTAGTCTGTGCACAACAGGGATGGTTGCTGCGTAGACTACAAGTAGAGTAGTGCATTACTTACAGCAGTAGGTACACTGACCTCGCATGTAAACAGACGAGAAACGCAACACAGCAACTCTCACCTTATTGCAGGCAACTTGTTCATTCCTACAAGGACACTAACACGTGGATGTTTACATCCCCTCACTCCTGCTGCACTTCCGATACCTTCCTTATCTACATATATCTCGTCATATTGTACATTTTGTCACATAGCCTGCGAACAGTTAATGGGTTGCTCATGTTGAACACACATGGAAACGTTATTAATGTATTAATTAGCTTTCCCAAAGATAAAAGTTCGTTAATTTTTCTAGCATTCACATTAGCCCACTTCTCTTTATGAAAGCGTTGGAAGTATACATTGTAGATATTTTATTATTATGTTATTCATAATATTAAAGTAGTAAAATCTTGCACAGAAATCCATATAAACATATACTTCCCAATTCTCTATAAATAGAATGGATGCAAAGCCTAAGCAGTAAATTAAAGCATTTTAGTATATATACACACCTGAATTTGATATAATGGGTCTATATTCGTAATGAATGTATAGTTTCACTTAACATTCCAGGCAAATTAGGCACAATTTACATGTGTTTAATTTATATTACTCTTTTAACTAATCTGAAATGGCGAGCGGGGTAATGAACTGAAATGAAAGAAAGTCAGTCGACATACCATAGTGGACGAGGAGATAAATTTGCACACATTCTCGGAGAAACCAAGTCTGAATACGGACCTGTGTGGACCAGGAACTTCTATTCCCGAAGTCAAGAGAGGCAATATACAAGTTCGTGTAACAGTTTTGATAATATGTAGGTGTATTTAAAGTATAATGTAGGCGCGAGTCTCAATAATATGAAATAGGTACAATTTTATTCTTATACTAGTTTCTTTAAAATTTGTATATACTTATGTGTGTATACGATCACGATAACAAGCTAACTTCACCAATCTGATGTGTTTACATTCAAACGACATTATGCATTTCCAACACACTATTATTGCAAAAGCTTGTTCTTCTATCTACTTCATGTTGATGGAGATAAACATTAAATAATTTTATTGGATATGTCTTTGTAGGTACAAGGGAATACAGTAGGCTTAAGCGATAGTCAAAACTTTTTATGTGATGGCTTTGACATTTCGTGAACGAGAAAGAAAGAGAGAAAGCGAAAATGCAATTTTTCTCTTGAGAAAAGTATGTTTTTTAAAATTCCAACGAAATGATTAACGCTACAAACAAGTGTATTTAGCATAAATTGTATGCTTTCACGAGATCTGTATATTTTGTGGCGCAATATAGGTATTTTATTCATCTTTTATTTACCAATTATGCAAAAGTTATTCAGAATAAAGAGGATTTCATAGTTTATTTCGAGGAAATTAAAGATAAACATTTTATTCGTCATGCAAAGCATATGGCATTTTACTCAAAACCTCTAAATTCATTTTTAAGAAAGTAAAAAAGAAAGAAAGAAAAAGAAACAGTTTCCCTGTAAAGGACAGTTTGAGGTGTATAATACTTTTATTTCTTTAGGTTTCTATTCAGAACCTCCCTCAATGAGTTCTGAATACTCTATTTCGAACTTATGATCAACGACTGTAAACTTCAAATGTTACATTCCGGGTTGTAAATGAAGATGGCACGTGTTGTACCGCTTGGCAGATTCAAGCTGCCACACATAAAACACCTTTTTTCCCTGCAGTATAACGGGAATGAAAGCTGGTTCGACTGACCTGGTATCAATAGGAGAGACAGACACCTGTTCTGCGACAACCTACCTCACACTGCCTCCTTACACCTTCATCATGGTCCCATCAAAATGCTAAACGCTGAGGAGGAGGACGCGGATGTCGAGCAGTTTCTCTCTTCAAAGTGTCACAAATTAAGATGCAAATTACTCTTGTTAAGTATATTTTCAGCTCTAGCATCGCTAGCTTGAGTTTGTAACGAGGAGTTCCGATAGTTTTATATTACGTTTCTTGCATTTTGTCTATTTTGAAGGCACAAACAATGTTACCATTTTTGAACCGCTAAAAAGGAGGTAAAATAACAAATTTTATGCAAAAGAGGAGGGGGCTGGTGATATATTCACCACTATCGTTTATTACTTTCTCTACTAGGTATAGTAAGTAGCGGAAGTATTGTATTCGACCCAAAATTTTGATGTCGAGATTTCACCCGAAATACATCCTTTGAGACCCCCTGAATAAAAAAGCGCGTGTGTGCGTGTGCACCTATGTGTGTGCGTGTATGTATGTATGTGTGTCTGTCTGAGAACAGCATGACTCAAAAACCAAAGTTGGTATTTAAGTTTAATATTTGTAAAGGATGTGACACGAAGATTTTGAAGAAAATTCCTCCACCCTAGACTACCCTTTACGTGGACAATTTTTCGAAAATTTGTGTTTCCTTAAAAATGGTTATAACGGTTTTGATTAAAATGCCATATGCTTAAGATATTTCACGGCAAATTAAATGTATATTTTGAATTTTCTGACTATTGCTTATGTAGTCCTGTTTACTCTTGATGACCTTTGCATAACTGGTAAACCGTCAGAGATAGACCAAATCTTACTGCACAAAAATGTAGGTCTCGTTAAAACACAAGAGTTATGTCTGTATGCATCTTTGTGTAGAGGGAACTATTTCGGATACATTCCTTGTTGTTTGTGTGAGTTTTGCAGTACTTAAACTTTTCTCAAATGAAAGGTCGTTATTCACT